>CM021250.1:33644310-34074163 GCA_010577795.1 Isatis tinctoria
CTTGATTGCGTAATTTAATTGAAACTAAATATAATACAAATAAACTAAAAATATAACCAATGGAATACCACCCCGTGCATACGCGGAGTTAGCAACTCTACTAATCTATTATATAATTAGCCAACTTTTCTTCTTCTCAAAGCCTTCATGTCAGTTTTGAGTTTTTGACACATGTACATTTTTAAAAAAATGCAAACGAAAATTATTGCCCACATCCTAATGGAACGCGTATTTGCACAAGTAACGGATAAACTGCTTTCAACGGCTCAAAAGTATGTCATACAATTACTAAATTGTATTAAGTTGCTCCAAAATCAACTATTGGCCTACACTTATTAAATTTCTACGCCATTTAATTATCTTCAACTTTCTTTTTCATCTTCCACTCTTCTTTTTTTGGTTGAGATATAACATACATATAACGTCTGTGATAAACAAATTACAAACACGAAAAACACAGATACGAATTCGATTTCAATAGAAGCATATGTTATAAACTTATTGCATGATCAATGTCCATTAAAAGTGTGGTAGCTGAGAAAAGAAACACAAGGAATATAGTGTTGGTGTTCCTCCTAGTGTGAGGAAACCATAGGTTTGGTTGAGAGAAAACCAAATCAGAAGTCTTGTGTGAAAATCAGAAGTCTTGTGTTGATTCTGAAGTCTTGTGTGAAAATCAGAGGTCTTGTGTTCATTCTGAAGTCTTGTGTGAAAATCTGAAGTGTGGTGTTGAAGGTTTTTATAAGGGTTTATTAGGTTCTTTTCCTAAGACCTATATAAGCCCTATGACCTGATTTTTATGACACAGCCACACACATAGACACATTACACTAAAAGAGAGAGAGAAAGAAGAGAGAGGCAAGAAGGAGAGAAGAAGGGGATTTTCGTCTGGTTTCTTCAAGGCTGTGTTCGAGGGCTCGAAAGTGGTCTGATCTGGCTGATATTTTGGGGGACGCTTCGTGACTCAGTGGGCTTGAGATTCAACGGTGGGATTTTCGTTTCAACGGTTTGTTTCTCGTGAATCGGGGTTTTAGTGAAGCTGGTCGCTACAGTTCTTCAGCAGTTGCAGTCTTGAGTATTTGGGAAATCCAACGGTGAGTTCTTCTCTGATTGAGCTGAAATTTGGCAGAGGTGTTGTTGACTTGTTCATCTTGGATTTGTACGGTGCGATTGTTCTATGGTTGCCGGAATCCTAATGAGCTGAGGTCGTTTGTATCTGCTAGTTAGTCTAATTTCACTCATTATTAGGTTTCAACATTCCCACTTTTCTTTGGAGCTTTTCGTCAACGTAATGAAGCCTTATATAGACTGAAAATGCTATGATCACTCTATTTGATTGTGATCAATTTATCATATATTAATATTGTTAATAGCCCTTTGAATGATTTATTGTAATTCTGAACTGTGTCTTAAATTACTATTTTGGGCCAAAAAGAATTTGGTGGATTGATTGCTAAAATTCTCAGCTTTGTGACATCTTTTTGGAGCTTTTCGTTGTAATGGAGCCTTATAGAATGCAAATGCTTTGATCACTCTGTTTGACTGGGATCAATTTATCATATATGATTTTTGTTAATATCCATTTGATCGATTAACTGCAATTCTGTACTGTGTCTAAGATTATTCTTATTTCACAGAAACTTGCCTTGGATTACAATTAAAATCTCATATAGATGCATTTATCCAAATTCCTCTTTAAAAATACCTTATCTGGTTCTTTTAGTTTAAATGTTTTATTTATTTGCATTATATTCTTTTACTTCTTTGTAAATATTTGTTATTTGTATGATTATCTGGTAATAGAAAAAAGGAAAAATGCAATAATTGAAGGTGTAAATTTTCAAATTAAAATCTCATATAGATGCATTTATCCAAATTTCTCTTCAAAATACGTTATCTGGTTCTTTTAGTTTAGATGTTTTATATATTTGCCTTATATTCTTGTTCTTGTAGGAAAAAAAAAAAAATTAAACTTCCTTTTATATATATTAAAACGTTTTTAGCTTATAAAACTTTCCGTTATTATTTTTATAAACACAAAATTTTTTACAGATTTTTTCCTTTTACTTTTAGATTTAGGTATATGGATATTTTTTGCCTTTTCTATTATTCTTGTAAAAAGAAGTGAAAAATAATGTAACTTCAATTGTGAAAAATAATGTAACTATTTTTTTTCCATTAACATCAATTAAATAAAAAGTGATGGTATCTTTTCTTTAATTATATTAGTTAAAACATTTGATACTAAACAAAACTAATTTGCTTCAACAAAATAATTGATATATATATAAAGATTTTTATTATATTAAAAAATAAAAACTATTAAAGATACGATTAATTGTCGCCATAATTAAATACTCATAGTAATTAATTTAATTTTAATGTCTTAATCTTTTTTTTGTAAAGAAACATTTATGCCATTAAAATATAGTATATATATATATACAACATATTTATTGCCATAAATATAGGGAAGTTTACATCAACAAAATAATTGATATATATATAAGATTTTAATTATAATAAAAAATAAAAACTACTATAAATATGCTAAATTTTCGCCATAATTAAATACTAATACTAAATAATTTCACATTTAATGCTTTAATAATTTCACATTTAATGCGTTAATGTTTTTTTGTAAAGAAATGTTTCTTTAGTAAGTTGCATCAAATTACTTTGGAAGGTGCGTCTCTCCTCTCAGAACCACTGTGAAACTGGGTGAACTGTTGTAGAATGATCTTGGTTGGGCTACTTCGAATAATCAGGTGGCCATGAACCCCATCAACACTGTTTTCGGTACGTTTTTCCCTGTTGCTCGAATTATCGGTTCTGTTATCGAATTTGTGCATCGAAGCTACGTTATTATTAGTAGTATCTGTACATGGAAGATGCATAGGGTTGATTTCAAGCTTTCATAGTAAGCTCCAACTCGTTAGTGAATGGTTGCTTTCGATTTTTGATTACTTCGGCTTTTATCACTTAGTAGGAAGATTGAGCTGCCAATCTCAAGTTAAGTAAAGGCTTAGCTTCCACGATAATTTGGGGTTTTGCTGTAACTAATGGTTATTTACTTTTGCGACTTTCCCTTAAACTTTTTTTTCACATAAGCTACACGTGAAGTTATTTTAATATATAATCGCCAATATTTATTAAAAGGGAAAATTGCATAAAAAACCTTCAAAGTGGCACTTAATGACACTTTAAAACTCGAAAGTATTTCACTAACACTTTAAAACTTCAACATGGTTAGTTTGATAAATTAAACTTTCAAAGTGGCTTATATATTTGTGACCCACAAAACGTGACGGAAAAGTTAACAGAACAGTAACTTCCGTTAAAAAATAATATTTTTTTTTAATTTCAGAAAAACTTAAAAATTCGAAAAAACTTAAAACAAATTCAAAAAAATCAAAAAAATTCAAAAAAATCTAAAAAACTCCAAATTTTTTAAAATAATTAAAAAGAATGAAAAAACAATTAAGTTCAAAATAATTATTAAAAATAAAAACTTAAAATTAATACTTGAAAATATTTTTTTTCTTTAGGAAACAAGAAAAATATCAAAAAAACCAAACAAACCTTAAAAAAAAAATATTTTTAAATGAATATATATGATAGTTAAAATTAAAATTATGTAACCATTATATAAATTAGTGAATTCAAGATAAAATACACAAATAATTTTCAAAAAGTCCAAAAAGATACAAAAAAGCTTAAAATAATCTAAAAAATCTAAAAAGTTTAAAATCATCCAAAGAAAAAAAGGTTCAAAATAATTATTTAAATATTAAAACTTAAAATTAAAACTTGAAAATATTGTTTTCTTTATAAAAACAAAAAGTATCGAAACAAATTCCAAACAAAACTTAAAAAATTAATTTATTTATTTTAAATTACTAAAAATAATAGTTAAAGTTTTCTTGTATTTTATCTTGAATTCACTAATTTATATAAAGGCGACATATTTTAATTTAAATATCATTTTTAGTAATTTAAAATATTAAAAATTAAATAAATTCTTTTTTTAAGTTTTGTTTGGATTTTTTCGATATTGTTTTGGTTTCCTAAAGAAAAAAAATATTTTCTAGTATTAATTTTAATTTTTAATATTTAAATATTTTAATAACTTTTTTGAACTTAATTTTTTGTTTTTTATTCTTTGGATTATTTTAAATTTCTTGATTTTTTTTAGATTTTTCGAATTTTCTAAAGTTTTCTACGATTTTTTTTAAAAATTGGATTTTTTTAAAAATATATATCTTTTTAACGGAAATTACTGTTACATTAACTTTTCCGTCACGTTTTGTGGGGTCACAAATATATAAGCAACTTTGAACGTTTAATTTATCAAACTAACCATGTTGAAGGTTTAAATTGTTAGTGAAATACTTTCGAGGTTTAAAGTGTCAGTGAATGCCACTTTGAAGGTTTTTTATGCAATTTTCCTTTTACTAAAATACTACTTTTATATTCTTAATATTAGTAACAAATATACCATATATAATCTCTTAAATTTATATATTATTACTGGATTAATTATTTAAGGTAAAATGTAATAGTTAGGAAATTTTAGTTATACAAAAATAAAAATTAAATTGATTATCTATCATCAATCATTTTTATATTATATATTTGTATACTTTTAAAATATTTTGTCAACTAATTTGTTATCTTTTTGTACTTAAGTTTTTTTATATCTTCAAAATCTTTTATTTCTACTATATATAAGAAAATCTTTAGATATTAATAAGGGGCCCTATTAATAAATATTTTTATTTGACATATTTTTTACTTAAAATTATTAAAATTATACTTAATAATTATTTTATATTTTGTCTTTTTAGTATATTTAACAACATTATATTATAAATTTTTAATTTGTAATCATAAATTACACCTATTGTTCATCATATAAACCATTTTGTTTATTTTCTTATGGTTTTGAAAATTCTAAAATTCTAAAATTTTCTTTAAATTTAATACTTTCAATGAATGAACTCATTATCTTCTATTTGTAAGTTGTTTTTCTACATATACTGTACATTGCAACTTATAAGTATTTGCAGATTAAATTTAACTTAAACATTTTAACTTCTATAATCATCTAGAAGTACATAATTATTGTTTTAATTTTTTTTTTGTTAATATTCAAAATTTCAATGCTTGTTTTTAATTATGTATTCGTTAATAAACAACCAAAATAAAATATAATTATTTAATTAAACTATAGTTTTGCACTCACATCAAAATTTATATAATTCTTAATTTCTTACTAGTTTTGTAGTTTTAACAAAAATATTTAAATATAATTACTAAAACCAACTTAATTTTTTAAGAAAAAATGAATAATCCAATTTAACTATTTTGATTTTTGAAATTTATGATTTTTAAAAAGGTGATATTAAATTTAGTTTTCCATAGAAGATTAACTTTAATGAAAATTTCAACTTTCACAATAATACCAATAGTATTGACAAACTTTGAGTTTGAGAACTCACTAATGCTTATTAGTGTATCATATAATGGTTAAACCATACATAAATTCTCTAAAACATGGTTTGATACTTTCTTATATCAGTTCATATTATTATTTTTTTCCTTTAAACTCTTAATGAGTTTTCATGATTATTTTTCTTTCTTTTTAGAAATCCTTCAATTCTCTTACTAAATACCTTACACTAAATATATAATTTTTTTGGTAAAGTGAAAATACAATTAGTTTCCTCAACTCAAGTCATTAGATCATGCATCATGTCTCTGTTAAAATTTGTTCTATTAGGTTATCAAAAGTTATTGGTTCTTTGGTATTGAACTGAAAACTATCAAAGAGACAATAACTAGATAATTCAAACTCATTTTTAATCTAATAAGAAAGTAAACAAACAATAGCTAAATCAGTTCTATCTTTTTAGTATTTCCTGATATGTAATGGGTTGCGGAAAGAATGTTCTTTGTTGCTTAATCGTCTTTAATTTTGAAATTGTAACAGATGCCAAGAGGTTGATTGGTCGTAGATTCAGTGACAGCTGCATTCAAAGCGACATGAAATTGTGGCCCTTCAAGATCATTCCCGGACCGACCTTCGTCAGCATATCTGCCGGATTCTTACTTCTTGGGATCTTCTCAAGCACCAACATTTCATCTTCTAATGCCGATCTGATGAAATGATATCGACGATGTATGTGCTTCGTCCGAGCGTGGTAAACCGGATTCTTTGCCAAATCAATGACACTCTTACTATCACAGTACAACACATCTTTTCCCTGGTCATGGCCTATCTCTTCTAGAAAAGACTGTAGCCATATCATCTCTTTTGTTGCCTCCGTTACCGCAACGTACTCAGCTTCACAGCTTGATAGAGATACAATTTTCTGCAACTGCCACTTGAACCCAACATTGCAGTACCGCCAAAGTGTAGACATACCCGGTTGTGCTCTTTGTGCTGTCAACGTCACCTCCGTTGTCAACATCAACATATCCTTGCAATTCCGTCTTAGACTTCGTGAAACACAGCGACAAGCTTGGATTTTCTTTCAGGTATCTGAAAACCCACTTGACGGCTACCCAGTGTTCCTTTCCTGGATTGCTCATAAATCTGCTGACGACCCCCACTGCATATGCAATGTCTGGCCTTGTACATATCATCGCGTACATAAGGCTTCTTATAGCATAAGCATATGGAACTTTATCCATATATGCCATCTCGTCTTCCGTATTTGGAGACTGTTCTCTGGATAACCAAAAATGACTTGCCAGAGGAGTACTAACTGGCTTCGCGTCATCCATGTTGAACCTTTTGAGGACTTTCTTCACATACTCCTCTTGTGATAGCTTGAGACCTTCCTTGTTTCTACTGATTCTCATCCCTAGAATCTGTCTTGCTTCTCCAAGGTCTTTCATCGCAAACTCTTCTGAGAGTTTTGATATGTTGAGATTTTGACCCATACTAACCTTATTATCTAATTGCTTTTTAGAGTTTTTGAGTTTATTTCAGGAGATTTTAGGTAGCTTTGGAGCTGTTATTGGAGTTTGGAGCATTTGGAACCTTTTGAAAAGAAAAGAACAAGAATTGAAGAAAAGAAGGAAAATCCTGCAAAGTATCACCAACTCCAATCGGCGAGCACATGCTCGCGATTTTCGGCCACCAAGCGAGCACATGCTCGCCGCGGAAAAATAAAAAGAAGGGGATTTAACCTAATGATTGCCGCCGACTTTTAAGGGTGCAGCCACCTCCCAGCCGCCTATCTCTCCTAATATAAATACTCCTCTTAGTCTTAGGTTTTATTTTATCTGATATATTCTATTCTTCTACTTTTAGCTTTTAGCTTTTTCAATACCTAGGAATTCTTTTTTAAGGGAGAAGATCTCTGCCACAATTCTGAGAAGATTTCTGAACCATATTCTTTTTAATATCGATTTCAATGCAGTCTTTTTATTTCATTGTTTTGCTTTCTTCTTTGATTATGTCTGAGTAAATCTATTAGTTAGGTTAAGGTTTTCAAGGGAATTCATGAGCTAGGGTTGAACACAAATAGGATATCAAAATCGATAGTCTTCATCTAGGTGGTTCTTATTGCTTGGATCGATTTGATCACTTGATTCCATGATCTTAGGTTTATCTAGACAGCGAGAGTTGCTAGGTTGCTAGAAGAGATCTAGATGAGCAATTTATTCATTACCTGCGAGAGTAGATGTATTGGAGAATTGTGAACAATCAAACCTAATCAATAATGCTTATCTGCGATTCTGATACCAACGAGAGTTAGGATTTTTAGGTTGCTAGATAAAGGTATTAGTACCACGAGAGTGGATTAATATTACCTTAGTGTTTGAGTTCTAGACTTGTTCTTATTAATTGCCTGAATAGCTGTTTGACCTGTGCTCTGAATTTCCTGCGAATTGCCTTGACCTAACGCTTGCTTTATATTTGTTAAAACCGATTTATTTGTATATCTTGTTAGTTACGATTTCAACAAACCCAATATTGAATCTCTTAGCTCTTGATTTAGTTTATTAAACTATAGTGTGAACTTGGTCTTCGTGGGATCGATCCCTAAATACTACTCCGATTTGCTGTGCACTTGCAGTAGGAATTAGGGTTTAAAACTCGTACATCAAGTTTCGTCTTCAAGCTATTGATCTCATGCAAGTCTGCTCCTGCTATCAGCATGTCATCAACGTATAGGAGCAATATCAAGTAGGAGTCTTCAAACTTCTTGAAGTAACAACAGTGGTCAGCTTCACACCTCAAGAAACCGACACCTTTTATAAAGTTGTCAAATCTTTTGTACCACTGTCTTGGAGCTTTTTTTAAGCCGTACAAACTTCTTTTCAGCTTGCAAACAAGGCTTTCTTTCCCTTTGATCTCAAGCCTTCGGTTGCTTCATATAAATTTTTCATCCAAATCACCGTGAAGAAATGCCGTCTTTACATTCTCTGCTGAGGTGCAATCTTCTTGTGCTACCAGCCCGAGAACCGTTCTAATGGTCACCATCTTGACTACATGAGAAAAGATTTCAGTGTAGTCAATGCCTTCTTTTTGTTGGAATCCCTTCACAACAAGCCTCGCCTTATAGCGTTTACTCCCATCAGGTTCTTCTTTTATTCGGTAGACCCACTTGTTATGCAATGCCTTTTTATTCTTAGGTAATTCTGCTAACTCCCATGTGTGATTGGATAACAACGAGTCCATCTCGTCATTCATTGCAAGCTCCCACTTGATTGAATCATCAACTTGCATAGCCTCTTCATAACATTCAGGCTCGCCTCTGTCCGTGAGCATAATGTAGTTGAGCGATGGAGAAAATCTTACAGGCTTTCTGATGATTCTACTTGACCGTCGTCACTCTGTGACCGGTGTATATGGGACCACTTCAGAATCATCACTCTCCTCAGCTTCACCTCTTTCTTCTTGAGAGATTTCTTCTACTATTGATGTTGAATCCTGATACAACTCTGGTGTTGGGATATCTCCTAAGTCAACAGTTCCAGGATCAGATTTCTTCGTGCCTTCTCTTAGCTTATCCTTGTACAACACTTCTTCATTGAACACAACATTCTTTCTACGGATGATCTTACGTTCTTCATCATCCCAGAACCGGTAACCAAACTCCGTGTTACCGTAACCGATGAAGTAACACTTCTTAGACTTAGAGTCAAGTTTACTTCTTGCAGCATCATTAACGTGAACATAAGCTAAACATCCAAACACCTTGAGATAAGAAAGGTTTACTTTCTTTCCGCTCCAAACTTCTTCAGGGATCTTGAATCCCAACGACACATACGGTCCTCTGTTTATTAAGAAGGCTGCGGTACTGATTGCATCTGCCCAAAACGTCTTAGGCAATCCACAGTGCATTCTCATGCTCCTTGCACGCTCATTCAGGGTTCGGTTCATCCTTTCCGCTATTCCATTTTGTTGAGGCGTTCCAGGAATAGTCTTCTCCATCTTGATTCCATTATCAGAGCAGTATTTCTTAAACTCGTCGCTGATGTACTCACCACCATTATCAGACCTTAAACACTTCAACTTGAGATTCGTCTCAATCTCAACCATGGCTTTCCATTTCTTGAAAAACGAGAGCACTTCATACTTGTTCTTCATGAAGTAAACCCACACCTTTCTTGTGGAGTCATCAATAAAGGTCACATAGTAGTACGAACCTCCCAGCGATGCAACAGGAGCGGGTCCCCACACGTCAGTGTGTACCAGCTCTAACTTCTCCGATTTTGGCTCTCTTCCTCCTTTAGAGAAACTAACCTGTTTCTGCTTTCCAAGGATGCAACTTTCACACATCTGATTATCATCCACCGTCTTCAGATCTGGAAGAGCGCCATTTTCTACCATGAGTTTCATCCCTTTCTCACTCATGTGCCCCAACCTACAATGCCACGACTTGGTTTGTTTGGCATTCTCGACAACAGCAACAGTGTCTTGATAAGTCGTTGTCATATAAAGAGTGCCTCTTTTATGACCTCTAGCCACCACCATGGAACCTTTCTTGACTCTCCACGCTCCACCACCAAAGTTAACTTCATGCCCCGTATCATCAAGTTGACCTACTGAAATTAAGTTTCGCATCAACTTAGGCACATGTCTAACCTTTGTAATTTTCCACACACGTCCGTCTAACATCTTCAGGTTGATATCTCCAATACCAACTATGTCCAAAGTTAATCCATCAGCAAGATATACCTTTCCATAATTTCCCACAACATAATTTTCCATGATGCTATGGTGCAGTGTGGTGTGGAATGACGCTCCTGAGTCAAACACCCATGAATTGATTGGGCTATCAACATAGGAGATCGATGCTTTGGTGGTATTTGCAGCTGCAACACGAGCTTCACTTGTACTAGGGGAATCAACTGACACTACCAATGCATCAGCAATTTCACGTGTCACTGCATTGGCTCCGCCTCTCTTGTTGTCTTCTTTCTTCGGTGGTGCTCGACAATTCTTCTCAATGTGGCATGTCTTTCCACAATTCCAGCACTCTGAAGGCTGTCTGAATTTGGACTGGCTCCGTCCATACCTTGACTTTGATCTGCCTCTGCTCTGGTTACTTCTGTCTTGGTCTCTGCCTCTGTTTTCCACATTGAAAGCAGAGCTTGTTGATGCTTCACCAGAATCTATCCTGCGAACCTCCTCAGTAAGGATACGATCTCTAACATCATGGAATTTAAGCTTTTGAGTACCCACAGAATTACTAACCGCTGCCCTCATTGGCTCCCAACTATTTGGCAGAGATGCTAGCAAAATCAATGCTCGCACTTCGTCATCAAACTCGATTTCAACCGATGATAGTTGGTTGACAATCGTGTTGAACTCATTCACATGTGCAGCAACCAGGCCACCTTCTTCCATCTTCAAATGAAATATCCGAGAGAACTTTCATGAGCCCTTCCGTGGTCTTCTCCTTCGCAACGTAGTGAGCAACATTTTTCGACAATGTTAACCTTATAACACCTAGAACTTGTCTATCAAGGAGCTCCCACTCATCCTGGTCCATCTTCTCAGGCTTCTTGCTCAGTGGTTGATGTACAGATAATCTTCAATTTGCATTCTCCAAAATGCATAATCAGTACCGTCAAATTTAACGATACTGTGCGCCGAACCGTCTTCGCCTCCCATCGTTTCAGGAACCACCGTGTTAAAAAACACCTCCGTCGACAAACCGATGTTACCGACAAAATTCACTATTCACGCAAAACACTGTTCACGCGAATAGTAACTCCGAAAAAATTTGACCGATCACCGTAACTCAGGCTCTGATACCAGTTGTTAGGAAATACGTGGTCAAATTTGCGGAGTAAACCAAAATTTGTGGGAGCGGGAAGATACACACACAATTTGTTAACGGAGTTCGGCCAATGTTGCCTACGTCTCCGGACCTGCTACAGATCTTTTATATTAACCCGGGAAATTTTACAAGCTCTTAACTCACACCCAAAACTCAAATACACTCAAGAAAATTACACTTAATTTTCTCACAAGAAAGAATTTTTTCTCTCTCTCACACAAAGGATAAATTTTTTCTTTCACTCTCTCTCTCTCTTCTTCTCTCTTCTTCTCTTGCTTTGTTTTTGGGATAATTTGCAAATGAGGAGAGACTACCTATTTATAGGAGAGGGATGGGGTTGTTGAAGCCAAAATTATTGACAAATTTAAGCTTCCTTTGTTGAATTAATTTCTTACCATCCACCAACCACTTCACCCTTAAAAAAAAACGTGATTAACATGTACGAGGGTATTGATTTCCACACTCCAATCACCCGTGCCAGATTCGAAGAGCTCAACATGGATCTTTTCAGAAAGTGTATGGAGCCTGTTGAGAAGTGTCTTGGTGATGCTAAGATGGACAAAATCTCAGTCAATGATGTAGTCCTAGTCGGTGGGTCCACCCGTATTCCAAAAGTCCAGCAATTGCTCTGTGACTTCTTCAACGGTAAAGAGCTTTGCAAATCCATCAACCCCGATGAAGCCGTCGCATACGGTGCAGCTGTCCAGGCAGCTATTCTCAGCGGTGAGGGTAACGAGAAGGTTCAGATCTCGTCTTGCTCGACGTCACACCACTTTCTCTTGGAGTTGAAACGAAAGGAGGTGACATGAGTGTTTTGATCCCAAGAAACACAACCATCCCCACAAAGAAGGAGAAGACTTTGAAACCACTTCGAAAAAACAGTCTAACGTCTTGATCCAAGTCTACGAAGGTGAGAGAGCAAGAACCAAGGACAACAACCTCCTCGGTGAATTTAAGCTTTCTGACATCCCTAGAGCTCCCAGAGGTGTTCCTGTCATCACTGTCTGCTTCGACATTGATGCAAACGGTGTGCTCAACGTCTCTGTCGAGGACAAGAAAACAGGACGAAAGAACAAGATCACAATCACCAATGAAAAGGGAAGTTTGTCAAAGGACGAGATTGAGAGAA
Organism: Isatis tinctoria; assembly: GCA_010577795.1. Lineage (NCBI taxonomy): Eukaryota > Viridiplantae > Streptophyta > Magnoliopsida > Brassicales > Brassicaceae > Isatis > Isatis tinctoria. Next base: position 33,656,746 of record CM021250.1, read on the forward strand.
TGGTTCAAGAAGCAGAGAAGTACAAGTCAGAGGACGAAGATTACAAGAAGAAGGTGGAAGCAAAGAACGCGCTCGAGAACTACGCCTACGACCTGAGAAACACAATCCGGGACAAGAAGATTGGTGACAATCTAGCGGCTAATGACAAGAAGAAGATTGAAGACTCGATCAAAGCAGCCATAGAGTGGCTTGAAGGGAATCAGTTAGCGGAGTGTGATGAATTTGATTACAAGATGAAAGAGCTTGTGAGTTTTTGCAACCCGATCATAGCAAAGATGTACAAAGGTGATGAAGCTGGAGGTGCAAGTCCCAATGATGACTATGCTCATATCCGTCATGTTCTCGACCATGCCCCAAACATCTTAGAACATATTCTTACGCTACTAACTGGCTAGTAGTTTTTGAGGGTCTTTTTTATATATACTTCGGCACGACGCCAAGTTCTCAATTGTTTTGGTTACCTTATAATTTTGTTTTTAATCCGAAAACATGAATCTTTTTGGTTAATGTCTCTATCCATCGTGGCTTTATAGTTGATTCCATAAACATGGTCAATAGCAAACCGATTGATGTCTCTCTTCTCTACATGACTTTATTGTTGATGACTTGATTACATAAACATGGTCAATAGTTAACCGACTGATAATTGATGTACGAGTTTTAAACCCTATTTCCTACTGCAAGTGCACAGCAAATCAGAGTAGTACTTAGGGGTCGATCCCACGAAGACCAAGTTCACACTATGGATTAATAAGCTAAAATCAAGAGCTAAGAGATTCAATATTGGGTTGTAAGAAATCGTGACTAGCAAGTTACTAAAACAAATCGGTTTTAACTATTATAAAGCAAGCGTTAGGTCAAGGCAATTCGCAGGAAATTCAGAGCAAGGTCAAACAACTATTCAGGATTAATATTAAGAACAAGTCCAGAACTCAAACACGATGATAATATTAATTCACTCTCGTGATACTAACAACTTTATCTAGCAACCTAAAAATCCTAACTCTCGTTGGTATCAGAATCGCAGATAAGCATTAATGATCAAGCTTGATTTGTTCACAATTCTCCAATACATCTACTCTCGCAGGTAATGAATAAATTGCTCATCTAATCTATCTCTTCTAGCAACCTAGCAACTCTCGCTGTCTAGATAAACCTAAGATCATGAACAGATTGGCCAAATCGATTCAAGCAATACGAACTCCCTAGATGAAGACTAACGATTTTGATTCCTATTGTGTTTAACCCTAGCTCATGAATTCCTTTGAAAACCTTAACCTAACTAATAGATCTACTCAGACATAATTAAGATGAAAGAAACAAAACAGATGATATGAAAGAATGCATCAAATCGATATTAAAAATAAGAAGTACTAGGGTTCAGAAATCTTCTCCAATTGTAGCTTGAGATCTTCTCCCTTACAAAATAATTCCAAAAGCTAAAAGGTAGAAACAAAAGATAAGATAGATAAAACCTAGGACTAAAAGGAGTATTTATATTAGGTGTCATCGGCTGGAAGGAGGCTGGGCTTCTAAAAAGTCGGCGCCAATGATTAGGGTAAAACCCTTCTTTTTGTTCTCTTCCGCGGCGAGCAGGTGCTCACTTGGTGGCTGAAGTTTGCGAGCATGTGCTCGACGATGGAGTTGGTGATTCTTCATCAGATTTTCCTTCTTTTCTTCAAATTTGATTCTTTTCTTTTCAAAAGGTTCCAAATGCTCCAAACTCCATTTTCAGCTCCAAAGCCACCTAGAACTCCTAATACATACTCAAAAACTCTAGAAAACAATTAGATAAAAAGGGTTAGAAAGGGTAAAACCCAACATATCAATTCCCCAGACTTAGATCTTGTTTGTCCTCAAACAAGACTAAAATCAAGACTTAGAGAAATCGGTGGAGACTCACAAAATCTCAGAAACCAAGAGTAAACCAATTTCATCAGACCACATATCTTAGAATAAGAGATACATTGCCTTACCGAAAACCTCAACAACAAAGTTCACCAACCTCAAACCATATGGCTTACATCCCAGAAAAATCTAAATTCAAGACATAGACTCTCTACATCATTTAGAGGTGGCGTGAGCTTCTTGCTAAAGACACTAGCTAAGTGAAACGAGGTTCGGTAAAAATCAGGCTAATATTTGAGAGTGGAGCTTGCGAGTGTTTAGGGTTACCTTGATTCAAGAGAGTGCAGGATATCGCACAAAACGGCAAGGGAGAATGGACTCATTGATGTCCACAACCTCTAATTCACTCTCCTCCTTAATTCGATTTTATCTCCATTCCTCTTTCCCTTTCCTTGTTTTCTTGCGATTTACTCATGCTTCGGGACACACATTTGAGTTACTAACTCGCCACCCCATATCCTTGAGCTACTAGCTCGTTTTTCCTCTTTTTCTCTTTTTTTTTTTTTTTTTTTTTTTTTTTTTTTTTTTTTTTTTTTTTTTTTTTTTTCAAAGAGTTACCTTATGGATAGGGGGGCTTTACTTGTGCATGTGTCCTTTGGCTAAAATGATCCTTTTTTGTCTCCATACCCCAGCAGGTCGTTTTTAGGCTTGTTTCTTTTCTGGACATCGCTGAGCAGTGCTCTAAATCAGCGAGATAGCGAGCAGGTGCTCGTGAACTTTTCTAGCTTTCTCCTGACATCTTCTTCAGCGAGAGTGAATCAGAAGTTGCGTCAGTCCTTTTCTCCCCGACCTTTTTGCACATATCTGCATAGATGTGAAATAAAAATACAAGTGCATGTGGAATAGAAGATGGTTAGGTGAGGGTGAGGTACTAACTAAAAGCTAGCTATTCAGGATCAACAAGAGTGGCAAAAGGGATAAGAAGTCCTGAATATATAATATAACACGTTTTCTAATCCTAGTGCCAATAACAAGAAGAATTAAAGTCCAGATTATGTCCATAAAATAGAGTCTAAAGCCTATCCGATAAACCTTAAAGGGATTGAAGTTTTCTGGCCTGAGGAAGGATCCGAATGTGAAAGGCGTCGGCTCGTCTCTGTACTCTAAATTCTGCAGCAATGTTCACTAGAAAGCAGGTCATACTCACAAATGGTTAGAACTCATCATAGATTTTGGTCATAATCTCCAGAAGTTGTGATTTGACCCTTATAACAGACTGACTCCAAATAAAGAAAATAACAAGAAACAAAGTGCAGACTCGATAATAACCTCCCCAGACTTACTTCACACCGTCCCGGTGTGAAATAAACTAGAGGAGCAAGCAAAGGACAACAAAGAAAACAAAGAAAGCATAAAAGGAAAACGGATAAGAAAAAGAGATAGAGATGGGTACGGTCGTCAATCGACAGGTGGGTCCTCTGGCTCTCGCTCCGGCTCTGCCGTGCGTCTACGGCGTCTCGGATGGCGCTCAGAAGGGCTCGTCGCAGCAGCTGCAGAATGCTGGCAACAGCCACTGGAAAGGCGCTCTAAGATCCGCTGCATGAGGCTGTTGTTCTTCCTTTGTGTAGCCACCATCCAGCGTCGGTACTCAGCGGTATCTGCCTCGTCGGAGATGGGGGGAAGGTCGAACTCGCCGTGGTAGCGGATGTAGAGGGGCGACGAGACTGAGGATACTGTGGATGAAATCGTCCTCCAGGTGAGGCGTAGGGCCGTGAGAAGGCGCACAGAATCGACCCAAAAATTATTGAAATCGGTTGAGTTTTGAAAAATCTGTGTTGTGGGGGTTGGGGGGTTTGATATCGGCGAGAGAGAAAAAGAGGAGAAGAAGTCGGGGGAGAAGAAGAAGAAAAAGAAAGGAAGAAAGAGAAAAAGAAAGGAAAAAAAATAAAAGGAAAAATAAAATTTTTTTTTTTTATTTTGGAAAAACGCGGGATTTAAATCCGTTTTGAAATTGCGGAAAACTTACCTGGAACGAGCAGGTGCTCGGAAGTCGCCTCGGATTGAGCAGGTGCTCGTTTCAAATCGCCGATTTTCCCTTTTTTTTTTTTTTTTTTTTTTTATGTCTGAAACAAAGAAAAACAAAACCAAAAATCAATAGCAAAGGAAAAAAAAGAAATATTTACACTTACTAGTGGTTGCCTCCCACTCAGCGCTTGGTTTAAGTCGTTAGCTTGACTTGGTGAGCTGATCAGGCTTGTGGGGGTTCGGCCAGGGGAAAATCTTCCCCTTCCTCGAGTTGTGCGTCGGCAAGGTAGGGCTTCAATCGCTGCCCATTAACCACGAACTCTTCGCCTTTGTTGTTAATCAGAACAACTGCTCCGTATGGCCGGACTTCTTTGATGGTGAATGGTCCAGACCACCTTGAGCGCAGCTTCCCAGGAAATAGCTTTAACCGAGAATTGAAGAGCAGGACTTGGTCAGCTGGGGCGAAGTTGCGAGCCAAGATACGCTTATCGTGATATGCCTTAGTCCGCTCCTTGTATATTTTGGAGTTTTCATAGGCGAGATGCCTAATCTCCTGAAGCTCATGCAGCTGCATCATTCGTCTCTCTGACGCCGGCTTTATGTCGTAGTTAAGGAACTTGACTGCCCAGGCGGCTTTGAACTCCAATTCAACGGGAAGATGGCAAGCTTTTCCATAGACAAGGTTGAAAGGCGTGGTTCTAATGGCGTTTTGTAAGCTGTCCGGTACGCCCATAAAGCATCGTCCAACTTAGAAGCCCAATCCTTGCGAGTAGTACTCACGGTTTTCTGCAGGATACTCTTGATCTCGCGGTTGGAAACCTCAACCTGCCCACTTGTTTGCGGATGATAGGGAGTGGCGACTTTGTGCTTAACACCATTCTTGCGCAGCAAAGATTCAAAGATCTTGTTGATGAAGTGAGAGCCTCCATCACTGATAACCACTCGCGGAACTCCAAACCTGGGGAAGATGATAGATTTGAACATTTTGGTCACGACCCGTGCGTCGTTAGTGGGGCTTGCAATCGCCTCAACCCATTTGGACACATAGTCCACTGCGACGAGTATGTACTCGTTCCCAAAAGAAGAAGGAAAACGGGCCCATAAAGTCGATTCCCCAGACATCGAAGACCTCAACTTCGAGAATGAAGTTCTGTGGCATCTCGTTGCGCCTACTGATGTTCCCCTGTCGCTGGCATGAATCGCACCGTGAGACAAACCGCTGCGCATCCCTGAACATCGTCGGCCACCAGTATCCTGCTTGCAATGCTTGGAAACCGTTTTGAAGGTGGCGAAGTGACCTGCGTATGAAGAACCATGGCAGTGAAACAATATGTCCGGAATCTCTTCTTCAGTTACGCAACGTCGGAAAACTCCATCTGGACAATGTTTGTATAGGTAAGGCTCATCCCAGAAGTAGTGACGGATGTCCTTGAGAAATTTCTTCCTCCTGTACCCTGCGAAGTTCCGCGGTTCCTGATCAGCAGCCAGGTAGTTGGCTATCTCTGCAAACCAAGGCGTAGAAGAGCGCGCGGTGTGTGCAGCCTGTGCGCAGAGCTCTAGTTGAGCAGGTGCTCGCTGGGTGGGAGCACGTGCTTCCTCGATATGGAAAACGCCGATGGAATAAATCTGTTCCTCCGGGAGACTGTCATCAAGAGGCGTTTCTGCATCAATCCTCATCCTAGACAAATGGTCGGCAGCTCCATTGTCTATCCCTTTCTTGTCCTTAATCTCGAGATCGAATTCCTGCAAGAGAAGGATCCATCTGAGCAAGCGCGGCTTGGCATCCTTCTTTGTCAGCAAATACTTGAGAGCCGCATGATCAGTGTGCACGATGACCTTAGAACCAACCAGATAGGAGCGGAATTTCTCAAAAGCGAAGACAACCGCTAGAAGTTCCTTCTCGGTTGTGGCATACTTGCATTGTGCGTCATCTAGAGTACGGCTGGCATAGTAGATAACATGAAGCTTCTTGTCCTTTCTCTGTCCGAGAACTGCTCCAACAGCATAATCACTAGCGTCAGTCATCACCTCAAAAGGAAGGCTCCAGTCTGGAGGTTGCACAATGGGTGCGCTGATGAGGGCTCCCTTGATCGTGTGGAAAGCTTCGAGGCATGCATTATCGAACTCAAACTTCACCTCCTTGCAGAGTAGGCGTGTAAGAGGCCTGGCGATTTTTGAAAAATCCTTGATGAAGCGTCTGTAGAAGCCGGCATGTCCCAGAAAACTGCGGATCCCTTTAACTGATGTTGGCGGCTGCAAGTTCATCATGACTTCGATCTTGGCCTTGTCTACTTCGATCCCATCCTCTGAAATCCGATGTCCGAGCACAATCCCATTTCTGACCATGAAGTGGCACTTCTCCCAATTAAGAACCAGATGTTTCTCTTCGCATCGTTTGAGTACCCTGCACAGATTAGACAAACAATCAGAGAAAGAGTTCCCGTACACCGAGAAATCGTCCATAAACACTTCCATAATGTCTTCAATCAGGTCCGTGAAGATGGACATCATGCATCGTTGGAAGGTAGCTGGGGCGTTACACAAACAAACGGCATGCGCCTGTAAGCGAATGTGCCGTAGGGGCATGTAAACGTTGTCTTCTCCTGATCGTCTGGGTGAATGGGTATCTGAAAGAAACCTGAATAACCATCTAAAAAGCAGTAGTATGATGGTTAGCGAGTCTTTCAAGCATCTGATCAATAAAAGGGAGAGGGAAGTGATCCTTGCGAGTTGCAGCATTAAGTTTGCGGTAATCTATGCACATCCTATGTCCGGTTATTGTCCTAGTTGGAATTAGCTCATCCCTATCGTTTTTAATGACAGTGATTCCGCCCTTCTTAGGGACTACATGAACAGGACTAACCCAAGTACTATCAGAAATAGCATAGATCACCCCAGCTTCTAGAAGTTTCATTATCTCCTTCTTTACAACATCTTTTAGATTCGGGTTTAACCTCCTCTGATGTTCTATAGAACTCATCGATTCATCTTCTAGATGTATCCTATGCATGCAAAGATCAGGTGAGATACCAGGGATGTCAGCAAGCGAGTAACCTATAGCCTTCCTATACTTCCTAAGTTCACATAAGAGTAAGGCTACTTCTACATTGTTCAGGTCAGCATTTATAATCACAGGGTAAGTAGAGTTTGTTCCCAGAAATGCGTACCTGAGCCCGGCTGGAAGAGTTTTAAGCTCCAATTTAGGAGCTTTCAACTCGCTCCAGGGGCTGTCAATCGGATCAAGAGGCGGAGCAGGTGCTCGCGGAATCTGAGCGGGTGCTCCATCTGTTCTGCCGGTTTTTCCTCTTCGTCCAGACTCATGTAGGCCACCATCTGTTCCATTCTGCGGCTCGAGTCTAGCATCTTGGCATGGCTGTCAGCTTCTTCACTGATGAAACCGTGTTCCCTTTCAGCTAGGGTGAGGGCGGTTTCGAGAGGGTCCGGGCAGAGAATTTCTTCAGCTGCCTCCTCATAGACGTCGTCTACTCCTTCCACAACGAAGGTCTGTCCGTCCAGCATGGGTTTCTTCAGCAGCTTATCCATCTCAAACGTCATTACCATGTCTCCCAACTGGAGATCTATCACTCCATTCTGGACGTCTATGATCGCACCAGCTGTGCATAGGAAAGGTCGACCTAGAATCAGAGGATCCTTCGCTCCTCATCAAGTTCCAGAACACAAAATCGGCCGGGATCAAAGTATCTCCTATCCGCACATATATATCTTCCAAAACTCCTTTAGGGAGCTTGGTTTGACCGATCAGCAAAAACCAAGGAGATGCGCGTGGGTTTGAACTTGGTGAATCCCAAACGCTTGGCAACTGAGTAAGGCATGAGATTCACGCTGGAACCAAGATCGCACAGAGAGCATGAAAAAGTCATTGGGCCGATTGTAACTGACAAGACAAATCGTCCAGGATCGCCTCTCTTCTTGACGACCTTGTTTTGAAGAACGGCGCTGCACTCCCTTGAAACCGTCATCACCCTTTCTTCCTCCACGATTTTTCCAGAGACCAGAGTTTTCATGTACCGTTTGAGAGCCGGTATCATCTGGACTGCATCAGCGAGAGGTAGCTTTACGGTAAGATCCTTAAGCATCTCTCTACACTTAGCATCTTCCAAGTCCTTGCGAGACTTCTTGGGTGGCAAAGGTAAGGGACCTTAGGCTTGTACACCCTTTCTGGAATCGCCGAGTTTTTAGAGGTAAGTGGAGTGGTCCGACCGAGCACCTGCTCGGTTGAGCATTCAGGGTGCTCGGTGGAATCATCCTCTAAAATGTCGAACGGTGAAGGTGTGGATTCAGCTTGCGTCGAGCTGTTACTTGTTTCTCCGGTTTCATAGGTGCCGTGACCCGATCCGAGCAGGTGCTCGTAGTTGGCTTCTCCTACATTGCCTTTGTCCGATCGTGAGGGTGATTATCCTGGAGTGTCTTTCCGCTTCTCAGCTCAATGGCGTTGACAAACTCCTTCCTAGTGCCTCAACTTTTCCAGGTAGAGTTCCTGGTGTCCTTTTTATGGATTCTGCAGTCTGAGCAATCTGAACATCCAGTTGCTTCATATGTGTCCACACGGCCTCGTATTTCCCATTTAGATCCACATACATGGTGTCAACCTTAGCATTAATCTCGGCTGCGGCTTTCTGTTGTCCAGCTAGAAGTTGTTGCATCATGTTTTTCAGCTCGTCTTGAGATCCGGATGCTGGAGAAGGAGGTCGCGGATTCTGAAATTGCTGAGGCTGTGTGTTCTGAAACTGGGGTTGCGGATTGTTATATGGCTGCCTAGGTTGATTTCCTCCTTGAAATCGGTTCTGGTTAGGGATGAATGGCCGGTTCTGGCTCTGGTAGTTGTTGGAGTAGCCTCTCTGAAAACTCGTCTGAGGCTGAGTTCCTTGCTTAGGGTAGACTTGATCCTGAGGGTTCTCCACATTGTTGCTTCTGTAGGACAGATTTGGGTGAGAGTTGAAACCTTGGTTGTTGAAGCCACGGCTTTGCCCAAAACTTTGTCCACTCACGTAATTTACCTCCAGCTGATCATCACTTGTTTCCTCTCCAAAGACCTGGGCGATGGGCTCTTCTCCATGCTCATCCACGAAGTGGACCGACTTTTGGTTTCCCTTAAGCAAAAGGTTAACCTTGGCTGTGAGCTCATCTATCTTCTTTGACTCCACGCTATTGACCTTTTTTCTGTCATATTCGGGGACTTATTGCTGGAGCTTGCTGCGAGGTTCTCAATTAGCTCCAGGGCTCCTTCTTTTGATTTGGTGTAGAAATCTCCATTGCTGGCGGCATTGAGGGCGTTTCTGTAGTCCATTCTACTCCATCATAGAAAGTACTGAGCAGCTGCTCATCGCTAAAGCCGTGATGAGGACACTCACGCTTATACTCCTTGAAGCGTTCCCACGCTTCGTTAAATGTCTCTCCGGGAAGCTGCTCAAACGTGGATATCTTGCTCCTTAAAGCTGCGGTCTTTGACTTCGTGTAGAATTTGTCCAGGAAGGCGGATCTTGCATCAGCCCATGTCGCTAGAGAGCCTGGTGGCAGAGACTTCAACCACCGCGAAGCTTTTCCCGCAAGAGAGAATGGAAAAAGCTTACACTTCAGGAAATCTGGAGTCACACCATTAGAGCCGGTTGTGCTACAAATCTCCTCGAAGTTCTCGATGTGATCCATCGGGATTTCAGCAGGTAGGCCATGGAAGAGATGTTGCTTGACAAGCGCAATCATCTGAGGCTTGATCTCATAGTCTTGCCTCTGAATGGTTGGAGTGACAATGGCTGAGCGATCCTGGTAGTAAGCATGTGCTGCGTCTTTATCCCCAACGCTGGTTGCTGAACAAGCTGTCGCTCTTGTTGCATGCGCAGCTGCTCCATGGTCGCCTGAAGAGTTCGCAGCTGAGCTGCCATGTCCGCTTGTTCGCCCATCTCCGGATAGTCGGTGTCGGTTGTTTCTGGTTCCGGAACAGGTGTGTTTCGTCTTTGCCTGTTCTCTCGTTCCCTTCTTGCTAATTCGTCGTTAGATAAATTGACAAGATTCTCGTTATTCTTGCTCCTTGTGCTCCTGGTCATACACCTGAAACGCAAAGAAGAAGAAAAACAGAAAACGAGTTTAGTGGTGTTCTTAGTCTAATGACCTAGCCGTAAGCCAAAGGTGAATTTTTGGTCCCCGGCACGGCGCCAAAAACTTGATGTACGAGTTTTAAACCCTATTTCCTACTGCAAGTGCACAGCAAATCAGAGTAGTACTTAGGGGTCGATCCCACGAAGACCAAGTTCACACTATGGATTAATAAGCTAAAATCAAGAGCTAAGAGATTCAATATTGGGTGTAAGAAATCGTGACTAGCAAGTTACTAAAACAAATCGGTTTTAACTATTATAAAGCAAGCGTTAGGTCAAGGCAATTCGCAGGAAATTCAGAGCAAGGTCAAACAACTATTCAGGATTAATATTAAGAACAAGTCCAGAACTCAAACACGATGATAATATTAATTCACTCTCGTGATACTAACAACTTTATCTAGCAACCTAAAAATCCTAACTCTCGTTGGTATCAGAATCGCAGATAAGCATTAATGATCAAGCTTGATTTGTTCACAATTCTCCAATACATCTACTCTCGCAGGTAATGAATAAATTGCTCATCTAGATCTCTTCTAGCAACCTAGCAACTCTCGCTGTCTAGATAAACCTAAGATCATGAACAGATTGGCCAAATCGATTCAAGCAATACGAACTCCCTAGATGAAGACTAACGATTTTGATTCCTATTTGTGTTTAACCCTAGCTCATGAATTCCTTTGAAAACCTTAACCTAACTAATAGATCTACTCAGACATAATTAAAGATGAAAGAAACAAAACAGATGATATGAAAGAATGCATCAAATCGATATTAAAATAAGAAGTACTAGGTTCAGAAATCTTCTCCAAATTGTAGCTTGAGATCTTCTCCCTTAAAATAATTCCAAAAGCTAAAAGGTAGAAACAAAAGATAAGATAGATAAAACCTAGGACTAAAAGGGAGTATTTATATTAGGTGTCATAGGCGGCTGGAAGGAGGCTGGGCTTCTAAAAAGTCGGCGCCAATGATTAGGGTAAAACCCTTCTTTTTGTTCTCTTCCGCGGCGAGCAGGTGCTCACTTGGTGGCTGAAGTTTGCGAGCATGTGCTCGACGATGGAGTTGGTGATTCTTCATCAGATTTTCCTTCTTTTCTTCAAATTTGATTCTTTTCTTTTCAAAAGGTTCCAAATGCTCCAAACTCCATTTTCAGCTCCAAAGCCACCTAGAACTCCTAATACATACTCAAAAACTCTAGAAAACAATTAGATAAAAAGGGTTAGAAAGGGTAAAAATCCCAACATATCAATAATGACCTCACAAAACCCATCTTATGTCAACATAAGAATATATGATGAGAATGCGGAATTACGACGACAATAACAACAATCTCTTCATAGCATCACGAGGGCACGCAGATTACCTTATTGACAAGAAACAAGTTGCAGTCTTGCTGCTAACGATTGATCAAGCAAGAATGGAGACACCACTTGCGTCAAATCACTTTGGAAGGTGCATCTCTCCTCTCAGAACCACTGTGAAACCGGTGAACTGTTGGAGAATGATCTTGGTTGGGCTGCTTTGAAAGATCATCAGGTGGTAATTGGACACACTAGTGAAACGATCTCTCAGATGATTAAGACATGGTTGAAGTCTCCTTTTGTGTTAAGAGTCAAAATTCTCACATGGAACGGTGAGTATTGCATTGGGAATCCCACCCGGGTCCGACAAATACGGGATATAGTTTGCGATGGGAAAAGCAGTGGCGGTTATGGAAGTAAGCTTGAGGAGAAAGTAATAGATTTAGAGAGATGTCTTGTTCCTAATTAAGTGTATCGAAGCTTTGGAATCAGATCATAAGTTGATGGCTTTAATTCCTTGGAAGAGATATTTTGCTAATTAAGAATAGGTGGTATGAACTTATAAGCCGCTTTTTCATTCAGGTGTAATACAAATAGAGATAATTGCAGTATAGGTGACTTTTTATGTTTCTATTATCAGAAAAAGTACCTACATGTTATTGGTGACTTATGCACAGCTTTCGAAAATTTTATCCCACAATTGCCCCTTATCTCAATGTACAACACTAATGAACTCCATGGACAACCACATCGTATTCCATGTACAACCACAAATACATGCCCCAAACACTAATGAACTTCATGTACAACCACAAATACATGCCCCAAACAATGCCGAGAGTCATGGTCGAACAATGTTTATTAAATGAAAAGCTTTATTCTTCTCACTTCTCATATAGACTTATCGTGGTCCAATACAAAGAATACAACCATACAATTAACCATACAAATTTATCGTGGTCGAACACGTAAAATTATAAATACATCAAAGCTACCTGAGAGAGACATGCATTCGTCGTCCACGATAACGTCTCATATTTAATGTTACAACCACACACATATCTTACAATGTACATCCACACTTGAACTTCAGATGTTCGAATGTTCATCCACACTTGAACTTCAGATGTTGAGGGCTTAAACCGCAATTCACCCATAAAAAGTGCACCAAGCACACAAGGTCACTTTTTTTGCACACAAACTTTGAGAAGTCACTTTTATGGTTAACCTCTCATACAAATATATGAATAATGGAAACAGAGCTAAAAGAATTTGATAAGAATTTGACTACTATGTTTTTGTTGAAATAGATGTAAAATACTTTGACACAAATCATAATCCATTACATTAGAACCAAGTTTGAATCGTTTTCTTCCTGTGAAGTCAAAGACTCAAATACACAAAAACCAATGAAGAGGCATACCATCTCGATCTTGATCTGGTTGTTTAGATTGTTTAGCTTGGTACTGGGGATATCATGATTTGGTTTGAGAAACTTCTTCTCACGTAGCTCACAAGATCCCCAACCAAAAGGTTAAACAACAATTGATCATTGCAAACTATCTTCTAAAACCACATTCAAAATTCAGGGTTTTATAAAGAAGAACATTACTGCATTATAGCTCGGAGGATGAACTCAGCACGCTGGACATTTCTATTTTTTTGTCTAAAAGAATATTCTTGTCTCTTATTTCGTAAGACACATTGAAGTAAAATGATATTTTCCTCCAAAACCTTCACATTCCATAAGATGCAGCATCAAATGTTTAGCTTAAAGACAAACAAGCACAATCATTACCTGAATGTATGCTTTCCCTGATATCATCCTGTAATCAGGTTTCTCTAGAATCTGTAAAATCGACGAAGCCATGTTGTTACTTTACAAAATCATAGGATCAGATGTAACTATTACAAATATATTAGTTGTTGTAAATCCAAAAACAGGAAATATTTCTTTCACACGCACGTAAATACTAGTGGTATAGCTTAGGTTCTTTTGGATTTATGAAGAAACGAAGTTACGGACAAGTCATGATCTAAACAAAATCATGCAAAACACGGCTTGACATTTCATCAAACACTTAAGTGCATAAACTCTTTCCCGGAATCAACAACAAAATATATATATATATATATATGCAACTCGATAACATATCGGATATACGAACTTATCACAATATAAGATATGATCTTATGATTCTTATCTAACCAACGCCATGGCCCACGGAAGCGTGCTCTGTACAAGGTGGGAAAGTAGCTTTATATCATTGATTCAAATTTTACACGAAATCCCCCTCTCTTCCGTTTGAACCGATTCATACCGGTATTATCGGTTTGCCGAACCTGGTTTAACTGTTTTTTGGTCAACCGGTTCTGTAATAATTCCGGATTGCTAGTCAAATTTGACTTGAGCATGTTTATTTTCTTAACAAAAGAACCCCCAAAACCATAAGAGAATTTGAATTTGTGCCGTAGGTGATGGGATACATTTCAAACGTTCTTAGAAGCAGACAAGATCATTGACCAAAGGACCATTTCATTTCAGTTTGTTCCTATGTCCTTTCTCTCTCTTTAGAAATTTCAAATTATTTGAGAACTAGAGTCGTTGAATAATAAATTTTTAAAATAGCTAATATTTAATCTTGGCGTACGTTGTTTCTGATGACATTAGATCTAAACAAAGCGATTGGTTTTACAGCTAAACAAAAATAAGTGTTAAAGTACTAAAGAGATCAAAAGGTACTTAACATAACAAACAAAAACGAAAAAAAATACTAATAAAAAGACACGCTTTTTAGTAATATATAAAACTTGTCTTCAACGTTTGGCTAATTCTCGGTCCGTGCTTAAGATCTTAAAATCGGTTTCTAAGTCTTCTTCTTCTTCCTCTTCTCGTTGAATCTTCTGAAACTCTGATCTTCTTTAAGCCATGGCTAATCGATATGATCCGAATCCTTTCGCCGAGGAAGAAGAAGTCAATCCTTTCGCTGTAAGCTTTCTTTACTCTTTAGATTATTAAATCTTGGTGGAAAAGTAGGGTTTTAATCGCTCTCCAATCTTGCTTCTTGGAAATGGGTTTTTCAAATCTTGGTGGATTTGTTGACTTCTTGAGAAATCAATTGGGTTTTACTTTAGGGTTTGTTATGGGGGCAAATCTTTTTCCCTCTATACGTTTAGTTTTTTGTTCTTGATTTTAATTTGTTTACTGGCTTGTCGCTTAGAACTTGAAAATGGGTTTGAAAATTTATGAGAGATTGTAATTCAAGTGTTGTTAAAGTTTGTAGCTTTCGTTGATTTAGTCAAAGGGTTGTTCTTGGGTCTCTGATGCTTTTCTTGAAACTAGATTGATGATTCTTGCTAAACTCTGAAGCAATAAAGTTTTGTTTTTTGTCAACTGATTCGTGATGCTTGGTTATGTAGAATCCTGGAAGTATTCCGGCAGCATCGAATTCAAGACTTTCGCCTTTGCCTCCAGAGCCTGTTGGTTTTGATTATGGTCGAACCGTAGACATTCCTCTTGACAATGAAAGATCCGGTACACAGGTTGGTTAGAGATAGTGGAGTTGAATTAGTATATGTGTTTTGTGATTAGGTGGATCTTTGGGAGTAGTTATGATAAACTTTTTTGGCTTGTTCAATTGTTTGGATTCTAGAATTTGAAGAAGAAAGAAAAGGAACTTCAAGCCAAAGAAGCTGAGCTAAGACGACGGGAGCAGGTATCCGCTGCTAAAAGTAGTTAAATATGTCATGGATGTTGCTGAACTGTGTACTCAGGCATTGATTTGTGCCTACTCAGGCATTATTTTTTTAAGCTGCACGAATTAAATGACGGGAGTCTTTGACTCTTATCTTGAAAAGTTACAGTCTGCTCGTTTGCAATGGTTAAATATGCATACATATTCTTGGTTCCATGATCAAATCACTAAACTTTTGCATCACCTAGCCACAACGTTGTTGTTTTTCTGAATATGTTTTCTTTTGGTTCGATGTAGGACGTCAAACGGAGAGAAGATGCAGCTGCACGAGGTACTTTGCTTATAAAAGTTTAGGCGACAATTTTACTCTTTAACTGTTTTCTCTTAGATGAACCATTAATTTGTGTGGTTATCTCTATGCAGCTGGAATTGTTATTGAAGTCAAAAACTGGCCGCCTTTCTTCCCACTTATCCACCATGACATTGCAAACGAAATTCCGGTTCATCTCCAAAGGCTACAATATGTTACCTTTGCAACGTATTTGGGTACGTATGTTGTTCTAAATTCATCAATTTTCATCTGATACAAATACTTCTCTCTTCCTTCATTTGTATTCGTTAAGGGGTCAATACTTTTTCCGAGAATGAGATTTTCATTCTTCTTTGCTCTAACTCATTCGGTTGACACATTTTGGATGTGGTTCTTGTTCGGCAGGGTTGGTTCTTTGTCTATTCTGGAATATTATAGCCATTACTACAGCTTGGATCAAAGGAGAAGGTTTGTTTCTGAAGTCTGTTTCAAGATTTGCTCTTTCTTGACAAGGATAGCTTTATTGCAGATCTAACAGACTTATGAGTTTGGTGTAATTCTGTTCAGGAGTGACAATATGGCTTCTTGCCCTTATTTACTTCATAGCGGGTGTCCCAGGAGGCTATGTGTTATGGTATCGTCCCCTCTACCGTGCCTTCAGGTTCGGAGTTTTCCACATTCAATGTCTGGATTTTGTCATTATGTTACTGCGGTTATTTACAATTTTTTGTTCATTGCTTGCAGAACTGATAGTGCATTGAGCTTTGGATGGTTCTTCTTGTTCTATATGGTGAGCGAAGATTTAGGTTTTTTTCTTTGTTTTGACATTTTTAGGTGTGAAAACCAATTCTGAAACCTTGTTCTTGCTGCAGCTCCACATTGCTTTCTGTGTCTTTGCTGCGGTTGCTCCACCTATTGTCTTCAAAGGGAAATCTCTTGCGTAAGTTTTTCCGATTTTTCTTAGCATTCGAAGTTGATCTTGTCACTCCTTTTGGTATATTGAGTGTGGATAAACAATTTGAATGGATGCAAAGACAAGTTTTTTTTTTCGTATTCCACTAAATGGGAGTTGCATAAGCATTTGTTAGCTATTGTTCTTAGACAAATTATTCTTACTTTTTTTAATTGATTTGTCTTCATGTAACAGTGGGATCTTACCTGCAATAGATGTCTTAAGCGGTAACACATTGGTCGGGGTAAGCTCTCTCATCCTTTGATGATCAAAACAATTCTAAGGATAAAAAGCCTGAAGCTTAACCTTTTTCGATCGTATGGATCATTGACCTTGTTTTGTTTTTGTTAACAGATATTCTACTTCATTGGGTTTGCGTTTTTCTGCCTCGAATCAGTGGTCAGCATCTGGGTTATTCAGGTCTTTTCTTCAACTCCCATCACTACTATCTATTCAGTTTTTTTTTTTCACATATGTGTTTATAATCTCAAATCTTGTTTTTAACATTTGAGTTTTTGGGATGGGTTTGTTTTGTGTTTGAGCAGCAAGTGTATATGTACTTCCGAGGCAGCGGGAAACAAGATGAGCTGAGACGAGAGGCGGCGAGAGGAGCATTGCGAGCCGCCGTATGAGAGATCCTTGTAACATTCCGGTTTGTATGTAATCTTCACTGTTTCTTTCTTTTTCCAGATAATGTATTCACGTCTTTCTCTGCTTCTCTCTCTCTGCTTTGTAAGAAAAAAAGTTTTAACTTTTCTTTATATTTTGTGTCATGTAAATCTGTTTGTTCAAAAGCCAAGAGTTCAGATTCATACCATTTTTGAAATTATTCATGGATTGTTTAATCTTTGTGAGAACCCCATCTAACATCCACACTATTATTTATTCTGATGGCTATTTAACATTGCTAACTTCTTGAAGCTAGGAAAATAGTAATTAGCATACATTATTACATTATAAAATAATCACATCATATGCTCATGCTGAGAGTCGGAGACAAAGCGCGACAATGTATAATCGTAATTTGTAACCATTGATAACAAGTTCATTGGGTTTCCAATAGGTCAAAACATGATACGAAATAACGTACATTCTTATATTGATAAAGCAATCCAAATAGATTAGAGTAACTCCACGAAACGAACAGATAAAACTTAACCCAATATTTCGTAAACAACCGATTAAGGTATCAATGAAGAGATTCTCACAAGAGAAGAACTCAACACGATGAAAAAATCTGGAAAACCAAGAAAACAAGATGAAAAAAACAATTTCAGATATTTTCGATGGATCTTCTGCAACTCTGTTTCTTCTCTTCTTTTATTCTTCTTCTTCTTAGTGGGTTAGATTTAGACGAGGCCCAATACCACTTCGCCGTCAAAACAACTCTAGTTTCCGAAACAAATTAAGCCCTAAAGCTAAAAGGAAAACCAAATTTGTTTTCCTTTTATCGTTTAGAAAAGATTCCTAAACGCCAATTATGTCGGTTTTGAGCCCTGTTCCTTCTCGAACTTTCCTTTTTGCCTTTGTTGCTTTCCCTATAAATACATAACCTTTGTTGCATTGACGATCATTCTGAATTTTTAATCTCTAGCTATACAGAAGGACTCTAAAGCTAAACGAAAAGAAAAACCAATGGCGATTATCTCTGAGATGCAGGAGGAGAGACCCTCGATGTTGCCGTTTAGTGCAAGTTTTGATCCTTCAGACCCACTAGGGTTTTTAGAGAAAGCCCTAGACTTTATCGGGAAAGAGAGCAACTTTATGACGAAAGACACGGCGGAGAAGGAGATCGCCGCTGCTGTTACGGCAGCGAAGAAGAGGTTGAGTGAAGCGGAGAAGGAGGAGACAGTGAAGCCTATGGAGAAGAAGCCGAAGAAGGAAAGCTTGACGCCAACGAATCCCATGGAGGTGGAGTCGAAGCCTAAGGAGGGAGAGAAACAAGAGTCTTGTCCTATCGTACCAAACAAAGGTAATGGTCTTGACTTTGAGAAATACTCATGGACGCAGAATCTCCAAGAAGTCACGGTTAACATTCCTGTGCCTAGCGGCACTAAATCACGGTCTGTTACTTGTGAAATCAAGAAGAACCGTTTGAAAGTTGGTCTCAAAGGTCAAGAACCAATCATCGATGGAGAGTTCTTTAACTCTGTCAAGCCTGACGACTGCTTCTGGAACATCGAGGATCAAAAGGTCATATCGGTGCTCTTGACAAAGCAAGACCAGATGGAGTGGTGGAAGTATTGTGTGAAAGGAGAACCTGAAATAGACACACAGAAAGTTGAACCAGAGGCCAGCAAACTGGGTGATCTCGACCCGGAAACTCGCAGTACCGTTGAGAAGATGATGTTTGATCAGAGGCAGAAGCAGATGGGACTACCAACGAGTGATGAGATGGAGAAGCAAGATATGATGAAGAAGTTCATGGCTCAGCATCCTGAGATGAACTTTTCTAATGCAAAGTTTAACTGATGTCTTTATTTAGACTAGTCTTCTTCTCTTAAACCACTTTTGTATTTCATTATCATCTTGTTATATGGCTTTTAAGATGAAATCTTCCCTTTTGGTTATATTACAAGACAGTTGTTGATTCATTAAATATACCATTCTGAAAATCTTTATCTAAACGCCAATTAAATTATACATTTATCATAAGATGAATTAAATTATATATATCAAATCTTCTCTTCTTTTTCGCCATCTGGTGTTTATATTAATTCAACGAGTGAGATACATGGGGACACATAAACTGGCGGAAGATGTCGAAATAGCCAGAAACAAAGCTAGAAAAACGGATACACACAAACCAAAGCTGAAACAAAGGAAGCCAAATACATTCGAAACTGATAAATTTGGAGGAAACCTGAGAAGTGTAATAGTTTCTCTCATCTTTATTCATTAGCCAATAGGCTTATTTATACAAAGTGTCTAACTTGTTCACCAAGTTCTTTACATATATGGAATAAGCAATCTACCTTATACACAAATACCAACTTTCCTAATAACTACAAGTCAATATATTCAAGGCGATCTCGTAATCCCCGAGATCTCCTAACACCCTCCCGCAAACTCATACGTGGTAACGCGTATGAGATTGGAAAATCATTAAAATCCATAAGTCTTCAACGGAACCTCCTCCGTTGTCGATTCGAACTGAAGTCACAAGTCTGGTCGCTCTTCGAACTTCTTGTCCATGAAGAAACTTGCGTCTTATGTTAGATAAATAGCGTTTATACCTCGCTATAAGGTTATCGATCTGGTGAGGATACTGTAGAAGTTGTGTATCTCCATCATCTCATGTCACCATGTGAACTGAGCGAACCCATCAATTAGTTCATGCTCATAGTTCACAGCAACATCATCATTATCTCCATTGGATCCATGTATATGCATTGGAGTCATCATCTTCATGGCTACATCGAATTATAGTTGATGAATAACCACAGGAAGACCAAAATCATCAAATCATATCTCTTTCGAGACAAACTTTTTTTTTTTTTGAATAGAAAATTAATATAGTAAAACGAAAACTATAAAAAGAAGATAAAACAAGAAATCCAAATTTTAAACTCATCACGTAATAAAATCT
This sequence comes from Isatis tinctoria, assembly GCA_010577795.1. Classification (NCBI taxonomy): domain Eukaryota; kingdom Viridiplantae; phylum Streptophyta; class Magnoliopsida; order Brassicales; family Brassicaceae; genus Isatis; species Isatis tinctoria. The sequence continues at coordinate 33,676,579 of CM021250.1, forward strand.
CAAAGCATTTTTTTTTCTTTTTTTTTTCTTTTTACAATATAATAAGAAACAAAATAGAAGAAGAAATAAATAAAAATTTCAGACTTGAAAGAAAAAGATCACGTAAACTATAGGAAGCAAAAAAAATTTTTTCTTAAATGCGGAAAATAACAAAACCATAATCCATAGGATTAGGATCTTGGCTCTGATACCATGATAAATTTGGAGGAAACCTTAGTAGTGTAATGGTTTCTCTCATCTTTATTCATTAGCCAATAGGCTTATTTATACAAAGTGTCTAACTTGTTCACCAAGTTCTTTACATATATGGAATAAGCAATCTACCTTATACACAAATACCAACTTTCCTAATAACTACAAGTCAATATATTCAAGGCGATCTCGTAATCCCCGAGATCTCCTAACAGAAACTAAAGCTAAGAAAACGATAAACCCAACAAGTGTCCCTCAAGAACACAGTTTATATGACTATATTACTATATATCTTAGTCAAAACATACCAAATCAAGAAAAAGAAAAATAACTATATATTACCATATATTATAGGGTGATTTGCAGAAACTGCAAGATTTTGGATTTTAATTAGCAAAACAGCAAAGAGAAAGAATGGTTTGCAGAAATGGTATAAGTGTACCGAAAAAAATATATGGCATGCTGGTTTGTGTTGCTTAACGAACTCGTGCACCTGGGAAAGAAAACGCAGAGTAATTTATGAACTACATATTTGATTGATAGTCGTCTAAAGTTAAAGAAGAGAATAACGAATAAAGTGGAGAATAAATGCATATTGTAGAAAATTTAAAGGAAGATGAAGTTAATGAACCTATCAAAACGCGTAAATATGGAAATTTTGTGGACGTAGTTAGTGTCTCGTGTAATCAAATAGTGTGGATGACGTATGGTGATGCTTTGTGAAAAGATAGCTGGTAAATAAGGTTGGGCGGGAAAGCCAAATAATAACAGGAGAAAAAGATCATCAGAGACAGCGAGAAGGTGATGTTTATTTCGGACAGGCATTCTATAATATACATAGGACTATCCGAGATAAATTTCATGGTTTAATGATAACAAATTATATATAGTTATATAGGTTAATACGGATATAGATTCTTATACTTCACATGATACATAATAATATGTGTGGCAAAGTATTTAAATAGTTTACGTCAAGGTTTCATGATAACAAGTTATATATAGTGATAAGTTAGTATGGACTTACATTCTCGTACTTCACACAATACAAGAAAATATGTGTAGCAAATTATTTAAATAGTTTACATAACACATTATATATAGTGATATGATTTATTATGGATTTATATTATTATACGTCACATGATTAAAAAAAAGTGCGTAGCAAATTATATAAATAGTTTACGTTTAACATGGTATATTGGTCTTACGTGTTGTTGTGAATAAACATATTACAGATTGACAAAAAAAAAAAAAAAAGCCCTTTCGCCCACTGGTTCTTGACCACCCACAAAAATGCGACGAGGCAGCTCGAGATTTATCCATCATGATTCAAAAATTTTAAAGTAGATATACTTAAGATATATTTATTTTTTGTTATTATATTTTTCTTAAATTTGACACTTTCCGAAATTCTAACTGATTAGCTTGTCACGTGTCACAATATTGCGACTGAAATTTTATGCATTCATCATTTTATGATAAAAATAAAATAAAAAAATTACACAAATGTTAACTTCTCTTGCAACAAAATCTCCTAACATCCCCGCAAGCTCATACGTGGTAATTGGTTTGAGATTAAACCTATCTAGCCATCTGATTTTGTTAGTTAAAGAAAGTGGGTAAAGTCACAAGGAGAGAGAGACACATCAAAGGCTTGTACAAAACATTTAGCCTTGCGCCATGCGACCGTGTAACCAAGAAGGAGCACCTGGTGCTAACTAAGAATGGAAGCGCCTGTCTCTTGTGGCGATCTCTTAGCCACTGAATTCGCTAACTTGAAAGAGATTGAGCTTAATTCATGAAACCGGCAATGTAACTTGTCTTGGATAACCTTATAAATCGGCGAATTAGAAGATTGAACTAAATTTAAAGTGTTTTAACTTTTAACAAAAGCTTATCAATGGCCGTTTGATATAGGAGCAATTGTACATGCTTCATGCGACACATTTGTCTCCTCACCTAAACTGGATTCACACACAACCATTATGATTCACATTTCTTCTCAGAAGATTCATCAATTCGACAAAAGCAGAATAATAATCTTTCCATAGAATAAGAAAAAATCTTACCAAATCAAGTTAAACAACCAATAGATTATAATTGTATTCTTAATGTTCCACACCATGCATAAATATTAAGTCATTAACCAAAGCACATGACACATAGCTGTTGATGTTATAGCAAAGAGGATTTATAACATAATTGAGATGAATTATGTCTGCTTGAAACCTGGTAGAAACCATCGAGCTCTGTCGAGTTGTTGAGGGGATGAACAATCAAACCTGTGCAATGGCTCCATCTCCTGTGTCTCGAGATTGAAGACACAAATTTGAGTAATGTCTTTTTCAAGACAAACACTGTTGAAGTAGATTGAGTTTCTCTTAAAACCTCCAATGCCATTATCATTAACGACCACAGTGACGCCTAGCTCAAAAAGCATTGCCTCGTTGCCCAAAGAATCAACTTTCTCATTCAAACCTGATGGATGAACCTTGTAGATGCGGAAGGACCAGAGTCTATTCAAGGGTCTATTCATACTCTCAGGACTTAGCAACTTTTCAACCTTGAGGACATCTTGTGTTACTGTGACTACAAGTTTTGTGGCGAAAAGAAGCCATAATGAATCTGGTGTGTCATATAGCAGAGAGGTGTCCGGAGTAACACCACAATGAAAGGTTTCTTGCGGAACCTCACGGGAGAAATCGAATATTTTGATGCAACTGTTACTTCCATAGTTGTCGTTTAGGAGATAGTAAAGCTTGTGATCTTTGTAAACCATCTCAGAACGACCAGAACTAGTTTGTGGAATTTGAATCTGATTCCAGAACTCATCTCCTCTCTTGGTATAAACCACACACCATTGAGCAAATCCCCATAGAACTACATATTCTTTGGTTTGCTCGTCAATCCAGAAAACAGGGGAATCCATTGTTATACTTTGCGAGTTCCTCCTCTTGCCGTGATCGTTTGAAATACTAAACCAGCTCCGGTGATTTCTTGTGATTCCCTCCAGCTTTGTCGTTCCAAGTTGTGACTCCACATGAGGTAAATCGATCCTCTCGTGTGTAAATAGATTCAAAATGTAGAAATCATACCAACGATCTACCATAAAAAGCCAATTCCCGTATGTTGCTAAACATAAACTCCTTGCGAATTCCACACCCTCATCTCTGATCTTGTAAAGCTTGCCTTTTTCCTCGGGATTGAACAGTGTGCACCAATGCTTCTTGCTCCTTTCTTCTTCGTCGGGCAAGAGAATCAGCCAAGGGACCTGCTTTTTCGCCACGCTTCCTTTCGCACTAGAGTACCAAGACGAACATACGCGTTCAACTCGTCGAAAATCAGCAAATCCAAGGCGTTCCAGCACTGAATTGAAGAGATCTTGAGGAAGCTCGGACCAAGAACTGGTTGAATCTCGTCTGGGCAACTTGGTGGGTTTAGGGTTATGCTTCTTCATCTTCTCCAATTCCATGGCAATCCTCAGAATCAAAATCCCATGATGATTTATTGATTTTAATCATAGGAAGCTGCAGTAAACCAACCGGTTTAGTTGATCGAATACAATTTTTTTTTTTTTCCTTCTGACAAAAACGATGTCGCTTTGGTGATAGATCTCATTTTTGGTAAATAAGTGTACATAACTTTGAGGAAATCTCCTAGTATCAATTTAAACTAGGCATGGGATTTCCATCTAACTGAACCAAACAGATCGGTTTATTCGGTTTTTTGGATTTTTTAGAAGTTTACCAACTAATTTCCGTTCAATTCGATTATTGGTTAGTTTAAAATTTTCAAATAAAACCAAATTTTTTGTTAACAAAATTTTATTTGGATTTTAGTGCCTCATACCAAAATGTTTTACTAGGTCTTACCGCAAAATGAACACAAAATAAGAAGAAATAAAGGTGAAAGAAGAAAGACAATGGGAAAAAAATGACACAAGAAAAACAAGAAAGAAGAAAGACAAAAAAATATTACACGGATGCAGTTCTAAGTAACATATTGGTATTGTAGATTTTTATAACCAAAGTTTACCCTAAAAACCAAACAACCGATCCGTTAGTACCAAAAAACCGATCGGTTAGGACTGAACTGAACCAAAAATAGTCCATAATTAAACTCAATTTACTAAATATATCGAGGAAAGTCTTATTGTTAAAAGTTTAAGAAGGTTTTTAGTATTGTTCGCGAAAACTTTTCTAAAAGTGCTATTTATGGAACTTTTTTGAATATATGTTAGTTACTTAATAGATTAATAAAAAAAGTTTATTAATTTTCTTTTGAATTACTCAAAAATCCCCTATATATTAATTGAAAAGAAAGAGAGAGAAAATTCAGTCACCTGTCTTACTCAGAGTAATTTTAGGAGAAATTAACCAATGAAATATTTACATTCAGACACGTCAACAAAAAAATAATACACTTTTTTAATATATGGAAATATATATATTCTCTCAGATTTTTTCTCTAATTTTATGTCAATAAATTCAAACATTTAAAGGCATATAATTAAGAGATTTAATGGCTTGTGTGACATTTAAATTTTAGAAGTTATATAAATACAAGTTTTGTCCCACATGGAATACAAAATGAAAGGATGACATATATATTTCTTATAAATAATTAAAATTACTCAGAATTATAAATTACATAAATGAAATATTTAATAGACACCAAAATTTGAAAGTTTTTATTTATTTAATAAAGCTTTATATGACCTACGTTATTATTGATTTTAATGATAGGAAAGCTGCAGTAAACCAACCGGTTTAGTTGATCGAATACTAAACCCTCTTAACCTTATTTGTTGTACAACTGTAGGCCTCAACAATTTTTAACCGAATGTTTGAGTTTTATTCCTGTCGGTTAAAATATTAGATGTTCAGACCCAGTTTTTTTTTTTTTTCTTCTGACAAAAACGATGTCGCTTTGGTGATAGATCTCATTTTTGGTAAATAAGTGTCCATAACTTTGAGGAGATCTCCTAGTATCAATTTAAACTAGGCATTTGGATTTCGATCTAACTGAACCAAACAGATCGGTTAATTCGGTTCTTTGGATTTTTTTAGAAGTTTACCAACCAATTACCGTTCAATTCGATTATTGGTTAGTTTAAAATTTTCAAATAAAACCAAATTTTTTTGTTAACAAAATTTTATTTGAATTTTAGTGCTTCATACCAAAATGTTTTACTAGGTCTTACCGCAAAATGAACACAAAATAAGAAGAAATAAAAGTGAAGGAAGAAGACAAAGAAGAAAGACAATGGGAAAAAATGACATAAGAAGAACAAGAAAGAAGAAAGACAAAAAAAAATATTACAGGGATGTAGTTCTAATCCTGGTTCGGAATCTCGCTACGCGCTATACGTACGGTCGATAAAGAACTAGCGAGTTATAAATTACTCGGAGATAATTCGGGGATTATTCGGGGAGTAATTTTAAAACATTTTATTATAAATTTGTTTATAAATTTGTTTTAGTTAATAATATTAATAAAATAAAATGATTTAATGATTATAAAACTATTAAAAATCATAAGATCACTGTTCGAATGATTTTTTTTCATTTTTCAACCACTCCAACTATTTCATCTTCATCTTTTACATATTTTTAGTCAATTTTCCTTTTTATTTTGTTATTTAGAATAAAATATAACAAATTTGTCAAATTATTATCGATTTAAGTGATCTAAATTGATTTATGCGTCTTTTTTTCAACAATATGGTTTAGACGGAAAAAACACTATCACTGCATAATATAGCCGTATAACTCAACTCGCCACGCTCCACCACCGCGTAGAGTATTCTCGGACGAGTTTTTGAACAAAGGATCTAGTAAACACCAAAACGACGTCGTAATAATAGTGGCGCGTGATCTGGTAATAACAGAAACGACGCCGATTCATTACCACCCGCTTCTCTCTTCAAAGTTATACCTTCCCCAACTGCCACTAGCGGAGCTCCCAATGCTGTGATTGCTCTTCTCTCTATTTTTCTCCTTTTTCTTCGTTCTCAAAAACAAATGAAGGATTAGTGTCTCGTATCGTATAGGTTCTCGGTTTAGTAGTTTTTACTAAGTGTGTTATAGACTCTAGGTGTTTTAGAAGGTTTACTTTCATGTGTAAGTCACGTGCTTGTTTAGATCAGCTGGAGTTATAAAGCTGATCGAGTCTTCTTCTCTAAGATTATCTTATCCATTCATAGCTATTGTTGCGGATAAGAGAGAGAGAGAGAGATTCACCATTGTTGTAACACGGAGCTCGAGTTTGAGCTGATACTAGTGGATTGCTGCAGATCGGTGCAGCCCCGGTGAGTAGATCTTCTCCCAAGGTTGCGGAGAAGTAATCGAACACCGGGTAAACAGTTTCTGGTGTTCTTTCTTGAGCTTTCGACTTCGTTCTTATTCAAGTTCTTAGATCGTGATTGAGTCAGCTTAGGATTAGGTTGGATTCGAACAAAGTGGTATCAGAGCCAGGTTCTGGCAAGGAGAATCGAATTCATCTATCTGGAATCACAAGCGAAGAAGACGATGCCGAAAGCGAAGATTGAAATCGAGAGATTCGATGGTAAAGGCGACTTCTCATTGTGGAGGAGAAGGATGTATGCTTATCTAAGCATTACTGGTGTCAAGGACGTCCTGGAGCCAAAACCTCTTAAGGACGAAGCAAGCGACACCGAGGAAGAAGACGATGTGAAGAGAGTCAAGAAAAAGGAAGAAGAAGATGCAAGGCTTGAGAGGTGTGACAAAGCGATGAATACGATCCTCCTCAACGTAGGCGATCATGTTCTTCGCAAGATCGAGAAATGCAAGACTGCATACGAGACCTGGTCTTTACTGGAGTCACTATACATGCCTAAAACGCTTCCAAATCGAGTCTTTGCACAACTAGAACTCTATGGATTCAAGATGACTGAGAGCAAGAGTATCGACGAGAATGCCGATGATTTTCTCAAGATCGTAGGAGATTTAAGTAATCTGAGTATTGAGGTCGATGAAGAAGTACAAGCTGTACTCCTCCTTAACGCTCTTCCACCTAAGTATGAGCAACTCAGAGAGACGTTAAAGTACAGTCGTGAAGCTCTTAAGTTTGAAGATGTAGTAGCCTCGGCAAAATCCAAGGAGAAGGAGCTCAAGAATGGCTCAAGCTCAAAGTCTAATGGTGAAGGACATTTTGTGCGAGGAAGATCAGAAAACCGGGACTCAACCTCCGGTAAAGGCAAGTCGCGCGACAGGTCTCGTTCCAAGTCAACAGAAGGAAAGAAAGGGAGCTGTTGGATATGTGGGAAAGACGGTCACTTCAAGAAACAGTGTTACAAATGGCTCGAACGAAACAAGGGAAAGTCTCACTCTAATGGTAAAGGAGAATCGTCTTTAGCTAGAGATGATGCTCGAGACCTAGTGGGACTGATCGCGTGTGAAGCAAATTCGTCTCGGGGTGAAAAGGACAAAGAAGAGTGGGTTCTTGACACCGGATGTTCATTCCATATGACACCAAGAAGAGATGTATTCATCGACATAAAGGAGGTATCATACAGAAAGGTTAGGATGGCAAATGATGTCCTTGTTGAGGTAAAAGGAATCGGATCTGTTAGGTTCGAAAACTCAGATGGTACTACTTTTGTTCTGTATGATGTGCGGTTTATGCCTGGGATAGGTAGGAATCTAATATCTGTTGGCACTCTTGAGGATAAGGGTTGTGAGTTCAAAGGTTCAAAAGGCATCATGAAGATAATCATGGGATGCACCACCATCATGAAAGGAGCTAGGGAACCTGGAGATACCCTGTACATTTTACAGGGTAAGGCAAGATGCTCAGAGAGTTATGTGGCAGAATGTAATAAGATCAAGCCCAAGGACGATGCCAAGAAGGAAAAGGCAAAACTATGGCATAGTCGCCTAGGTCACATTGGTCGTAAAGGGATGGAAGTTCTGGTAAAGAAAGGATGTATTGGTAATGAAGGCGTATCAGACATCGAGTTTTGTGAGGACTGTGTGATTGGCAAATCTCACAGAGTTAGCTTTGGACCAGCTAAGCACATCACAAAGGAGAGATTGGACTATGTACACTCAGACCTATGGGGTTCCCCCAACGTACCACCCAGTCTCGGTAAATGCCAATACTTCGTGTCTTTCACTGATGACTGGTCAAGAAAGGTTTGGATATATTTTTTGAAGACCAAGGACGAGGCATTTGACAAGTTTGTTGAATGGAAGAAAATGGTTGAGGTTCAGACAGAGAGGAGAGTAAAGAAACTTCGTACAGATAATGGGCTGGAGTTCTGTAATATTCGGTTTGATCAATTCTGCAAAGAAGAAGGAGTGGTGCGTCACAGAACATGTACCTACACTCCACAGCAAAATGGAGTCGCAGAGAGGCTGAATAGGACAATAATGAACAAAGTCAGAAGCCTGTTAAGTGAAAGCGGTCTGGAGAAGAAGTTCTGGGCCGAAGCCGCATCAACCTCAGTCTACCTATTCAACCGAACACCATCATCATCTATCGACTTTGACATTCCGGAGGAGAGATGGACTTCAGCTATCCCGAGTCTTGATGGACTAAGAAAATTTGGGTGTGTGGCCTATATACACTCGGATGAGGGAAAGCTGAATCCACGTGCTAAGAAGGGTATCTTTACCGGGTATCCAGAAGGAGTCAAAGGATTTAGAGTTTGGCTACTTGAAGAAAGCAAGTGTATCATATCTCGGAATGTTGTGTTCAGAGAAGATATGATGTACAAAGACATCAAGGAGAAAGCAAGCTCAGGTAACTCTGAACCTAAACTTTTAACTGATGATCTTTTGAGTTATGATCTTGCAGGAGACAGGAAAGAACAAGAGATAGAGACTCAAGGAGGAGACTCGGAGCAAGATGAGAACACAGGACAAGAGCAAGGAAGTGCTCAGGAAGAGGGGTCAACTTCAGAGCCAGAAGATTATCAACTCGCCAGAGACCGTGAAAGGAGAACAATTAGACCACCAACTCGGCTCGAAGATTATCAGGTATACCCTGAAGATGAAGACATTGCTGGTTTTGCAGGTCTTATGATAGAAGATGGAGGCAATCCCGAGCCTCAGAGCTATCAAGAAGCAATGTCAGACCCGGATGGTGACAAATGGTCAGAAGCAGCAGGCGAAGAAATGGGTTCATTGAAAAAGAACCGAACCTGGAAGCTTGTGGACAGAAATCCAAAGCAAAGAGCCATAGGCTGCAGGTGGATCTTCAAGAGAAAGGCAGGGATTCCAGGAGTAGAGGAGCCGAGGTTTAAAGCGCGGCTAGTTGCGAAAGGTTACTCTCAGAAGGAAGGTGTGGACTACCAAGAGATATTCTCGCCGGTTGTGAAGCATGTTTCCATTCGTCTACTTCTATCTGCTGTTGCATTCTACGACATGGAGCTGCAACAGATGGACGTCAAGACAGCTTTTCTCCATGGCTATCTTGATGAGCAAATATACATGGAACAGCCAGAAGGATATGTTGATCCAAACCATCCGAACAAGGTGTGTCTTCTGCAGAGGTCTCTGTACGGTTTGAAGCAGTCGCCTCGTCAGTGGAATGCAAGGTTCGATGAGTTTGTGCAAAAGAATGGCTATTTCAGGAGTGACTATGATCAATGCGTCTACTATAAGGATCTTAAGGAGAACGGTATATCTATCTCTCTTATATGTAGATGACATTCTCATAGCATCGAGAAATAAGAGTGAAGTTTGCAAGTTAAAGGTTTTGCTTGGGTCAGAATTTGAAATGAAGGATTTAGGAGAGGCTAGAAAGATTCTAGGAATGGAAATTACTAGGGATAGGGTCAAGGGAACTCTGACTATATCTCAGGAAGGGTATGCTCTGAAGGTCCTAGGCAACTTTGGTATGGACCGTGCAAAGTCTGTATCTACACCTATGGGTACTCATTTCAAACTGAAGTCAGGTACTGAGAGAGAGATCAAAGAACAGGCAGAAGATATGAAGAATGTTCCGTACCAAAGTGCAGTGGGAAGCGTGATGTACTCTATGATAGGGACAAGGCCTGACCTAGCTCACGCAGTTGGGCTCGTCTGTCGGTTCATGAGTAATCCGCTGAAGGAACATTGGCAAGCCGTTAAGTGGATCCTCAGATACCTGAACGGGTCATTCAAAACGAAGCTGTGTTACAGAAAGGAAGGTGAGTTCATAGTGAAGGGGTATTGCGATGCGGATTATGCAGGAGATCTAGACAGACGAAGGTCAACTACAGGAATTGTTTTCACAGTAGGAGGCAATGCTATTAGCTGGAGGTCTAGTTTACAAAAGGTGGTCGCGTTGTCAACAACGGAGGCAGAGTACATTGCTCTTACGGAAGCAGCAAAGGAGGCTGTATGGCTAAAGGGGTTCATGACAGAACTCGGATTTAAACAGGATGCAGTGACAATCTACTGTGACTCTCAGAGTGCTATAGCGTTAGCAAAGAATGCTATTCACCATGAGAGAACAAAACATGTAGCTGTGAAGTTCCACTTTATTCGTGATCTGATCAGTGATGGGATTGTTCAAGTAACAAAGATTGCAACAGCCTACAATCCTGCAGATATTTTCACTAAGGTACTTCCTATTGGTAAATTTCGAGATGCTTTGAAGTTCTTACGAATTTCAGGTGATCAAGCATAAAAGAAAGGATCAAAAGGATCAACAGCTGAGCGGGTTTGCTCAGGAGGAAACAAAGCTGGATGGGTTTATTCAGGTACGATTTCTTTTTTTTTAGAATATCAAGTTTATGATGTTCTAGTTGAGTGGTGTTACTCAGGTTTAAGGAGGAGCTATGACGATAGGAGACAAGGAGGAGATTTGAAGGATTAGTGTCTCGTATCGTATAGGTTCTCGGTTTAGTAGTTTTTACTAAGTGTGTTATAGACTCTAGGTGTTTTAGAAGGTTTACTTTCATGTGTAAGTCACGTGCTTGTTTAGATCAGCTGGAGTTATAAAGCTGATCGAGTCTTCTTCTCTAAGATTATCTTATCCATTCATAGCTATTGTTGCGGATAAGAGAGAGAGAGAGAGATTCACCATTGTTGTAACACGGAGCTCGAGTTTGAGCTGATACTAGTGGATTGCTGCAGATCGGTGCAGCCCCGGTGAGTAGATCTTCTCCCAAGGTTGCGGAGAAGTAATCGAACACCGGGTAAACAGTTTCTGGTGTTCTTTCTTGAGCTTTCGACTTCGTTCTTATTCAAGTTCTTAGATCGTGATTGAGTCAGCTTAGGATTAGGTTGGATTCGAACAACAAAACCCTTTTAACGAATCAACAGATCCATACATCGGTTAAAGGAACTTTTTTTTTTATCTGCGGTTCTTAAAAGTTGTAGAAATCCGATCACAATGGTCTGGATCCTCTGCTTTCTCCGGTTCTCTCATTGATCCTCTCATTCCCTCCATCATGGAGATTCCACTCGCGTTTTATCAGAGCTTAAGGCTAGAAGATAACCAGAGTAATACTCGAGAGTCTTCTTATTCCAATCCCAGTGCATTCAATTTCCCGCGGTTTTCTAGATACGATTTCTCTCTCCGTCGACGAAGATGGAAGAACCCATTTGCCAAGATCACTTGTTCTTCCTTATTCCGTAATGCAAAATAGTTGAAGCTTCCTTTTAGCTCCATTAGCTGTAAAACTACATCCCAGTGTTTTCATGGCGCAGTGCACTGCCCTTCTTATCACGAGGGCATCAAAGATCCTATATCACACCTTATTTAAGAGCTGCCTTTTTATGATTAAACTTCATAGAGTCTAAATATGAGGTGTCTTTCTATTTCGTCTGTTTGTTTTAACTTCTATCTTATTTTGTTATCTTCCACTTTGATAAACTCTTCTATCTTATTTTGTTATCTTCCACTTTGACAGTAACAAAGGGAAAAGGTTGCAACAAAGAAAATGTTGGATCTCAGTTGTTGAAACATTTAATTTGATAGCCACTTGATGAGGCGAAACAACTAAACTATAGAATTGAAATAATTTAACATGATGAAAAAGGACTGCTATTAATACAAACCAGGAATTTTTTTATCTGCGGTTCTTAAAAGTTGTACAAACAAATATGATAATGTAACTATTATGTAACTTTTTAGGGTAGTAATTTGTTTTTTTTTTGTTCACCAGGGTAGTAATTTGTTTATGTATCATATTTTCAACATTTCCACAGAAAAATAAATAAAAGAGATTATAGATGTAAAGGAAAAATTTAACAAACTATAGAAATGTGTAAATTTATAAAATTAGTGACTTTAAAAATCTTAATCAATTATTTTTTATTTGTTACATTTTTTTAATCAATTATTCTCTTAAGAGATTCTACATTTGCTCTATTTGTTTCTTTTAGACTCTGTCCTCTAGAATTTTCATGCAAACTTTTGTCTTCCTTTCTAATTCTTGGGGGTGTTGTCTACTCCTCTTCTTAAGAATCCAAACATTTGAGAGATGAAAGTGAATAGTTGATGCCCCAACAATAAGAGCAACGAAAATCTAAATTTAAACTATGTGCAGATTAATAATAATCTCAACAGATAAAATAATTAATTTTAAAGTATATGAATAAAAAAGTATACGACTATATATTTTACCGACATCAACCTGTTGAATTTCCAAGGATATTCACTAAAAAGCAATAAAAAATTAGTCAAATAATAATATATCGAATTTTATAACACCCAAACTTGGACAACAAAAAATATCCTTATTACTGTTGTAAAAAAAATATATATCACATATATATAAAAGGGATAGAATCCCTGTGTAGTTAGGCTATCCACGTCACTTTTTAATTCCTATCCAATCAGATTTCACCAACCAATCAGAACTATCTTTCCAAATACGCAAAAAAAAAGCTGTCGTTTGCAGCACAATCACTTTTTTTTTTTCCATCGAGACGGAGTCGATCCCTCTTCTCCACTTTTCTTCATTATGAATCATGATGGCTACCTATCTTCTCTTCTTCTCTTCATGTAATATACGCTGCCTTAAAATCGGCATCCAATCGAAAGCTTTAAGCGAGAACCTATCGTCTTCTTCATGGTCCCGTCTCGGCGGCCGTCTGGATTCTCGGACCTCCTTGGCCTCTTAATCCTTCGTTGTCAATATGTTTTCTGGGATATCGACCTCTCCCCTCCGCCGAATCAAGTCAGAGATCAGCGTCGGAAGGTATAAGTCTTCACCATCCCTGTGGATTTTAACTGTCAGATCTTTGATGTGTCCGACCATGATTTGGCTTAGTGTTTGTGGCTAAGCTTCGAATTTCACGATTTGTTGTTCTAATTTCTCAGTTTCGTCTCTCTTTTTTTGTTATGTAGAAGTCTCGCGATGTTTAAATCGAGTAAGGATACGAGATATGCCAAAGATTCGGTGGTGACACGTGATGGAATTGGATTTCCTTGCTAGGTTCTTCCAGATCTAATGTCATTTCCTAAGAAATTCAGACAAGATGCTTATGAGAAGGTAAAATCTATGGCTTTTTCTGTGACTGTAATTTTGGTCTTACTTGTGAAGGATCTGCATTGAAATTGTGTTTTTTTTTTTGTAATGATTGGCAGCTTGATGTGATTGGTATTGACGAGGCTCAGCTCTTCGGAGATCTTAATGAGTTTTGTTGCAAAGTCGCTGATGATGATGGCAAAACTGTGATTGTTGCGGTTCGCGGTTCTTATTAAAGGGCTGTGCAAAGCAAAAAGCTTCTGTTTTGTTAGAGGAGATGATCGAGATGGGGATTCGCCATCAGGTTTGACGTTTTGGAGATTAAGACAGCTGCTTCTCAAAGAAGGTAGAGAAGATGTGCTCAAGTTTCTTCATGAGAAGATGAATCTTATGGTCAATGAGCCTTTGTGTTTCACAACAGCTGATTGATTCATCTAAGGTTCTCTCCTATTTCTCATTTTTCGTTTTCAGATTCTCCTCTTATTTCAATGATCAGCATATTTGATAGATCCAATTTACTGTGATTAATCAGTTTTCTTCAGAAGGAGCTTCTGCAAAGGTAACAACTTTTTTTTTTTTCCAACTTCTTCTTGACTCTCCTCAAATCCGAGCTTTTTGAAATCAATGTGTTCTGGGTTTGGTTTTGTAGATTAGTTTACATGGAGGACAAGTGATTTCATGGAGGAATGACCATGGTGAAGAGCTTCTTTTCACTAGCAACAAGGTATGTAGTAGACAGACAACAAAAAACACCTCAAACATAGCGAAGAAGAAGAAGAAACATAAAAATCTGAACTTTTACAATTCGTTGAATATTGTTTAGGCTATATTCAAACCCCCAAAATCAATGCGTGGAGGGATTCAGATTTGTTATCCTCAGGTAATATATTTTTTGCTTTAGTTAGTGCTCTCATTGTTGGATCTTTTCTTCTTGAACATTGTAATTGAGTTGTTTTGTGTGTTTGTAAGTTTGGGGATTGTGGATTGCTGGATCAACATGGGTTTGCAAGGAACAAAATATGGGTAATCGATGAGAACCCGCCTCCTCTTCACTCAAACGAAACCTTAGGAAAATCATTTGTTAATCTTCTTCTGAAATCATCAGAAGAGGACTTGAAGCTATGGCCTCACAGGTAAAAGCATCATCACTTGCTTTTATTTTCTCTCTCTTTACAGATTCTAATTTCTAAAGTGTTTCCCTTTGCAGTTTCGAGTTCCGTCTTCGGGTTTCACTTGCCATAGATGGCGACTTGACATTGATTTCTCATTAATGGCAAGCCCTTTAGCTTCTCATTCGCTTATCATACTTACCTCTCTGTCTCAGATATAAGGTACTTTTACTCGTTAACAAGACATCATCATCAGCAAAAGATTCTGTGTTTTGGTGAAAACATTCATCATAACCAAAAAAAAATGTTCACTTTTTTGGGTCTAACAGTGAAGTGAGGATTGAAGGGTTAGAGACATTGGACTACTTGGACAACCTCAGCAAAAGAGAGCTTTTGACAGAACAAGGCGACGCTATTACGTTTGAATCTGAGGTAAAGCTTACGCAAACACTGATAGCGAAGGACAAACTTATCTTCGGTTAACTCATATCAGAATGTTTCTTTTGGGGATTCAGATGGACCGAACTTACCTTAGATCGCCCAAAGTGGTAGCAGTTCTTGACCATGAACGGAAAAGAACATATGTTATCGGAAAGGAAGGACTTCCTGATACCTGTAAAGAATCAGACAGCAGTTTCGTTTCTTTATATTGAATGAGCTTTTTCCTACAAAAAAAAGAAGTAATAATCAATTTTAAAACTAAAATTAAGCATATATTTACTTACATTATTAATTAAATAATCCATTGTCTTATGTTTTCTATTTTTTCCTTACAAACTCCTTAACTTATTAAGATGTGTATAACTCAGAATTACAGAATAAATAAGATAATTTCTGTGATAATGCAATAAAATGGCATAAAAGTTACATGTTTATCTTAAATGGTACATTGATAGTTTAAAGGTATTTTTAGACGGATATTGGCTCCTCCTTTATTTCTTGTGCGCTGAGTTTGTGGTGCTTAACTCTCCTTATGATGCTGATTATTTGCTCTTTGTTGAGCAGGCGGTTTACTTTAAGTAATTGTAATGTGATGCTCCATTTATCGTGATTCTTTTTCTGTAACATAGCAGGTAGGAGATGAGAAGGTCTCAATCTTGAGGACCAGTTTAGACCGGAGCTGAAATCCAGCATGTGATCTCTGTTGCAAATTTAAAAAAAAATCAAGGAAGGAAATTGTGTGAACACAAATGTCCAACTCGAAATTTATTAAAGCATTTAGGTTTGTCACCATGTATGTATGTATATCCGAAGAAAATGCTTAAGTATAGATTTAGTTCACTAATCTTTACAACAAGATTAAACAATGTATTTTGCTTTGTTCAATGGTCTCGAAGGTCTTTTCCCCCTATATTTAGTCTTTTCTTTTTGGGTTTTCTGCAAAAAAACCCTCGACTCGGTTTTGTTTTGCAATTTAAACCTTGACTCGGTGAAATTGCAAATCAAACCTACGAAGTCACGGTCAAACCGCAATATAACCCTTCCCTATATCGATGACGTGGCAATGATCACTCTCCTGTCAAAATACACTCACAACATAAAACCCACGTTTGAGTTTGAGTAAAAACGGCATGAAGTTTGTATATTTGTGAATTGAAATTTTTTTTTTTTTAAAAAAGTTTGTATTTGTGACTTTTCAAACGCAACGTTTGAGTTGGGGATCGAGAAAAATTGTATTAGGGTTTGAGCATCTCTTATCTACATGTTAAAGTAGGGAGTGGAAATAAGAGTAGATTATGAGAATCTTAGTTCATGAGAAATATAAACATAACAAAAGATATTTCCAAACATAAAAAGTTTCGTACCCATACATAAACCCACAACACAATAAGTGAAATAGAGACAACAAGACCATGTTTATTGTCGACAGCTACCAAAACAGAGCAAGTTTAAGACCAACACAATAACTGAAATAGAGACAACAAGACCAAGTTTCTTGTTGACAGCAACCAAAAGAAAACCAAGTTTACAACCGTTACAATAATTAAAATAGACAACAAAACCAAGTTTCTTGTTGACAGCAAAACATAACCATACAATCTCACACACCAGAAGGACGTCCCCGGGATACCTTCAGTTTCTTGCGTTCTCTAGCTCTGTACAAGCTACTTGGAAAGACTATATTGTTGCTTGTGTCAGTGACTGACCTTCCAACCTGAACGTAGTCATCACCAGTAAACATGCTTGTAAAGATACCATGTCCTTCCTGCAACCACCACTTATCAGATTAGCATATAAATTTTGAAGCATTGTATAGAAATAAACAGTTTATATATATAACTTACCCTTGGCATATGTGTTGGTCCTGTATCATAAATCCGTTCTTCTCGAGAGATAGGATTCGGTTGAGAGGATGAACCACATTCAAATTGACTTTTACGAGGTCTTCCCCGACGTTTCTTTGGTAGCGCAGATGAAAGGCTTGGAATATCTTCCATTGGTTGACTTAGTGTCACCAGTTCAGAAGCTGACGCGGGAGGAAGAGGTGTTTTTCGTGGCCTACCTGGTGGATTCTTTGGCGGCTTGATAATAGGTATATTCTTGCAATAAAGCTTGTTGTGTCCTTCTTGTCCACAGAGGCTACAATGCTGTAGAAATAACAAACAGAAAATCAGTTTTCTGAAGTAATATGTCTATAAAAAGTAATAGATGATTACGATTTTGGTTCCTCTTTTGGCAACTTTTCCTGGTCTTGGTTCACCTTTTTCTCTCTTTCTTTTCTTTCCTGGAGGTCTCCCAGGAGGTTTCTTATAAAGAGGTGGGTTTACTCTCACCGTTGTAGTCCTCTCCCACATGTTCATGCCTCCCACAGGTCTCAACCCTTCAGCATAACATCTTCTTAGCTTCTCCACGGTGAACCAAGAGGAAATCAAACTCTTTGGGTCTTGGTTAGTATTCTTCTCTAGCCGCAGTGCAGAAAGTATATGGCAGCAAGGAATACCACTTATTTTATACATCCTACAACTACAGCTGACTTCACCTCTCATCTTCACCACAAACCTGTCATTAAAGTAGCCAACCTCATAATCTCCCAAACCACAACTTAACGGGCTACAATCCTTTGTTCTGTGAATCTGTTGGTCTAACAATGCCCTCGACCTAGGAGTATAATCCCCTTTACATTCTCTGCCTCAGACCGCTTCTTGTCATTGCTAGTCATTACGCTTCTCCTAATCTCTTCAAGCATCTCAACTACTGGTTTAGTTCTTGCAATGCGAATTGCTGCATTAAACGACTCTCCTAGATTGTTTTCAACGGCATCACACTTCGAGTACTCACTAAAAAATGCCCTGGACAACACAATAAGGCTTCACACAATTAGATACTAGGTTAATACTGACCAAAATAATAAGATTTATTGAAAAGTAAATTCTACATACCTAGACCAAGGACAAAAAATAGATATAGATAGCTTCAGGTCATTGTATGCAGTCATACACAGTTTCTGTAGCTCTTCCATCTTCCTATTAAATGCAGCTGGATAATATGAATCTGCAGCACCCCAAAACAAGTCTTCAAAATCTGCTCCTGAATGCTTCTTTTTCCAATTGGCATAAACATGTCGTGCACATAACCTATGTTCTGCATATGGGAGCACATCTTTCACAGCAGCGATCAATCCTTTACACTGGCCACTAGCTATAGTCAACCCATTCCCAGTTCCGATATCCAAGTCTTCACTCAAATGTTGAAAAAACCACTCCCAATTCGGCTTATTCTCAACATCAACAATACCCCAAGCTATGGGAAACATCTGATCATTAGGATCTCTTCCACAAGCCACTAACAACATACCAGTCATCCTCCACTTCAGAAATGTTCCATCAATATGAACAATCCTCCTACATGCTGCCTTCCACCCATCTTTGAGACCATGAAAACAAACATAGAATCTATGGAATTTTGATTGTCTTACCTCACATTCAACAGTGGATCCCGGATTAGTCTTCTTCAACTCAGCAACATAATCAAACAGCCTTGCAAATGACTCTGCTTGTTCATCATCAAATGTTTGAAGACACCTGAGTCGAGTCCTCTCACAGATTGTTTCTGCTACGTGTATGTTCCGTTTCATAAGCTTCTTCATCAATTGCCTTGATGAGAAGTCCGGATTGATCCTGAATTGCTCAATGTATATTTCAGCAATACAAGCATTGGTAAGAAGTGAGACTTTGCCTTGCCATGTGCAATCATGCACATCATTGAAGGCTCGAACAACCACTCTACTACTACTGCTATTGATTGTTCCAGAAAGCCTCCAAGGACACCTCTTATCTGAACATATAGCAACTACACGCTTGCTATCAGACTTCTCAAATTTAATGTCTCTCTTCCTCTTCACTGCATATCGCATAATAGCACTCTTGAAAGATTCTATTGTCCTGTACTCTTGCCCCAACCTAAACTTCCGATACTTACTCTCATCTATCTCAGGTTGGGCCACATCACTTTCACTGCTACTGCTATCATGCTGCTCATCATCGCCATCACTAGCTTCACTCTCAATACCACCATCTGCATCATCAGACTCTGAACTACTACTTTCACCATCAGAAGTGCCATCTGACAGGTACCCAAGATCAGTATCTATACGCCTACCAAGATACGGATCATCTTCTCGAACAACATACAATGTCATAGCTCCTGATCCAACTGAATAGTGCACCACTTTTCTTAACATCTCGTCATCCTCAATGTCTTCTTTTGTGTTAGGCGTTTCCGGTGGAAACCATGACACTTTACACATGTTATCATCATACCCATATAACTCTCTCACGTACATCATAACAGTGCTGAGCTTAAACGATTCACCCAATATTTTCCCAAGTACATGTGCATCACCACCATGATATAAATCATCTGAAGACCAGTACCCACCAACATAGATGAACAAATCGAAACTGCAAAAAAATTACAGAAATTATTGAATCCACTATAGCCACTTTCTAAGATGAAGATGTTATCAAAGACGTTGCAAATGTAATAATCCCAGCCATTTTCAGACACATTATATTACAATAATCACAAATTTGATCTGCTATAATTACAAAAACTGAAGCCATTTGCTCATGAATAAGGCAAAAAGATACTCAACTATAATGGGAAAAGCAATTTAAACAAACGCTACAACAGTCAAATAAAAAAACAAATTTTTTTATTTAATTGAAAAAGTTAACAAAATTAACAAATATCAATATACATACCTCATCGACATTCTCCTTCCTTTGCTGTGTTCGTTCTCCTTCGTACTTCTTCTTCTTCTTCGTTTCTTCTTCGTTCTCCTTCGTTCTTCTCCTTTCTCCTTCGTTCTCCTTCGTTTTTCTTTGCTCTCTCTAACCTCGAAATCGTAATCACAAGACTATCTGAATATCAATACGAAATTGACCTCAAGACAACCTTCCCAACACTAACCCATTTCAATTCGTTTCTCAAATTGAAGAGAAGAGAAAATTTTATCCTAAACCCTAAATGATTTCCCCCAATTCGATTTAGGATTGGAGCGTTTTTATGGGTTAAAACAACATACTGATTTACAAACTACTTGTCATTTTCCTCAATTCCAAACGGTGCGTTTTATTTTCAAGAGGAGAGTGATCATTGCCACGTCATAGGGAAGGGTTATATTGCGGTTTGACCGTGACTTCGTAGGTTTGATTTGCAATTTCACCGAGTCAAGGTTTAAATTGCAAAACAAAACCGAGTCGAGGGTTTTTTTGCAGAAAACCCTTTCTTTTTAGATAGTTATTTTTTTTTTGTCAACTTTTTAGATAGTTATACACAACATCTTTTTAAAAATACACCCATCAAAAAATTAAATAAAAAAAACATAAACGCAAGATCTTTCACGAAAGAACTCTCCAGAAGAAGACAATAATGTTTCCACATAAAGAGAATAGGGATAGAAATTGTCTGGAATTGGTAACAGTAGAAAGGTAGTAGGCTATTTATATATTGTAAACCAATTGTGATACATTCACGAAACAAGCTAGAGATAGAAAAAAAAAACTAAACGTTGGTAAGCAAATAAGTATTTTATAAACCAAAGATATAACTGAGGGAGGATAAAAATGAAATTAAAGGGAACTCAACCCCAATATGACAATGAAAATTGGAAGATAAATAAAGGAGGCAGTTAAGAGGATGGTTGACAGGAGTCTAAAGGATAGATACATGGTTAAAACTCGATTAGAATATTTCTGACAGTTTTGTTAATGTTTGAATACCACATAATTAAGTTATCTGAGGTCTTTTGATAAATATTAGAGAGTTCCAGCATCATTGAGAAGATGCTCAAGTTAAGATAATTTAAACACATTAAAATTGGTGTTTTTTTATAAACATTTGTAAATTGCTCACGACCACTACTCTTAGCCTACAAATATGGTCAATATTACATAATAAAAAAAAAACTCACGCATAGCAGCAGCAGTTCTATTAAAAACCACGTATTTTACATCGGTTGTTTCGTTTGATGAAATTTGATATCGGTAATAAAACATGTCTTTAGGAGTTTATTTTTTCGTTTATACACATGTCAGTAGTAGTCAATTTAGATATATTAGATTTTTTTGTCAACAATTTTCATTTATAAATCATGTAAGATTTTAGAATTACAGAAAAATAAATAAAATTACTATAAAAAAAGATTAGCAGCAAAAATGAAACAAAATACATCTGTAACCCAATTATTCACTTCAAAAGATTTACTACTCACAGAGTTAGTAAAGATGACAGAAAAGATCACTGTTATTTGTTATGATTTCAGAGTAGATTGTTTAGATTTTCACTCACAAAACATAAAAAATGGTTAAGAAGATGCGCATTGTAATCAGTTGCAAAAGAGTTTTGATATTACGCTCACACCAAATTAAAAGAAAAAAGTAATTAAGAACACATAATACTTTTTGTCACTTATGTATTAACTACTCTACTATAATCAATTATTTTTCGTGGATAAGTTAGAAGAATCACTTACATAAAAAAAAATTTATAAACTGTTTTCGAAGTTATAAATATGTATAAGGTAGACAAATAATTGATTGTAATTAACATTACATTCTATGAAATATTGAACATCAGAACATTAAAAGGAGATTTATAAGCATAACAATAAAGAAAAAACGTAGCAAAATATAACGATGGTTACATTAATTATACATAAATATCTAAAAAGAATAGAAATACATTCTATTTTATTATGTCTGTCTAATATAATTTTATCACTAACTTTTTAAAATAATGTATTAAAAAATATTTTGTAATAATAATAAAAAACAAATGACAAAACCAATACATATTCTTATATTATAATACAGTGATTGTTTCAAAATAATCTCGGTTTTATATAGTAGGACTTCAATTAATATATAAGATAAAAGTACGCATAACAAAAATGCGAAGATTATCGTACACATAAAGAACCAAATTATACGTTTATATCTTATCAAAATAAATAAAAACATATGATATTGTAATAACCGCAGACCCTAGTATATATATATAAAGGGAAAATGAAATATTTGGTACAACAATCCGCGGCTAAAGCTGGACAACTCCTAGTGTATACAATAGTTGCTAAAATTTAGGCTATTTAATTAAGTTGATTGACATTTTTTTATTGTGTTATGTAAGTTAAAAATGGTAACAAATTAAAATCTACGGACCAACCCAATACTCGATCTGGTTAGATGAATCTATTCGGTTTTCAAAGAGACGAATATTGGCCTTTAGATTATCATTAAAAATAATGGACGACAGTGATTATATTAGTGAGATCCGCATCCAGCTCCATAAAAAAAATTATTTATTCAAGAAGCAATATCGCCGCCATCTTGGAGAAAGAAGCGTAGATATGATGTCAGAAACCGGTGAGCAGCGGTGGGTTAGCTATTTTTACGAACCTTCTATAAGAGATACCTATTACGGTCAAGGGTATGTTATGAAACCTCATAGGATACAAGTAACTCATAGTTTAGTCAGCAATCATGGATTACGCCATAGATTAGATATCTTCCGACCTACCCTCGCCGACGCCGAAGACACACAGAACTTCCATTCGGCGGAGTATATCGATTTCCTCGTAAACTTAAAACTTCGGTAACGTAAAGCATAGCATAAACAGTAAAACTGCTATATTTGTATGCTATGAAAGCTCAATATTCCTGTAGTGAGTCATAGTCCAAGAACCTTAGTACTGATGACTGGAGATGGTGGGCTTGTGGATGATATTGAATATCTGATAAATGGAGGCTTTTATGTTGTTTTGATATATCCATCGAAGAAAACCCACAACGATCTGTTTCTTTTTCCAAAGAAGAAGGTATTGTGTCGTAGTTGGTACTGGAAAGTTATTTTGCCTGGGGAAACTCTTACTCTTACACCTGCACCTTTCTTTGAAATGTGGAGAGGATGGGAGTTGCCGAGGTTCCGGTCCTTGCTCTGGTAATCATAGTACTGGAGACGGTCTCGATTACATATCTGGGAAAGATGATGAGAAGCAACAACATGTACAAAAATTGTGCATGCACTCCAAAGCAAAAGAAAAAAGAATATGCTAATACCTAACTACTCTTTTATCCTTAAAAATGACTCAACTTGATAGTTGTGACCTAGACACTTAAAAAGAATATGTAAATTTGTTTCAATCCAATCACCTAAGAAATATTCTAGAAAGTCATCACACTCTTACTGAAGAGCCAATAATAATTTAAACACAAGCAATGAAGTGGTTGGATCCCTTTGGTGGAAGAGAGCCTGTTGTGAGCAATCATGAAGTTCTCCACAATTCAATTTGTTTATTCTTTGTGAATTATCTTGTCTCCCACTTATTTTTGTTAAGCTTTCCTATATAAGTTCACTTCCATTGTATGTTAGATCAACTTAAAGAAATAAACTCATCCTTACCTCAAAAACTCTCTCACTTGTTCTTCACTTGTTCTTCTTTTCGCTTCATCATTCAACACTTCAAATACTTTGGCTTCTTATATAAGTTATTGAGAGGGGGGTAATAGAGTATATGGGATTGTTGGTTTATCCCCGGTTTAATGTCCGGTTAGCGAGGCTTAAGGGTTTGTTACAACTTACAAGACAGTTGAATCAATTCTTTTTCTACAATCGTTAACAAGTAACTAAAAAAGCCCCGCTACTAAACTTTTATCACATCTCTTCTGCCGCTTCTTCTTCTTCTTCGTTTAATCCCCAAGAAAACAAATTATGAGTTGCTGTTTGCGCTTCTTGTTCCTTCTCTATAAGTCCGATATTCATTTCATCACTGTGAATTTTCTCCTTTTCATCCGATCAATCGCGTTTCGTGCTTACTTAAGAAGAAGCCATGCATGGAAGATCACTATGTGTTATCTGAAGACGAGAGAAAATTCAAACCAGCAGACGAGATCATTATCTCGTATTATCTGAATATGTTGATCAATAACCGCAAATTCTCGCCTACTCACTTCCTCCGAGACGAAGACGCACGCGTGTACAACCTGAATCCACGGCGTCTCTTCCAGACTCATAGCCCTAACTACTTGTTCGTTAAACGCCGAACAGAGGCTTGTGGTAGAACCGATGGATGTGATAAACTCATCAAGACAGAGGAGACCGGTAGGATTCTAGGGTTCAAGAAGATTCTCAAGTTCTGCGATAAGGAGAGGAAACGATCAAAAGAAGAAGAGGATCAGCGAATTTGGGTCATGGAGGAGTACAGGCTCGTCGGTAAATGGAAGCAAGATCAAGTGGTTTGCAAGATTCGGCTTTTGCTACAACCCGCGGTTAGTTCCTTGCTCGCCAAGCATTTCTCGTTTCTCCCTAAGAGGATCATTTCTCTCTAAGAGCATTTCGATCATTTCTCGTTTCGGATAGTTTGATCGAGTTTCACTTGTGTGAGCCGAGGAGTGAACTGTATTGTTTGTCAAGCAAGGAGAAGAAGAAACAACAAACGAGTGTCGAGATAGAGAGAACGTGAGTGAACTAAACACAAAACCAGAACCATCTGTTTTATAACACAAATCATGTTATTTTTCATGACTCCAGATTCAAAAACTTTCTCCTAAATAATTCAGCGACACTAGCTCTTCCGAACCAAGAATCTCGATGAGCCACAGAGACCTTACCCGACAACTGTTTTTTTACCCACGAACCCGTTTCCCGTCAGGTCGATTGAGAGAGATCACGAAAAGACGCAGAAGAACCATGAGCGATAGATAGAACCCTAATCCAAAAGGGTTTAAGCAAACGAGATTCTGATCGAGAGAAGAAATCTTTTGTTTCAGAATCCTGAAAAGGTCAAACGATGACGTGTGGGGGCATTAGTGCACTGAACTTAAAAACGGTCTGTGACTTGTGAAATCAAGAAGAACCGTTTGAAAGTTGGATTCAAAGGGCAAGAACCAATCATGGATGGAGAGTTCTTTATCTCTGTCAAGTCTAACGACTGCTTCTGGAACATCGAGGATCAAAAGGTCATATCGGTGCTCCTGACAAAGCAAGACCAGATGGAGTGGTGGAAGTATTGTGTGAGAGGAGAACCTGAAATAGACACACAGAAAGTTGAACCAGAGTCGAGCAAACTGGGTGATCTCGACCGGGAAACTCGCGGTACCGTTGAGAAGATGATGTTTCATCAGAGGCAAAAGCAGATGGGACTACCAACGAGTGATGAGATAGAGAAGCAAGATATGATGAAGAAGTTCATGGCTCAGCATCCTGAGATGAACTTTTCTAATGCAAAGTTTAACTGATGTCTTTATTTACTCTTCTTCTCTTCAGCCACTTTTGTATTTCATTATCATCTTCTTATATGGCTTTTAAGATGAAATCTTCCCTTTTGGTTATATTACAAGACAGTTGTTGATTCGTTAAATATACGTACCATTCTGAAAATCTTTATCTTGCTTGAAAAAACGCCAATTATACATCATTTATCATAAGATGAATCAAAATATATATATATATATATACCATATCCTTATATTAATTCAAAGGTGAAATACATGGGGACACATGAACTGGCGAAAGATGTCGAAATCTCCGGAAACAAAGCTAAAACAATACCACAACAAGTGTCCCTCAAGAAAACACTTTATTGGACTATATTACTATATATCTTAGTCAAAACATACCAAATCAAGTAAAAATATAAAAGAACTATATATTACCATATATTATATGATAAACAGCTTCCCTCTCATTAACAAGAACATGTTCCGTTGAAAAATTCATATTTCAACAGTAAGCCACACATTTCTTCTTACAGTCGATGGTGCAACCACCGCCTCCACCACCACCACCGTATCCTTTGCCGGAGCGGCTAAAAGACTTGAAGCATTTCGCCGGACACGTCAGCTTCTTCATGTAACAATGACCTTTCTCTTTACACACCACCGTTGGTCTCACCACACCTCCATTGCTGTATCCGCCGCTAAGTCCACTGTAACTACCACCGTATCCGCCGCCAATGGTTCCCGGATCAAAACCGGTTCCTGGTATAGTTCCGCTTCCGGGCCCAAAGTACCATCCTGATCCATAGCCCTTGTCATCCTTGTTATTATTACCTTCGGAGTTTTTCTTGAGCTGATCCGAGACAGGTTCGGGCAGGGTCGGACGTGAGTGGGAGAGTGTAAGTGTGAGAAGCAAAAGCGTGAAGAGGAGTTTGAGTTTGGTTGCCATTTCTTGGAAGAAGTTGGATCTGATATATTGGATTCAGTGGTACGTTGATGAAGAGAAGAGAATAGTTTATTTATAGAGAATGGTTTTAGAAATGTTTAGGTAAGAGAGACTATTAGTTGTATAAAAGGAATTATGGATTTACAAATGCATTTAATTGTTTTGGAGGAGAAGTTGGTGATAGTTGAAAACAAAGCCACATGCCATATACGATCTAGAATTTAATTAAATCAAGAAATTAAATTGTGATTTGTTGGTAATGGTGAACGATCGAGTTTAGGGTTTGGTCTCAATTCAATTTGGAGATAGATTGATAGCATTCTAGAACATAAAAGAGGCCAAGAATATGAGATACTTTTTCAATTGAAATATAGAAGAAGAAAAAATACTGGTGTCTCTATCTCAAAGTCATCTCATCTAGTTATCCGACTCTGGTCGGCCCTTTCTCATGATGGTGTCGTTGCAAATTGCAATTGGCAAATACAAACCCAAAAAAGACTTTATTGCAGACAAATAAATGTGTTGACAGATAACATTCCCACTTCACGTAGCCGAAGAGAAAGTGACATTAAGTTCCTCAACTATCATCTACTTTTTCATTTATTTGTAAATCTTAACAAAACATTCTTATTCACTTATAATCCGAATTTTCAATCCAGCTAAATTTTATGTATAAAATATTTCCAGCTAATTCCATATGCATGCGTTTAGTAGTGTTTTTTTTTTTTTAATAACCGTGTGGACATCCTAAAAAACTATTTAGATCCAAATACTAATTTCACGAAGTCCTTATTCATTTTCGAGCTGGAAAATCAGCAATCGGGTGGCCAGTTAACTCGAACCCAGGGCGAATATACCTACCATTCCGTTTAGTACTTGTGTTGATTCGTTAAATGTATCTACCATTCCGTTTAGTAGTTGTGTGTATTCGTTTTATATAACCCAGTGCCTGTGGTTGGGTATTTTTGTACAAGATACACTATTTTAACATCTTATTTTTTGAAGTACTTTTGTGAGAGTTGAAATTAATTTTCAACGATTCACAAACTGGTTGGGGACCTTTTTCTGTTCTTTTCCTAAGAAAAGTCTAATTGAGAAAGAAAATTCATTCAGAAGAAAACCCCACCTGTCTACTGTGACCGTGTGTATTTGGTTCAACCACCGTATTCCATGAAAATGATTTTTCATATGGAGTTATCGTATTTTTCTTCTCGTAAAATGCTTGTATAATTTTGTTTTTTTTGTTAAGCAGAAATTTTCCAATTAAAATATTATGATTGTTATACAACGATACGGAAATGTTGTGACTACAAAATAATATTATACTATCATTGTTGGTAGAAGGATATTTTGCAATAATGGTAGAGGGGATTCACAAAGCAAATACATCAACGCCCGTGATACCCATGATATTAAAATATGCAAAAAGATTACATCACTGAATGTTTAGTACGGGTTCATGGACGGATCTATGTTAGACTTATCAATATGCCTTCTAGAGTATTGTTAGATTGAATAGCTTTCCTTTTACAAAATAAGATTTTACTAAAAACCTTACATGTGAAACTTAATTCTATGTTGTACTTTCAGACGTGAAAACTAAAGGGAAGAACGAAGAAGGAGATAGTTATTGTTGTTGTGTGTCTAAAATGAGAAGAAGAAGCTCTAGGAACTTGGAGAGGAACCAACACAATTACTGCTACGGTTATCGCTCTTTGATCCGGAGCTGTCGAGTATTACTCAGTAATTAATCTGGCAGTCACGTCAATCAACATTACTCATGTTAGGGATCTTTCATTAGGAAGAGAAGATATATCTTCGATTTTTATGGTTATTATTAATCAATTCAAAAACATCAGATAAATTTTCTTTTTTTTTTTGAAAGAAAACATCAGATAAATTTGATTATGTAAGAATATCTTTCGACCCAAAACCCAAGATTAAGCTTAGTCCATGCAATAGTTACGAGTACTCTAATATATATATACTAGATAAGTATCTTCACTTGATTCATATATCCAAATTGAACAATCATTTCCCAATTAAACTTCGATTTTTATATATAAATATGATATTATAGTATTTAACTGGAAAAATCATTACACTCATAATTCAGTCATTTCATCAATAAACATGGTCAAAAAGGTTAAACGAAAGTTAACATAAGCCAAACGTCAAAAATAAGTCCAACACATTGTATATTAACATAAAATAATCAAAATAAAAGAATAATATGACAGGAAACAGTTAAAAGGATAGCAACAGAAAAAAAAAAAAAAAAAAGATGTGAAGTTAATGATGATATTTCATTTTGCAAAGAGTATCATACATATATTGGGGAATTCAGATAAATAACATCTAAGTATATTCTTTGTTTCAAGAACGAGGTGTTCTTGTAAGAGACTCATAGGAGAGTGATTTGATTCCTAGGAAGCATATATAACTTGCTCAACTATCTGGTCAAAGATAATCTCAATACAATAATGTGTTTTTTTCTTCTTCAGAAGAATATTTGATTTTCAAATTAGAATAATACTAGAGGACTCTGTGACTGGTGAGAAATCGGGGAGGTTAATAGATTTAATATTCACAACACAAAATGTACAGCTGACTAAAATCATACAGACAACAACAAATAACAACTAAGGTAAAAGAAAAAAAACCTGTGTAAACCTAACTTCTATGCTTCACAAATTAACGAACATATTTTTTCACTATGACATTCTTTTTTTCCTTTTATGGTTAAAATTTAAAACCCACCATGAGTTTATGTTCACCCCTTTAGTCTTTGTTTTTCTCTTTTCTTGTGTATTTAAAAAAAAAAAACAAATAAAATAAAGCAAAATAGACAAAGCAAAAAAAAGCTAAACGCCTAAACCCCACGACCGGTTATCTCTTTATACTGTCTCAGTGACTCCATTCTCTGCAACTTCATGTCCTCATTGAACTTCTTAATGAACGCCTCAACTCGCCGGTTCAACTCGTCCTGACTCAGCGACGGCTCTTTCCTCACCTTCCCCTTCGCCTTCACCGTCGCCGCCGTCTCCTCCTCAGACTGGTAATAGTTAGTCCTGTCCCTAAACGTCTCCGACTTCTTGTAAACCGGTCTCGCCTCGCCGCTATCGCCGGAATCTCCACGGCTGAACGTGTCTGATCTCCGGTATAACTGTCTGGTCAACGGCGTTGACTTCCCTTCCGTTATCATCTTCCATGTATTCTCCAGTGTCTCGTTCCGCTTCGGCTTCGTCACTCTCAACGCCGCTCTTCCACCTTCACGAAAAATAAAAAAATAAACGATTCATAATTACGAATTTGCCCCTCCGGAGTTTTGACTTTCAAACCACCGACGCGTGTGGTCGACGCCACATTTGAATTTTCAAAATAATTTAAAATCTACCGAACCGTTTGTTAACATAACGTCATCTTCTTCCTCTGTTTTATTTTTTTTGTTCTTTTAGCGAACAAAATTTAAAATTTATTAATTTTTTTTTAAAAAAAACAGAAAATAATCAGTACCTTCTGGAGTAGCTTTAACCGATTTCCGGTGGCCGAACCTTGAAGAAACCAAAGGCTTCTCCGTCGGAGGGAGATTCTCCGATTCAGTCATCCTCGGTGGCAGATTATTCCAATTAAAATTCTCCGTCGGCAACATGACATCTTCATCTCCTCCAGATCCAACTAAACCGGAACTTTCCACCATAATCACGCTCTTAAGCTCCGGTTCAGTCTCATCTTCATCTTCCACCATCGCCACCGTATCAATTACCTTCTCTTCCTCCGCCTCATCATACACAACCGCCGTAACCGCCTCCGTTTCCAGTTGCGGAGACGGCGGATTCGCGACTACAAAATCGAATTGCGCGTCCTGATCCAACTCCTTCACCACGAGCATCCGCGGAGAAGCTTGGTCATGGACAATCGGCTCCGTCTGGATCTTATAATCGCCGCCGTATAGGATCCCGTCGTCTTCCTGGTCATGGTGACCAGTGCTCCGGTAATACTTCGAAGAAGCGACGATAGTGATGATGATTCCGTTGGTTAGGACGTAAAGATACGGCGGTTTCAGCCACGAAAGCAAGGAGCTCCACAGGATCGGAGCTCGCGACACGGAGAAATCAACAGCCACCGGAACAGAGAGCTTGAGCAACAGTCCGACGGAGGCGACGCCGCTTGAGATTAGCACCGCCTTGATAGTCATCAGCCACGAAACCATTTTCTCCGACTTCAGCAGCTCTCTCTTCTTCACTTTTCTCTGTCTCTCTCTCTTTCACGATTGTGAGTGCTCGTATGGGGATGTGTGTACGGTACACGCTCAAGATTAATATGTGGTTTATATAGGGAGGAGAATTATGAGAAGTAGCCTCTAAATTTTATATCTGCCGTTAGATCTATGCTTGATTAGATGGACGGTTGAGATTAGTGGAGAGCGATTGCAATATGGGTCCGGTTAAAACACCGGATTTTTAGTTTACATTATCATGTAATAAATGCTGATGAAAATTACTGGTGGAATTTATAAAGTATATTCTAATGTTTCTGTGTTTCGATATGTGATGATTTTTGTGGATAGATGATGATATGTTACTACTTTGATATAAGAAGATATCCACTACAAAGGAATGATTGTGTAACCGAGAATGAATTAGCCACTAAAGTCAATCAAGAATTATAGATTGCTTTCCAAGAAGTTTTAATTCTCCCTAGTCTTATGCATCATTTGCAGTTCATTACATATTTTTGTGTACATACTGTGTTATTTGTTTTGAAGAAAATAGAATATGACCATGAACAATTACATGATATTTTTTTTAAAAGGCTAAATATACTGTATAAAATTTATCTAATTATTATTAATCAACCTAGATTACAAAAGTGAATCTAATCTTTTTATTAAAATATCTTGATTACTTATTATTCAAACAACGACCATTTGATTTACTAACACAAAATTAGATGTTTTGGTTTTAGTATATCAAGTGGTTATTGCTTAAAATAGAAATTTTCTATTAATTCGATATGCAAATCAATATAGTAAAGCAATAAGCTTTTTCGACTGTAAATCAATTGTTTTAGCATCGGTATTATATTAAAGAGGTTGTCAGATTTTGAGATTAGCTACTGATATTAATAGGGTGATGATCTTAATTATGTTATTGACTATTGAGTTAGTAATGGGCGCATATAACCAGATTAGTCTAAAGACCAATAAAGTGGTGTATATTAGTGACATGAGTGTGGCGGCAAAGCAGATACTACTTACTAAATACAGTATAAAATTAGTTTTAAACGCATTATGATTGTAGTGTTGAAGGGACAAGAATCTTGTCGTCGAGGAAAAAGTGCAAATATAGCTTATGGACTAAGTATGTTGATGTCATATCATATATGATATAGTTCTCAGTAAAATCTTGACCAAGAGCACTTGTTTAAATTACTAAATGGCAGTCGTAAGACAAGATTTAATTTCAAAACTACCACATATGTTCTTAAAGTGAATTAAAACCCCCAAACAATTTAAGGCTTACAGAAAAATATAGGAAAATTTTGAGAAATATCACTTTGTGGTGTGCATTTTTCAAAAATACCATCACCTTTAAAGACAAAAATGGTATGGATTCTATCCCTATTTTGCCCCAAAATGGTATTTCTAAAAATTCCTCAAAAATTTAGACGAGGTAACTAAATTATGTAAGATTTATTTTTTAAATCTAAAAGTTGTGCTTTCAAAAAAAGAAAAGAAAAAAAATATTTGTAACTATAAAATATAGAAACATAAAAATGTATATATTTTAGATAACTCCTCCATTAGTGATCTAGTGATTACCAAAAAAAAAAAAGAATGCTTAAGACATAATTTATCCGTGATATATGAATAGTTTCGAAATATATTATATATATGCTGAAATATAAGTGAATATGGAACTTTGAAAATATTTGATCGAATCCTAAAAACACTTTAAAATATTTTTATATATTCTGAGGATATAGATTATGATACGATTTTTTTATGATTATTAGAATACGGCATATAGTTTGAAGCATTCTATCAAGCATTTTCGGGGTTTTGAAAATCGATATTATTAAGTATGTCAAGCGAACTTTTAAAAAGTTATAATTTCAGGTAAACCAAAGGAGCTTTTCTCTTGGCTAATGGAAAAACTATATTCTATGAGATGAATAAATCGATAGTATTAAGTAAATATTTGAAGAAAAGGATAGAGAGAGATGGAGCTTGCAAGTTACAACGGTCATATATTGGACCGTTATATGAGGAAAGTTTCTTCTCTATTTGGGTCAGCAGTGAAGCCCCACAGTCCCCACACTGCTCGTGTCCAGCTGTATTGCTCAGTGATCCAACTCCAAAGTTTTACTTCGCAAGTGGCGCCACAACTTTCCACCATATTTTTTTTTTCTTAATTATTATTGCACTTTATTTACTGATATACATACACCATTTTTTTTAAAAAAAAGATAACAGTTATGCACGTAGGTTCTGCTTTTATAAAATTTTAACTAGTCAAGTGTCCTTGAGTATAAAACACGAGGAAAATACAGATTTATAATTACGTTATGCTATTTTTTAATAAATCAAGTGTCCTTTATATAGGTTTATATTTCGAAATCAAGCCTTCACTTCACCTATTAATTACAATCGACAATGGCATCAGCTCGATATGATACGTGGTCCTGATCCTAAAAACATCATTATCGGAATATCCAGTGTGTTGTAGAAAAAAAAGAAGGAAATGATATGATTAATATTAGCCTGACACTAGCTAGTTAGTAATTCACATAATTTTTGTAGTCGATCTGTTACTGTTTTGGAGCTCTTGTTATATTTTTGAAAGGGACTTTTTTATATGAATTCCAAACTCCAAACGCGTGAAGAGTCCATTATAACGCTCTTTTTCTTTTTATAGATTTTGTTGCTTTTACTATAAACTGGAGAAGATAAAATATTTTAATTTTCTCCGTTTAAGATGATAAGTACTTATTGGTCGGTCTACTAAATGACTTTCACGTAGGGCTTTTGTATGTGTGTGTATTATTTTTTTTTTCTCAACATTTATTATATATGTCAATATATATAATTTTTTCTCTTCTTTCTTTTCATTGATAGTTAAGGTCAAAATCTTATAAGAATATTGAAATGATGTTGGCAAAAAGTTTGGAATAACAAAATGGTTGCGAAAAATAGTAAAGTGTGTAGAACGAATGGATTAACGTACACATAAGTAAGTTAAACCCTGTGTTTTTGCTCCCTCAACGCCGATGTATGCCCGCTGAACTTATAATTAAAAAAAGAATACTATAAACACGATCGATGACAAACTACAACACAAACCAGGTTTGGTTATAGTGTGAGGAGTCTCAAATGGTTGCACTATAAGCTCAAAGTATCATAAAGCTTCGATTTTCGTTCAATTTAGTTTGTTGAATCATCAAAAAAATAGCTTACATACATTTTCGTGGAAATAGCGAAAGAGGGAAACGACAAAGTTCAAGTTGAGAAATGCTTCGACTGACAGGTAACCGTCAGTTTCGTCCAACCGAATAGACTTGTGTCTTTGTTTGTCAACATTTAACGCCCTCGCGGATTCTCTCCACGCGATAGTCTTCGCACGTAGGAACGTTGGATGTCCACATTCTTGTCGCAAAGGTTTAAATGTTCAGAAAAGTAAAACTCCACGTGTCCTTCTACGACATTGTGACTGTGGCTCACACGCTAGCGTTCGCGCGTGTGTATAGTGCCATCTCGAACCGGTAATATCTCGCGGGTCAAAAAACGGTTTAAGGAGAATCTATCTGAAGATGCGTTACTTGTTTCACCGGCCAGCGCTAGCGAGATATGACACGTGTCGTCGTGAAAATTGGTCGGAGATCTTCTCGGTTCTTCTTTTAATAGTGTTCTCGAGAGAGATAATGTGCACAAATTGCGGAATGGATAAATGGGTATGTAAGAGGACAAGTATAATAAATGGTGATACATACTAATCGTTGACTGGTTCTATTAAAACAAAGAAAGAAAAAAGAAAAAATATTAACTTGATTAATTAACTAGAACATACGACAATATTCGGTAGATAAAATCAGTTACCAACTAAATATGAAAACGTGTGTTTGGTAAGTCAACACGTACGAGGTTATTTAATCAGTTTCTTAATTAGTCATTAATATATTACAAAAGAAATTTGGATCAAAAGGTTAGTCTCTGGAGTCGTTGGCCTATTTGCCCAATTCTAAGTTTGTATGTTTCTCTTCTCTAGAATAGCATGGTGTACACAACAATGTTGAGTTTTTTTATAGGAATTCTTTAGCTTATATCCTATAGGATTTTAAACTAAATTTCAATATATGATATTTGCTAGTTGTTTTATTTGGCCAAATTTTAAAGTCTTACCAATTTATTATTTATTTTAGATTTAGATTTTTCTGTATTTTACATAATCTTACTTTTAACATATAAATATATTTAATTAAAATGATTTTGTTGGATCATCTCAGATGTATGATTTATGCATACACCTAAAATGTACATAATCGAAAAAATAACGGGTGACATGATAAAAATTCGATTTTCTGGGGAGCTAACAAAGTCAAAGCTCATGGATTTGTCGGAGATATTACTTTAGATGAAAATGAATTTTGAAAAAAAATGAAGATGCAGTCTAATAGAGAGGAAGGTTTTATGACGCTTATGTCAAAAGAAAAACATATATTTGATCGGAAAACTAAAAAAATCAGATGGTGAAAGGAAGTTGGTTTTACTCTGAATTTAAATGATAGTCTATACTCTATAGATTAATATCATGTTTATGATTTTTTTTTTAAAAGGATATTTTAAGTCTTCCATTGGCGTGATGAGAGGATCCAATAGAAAATATAAGCTTTTGGGCTAATATCCTTTAATATTAGGTTCTGTGATTTCCTCAGTCTCCCTTACAAAAGGCCTTATGTAATCTGCATTTACAGTCATTGTTTCGTCCCACATCGGAGCCATAAGCCATTTTTTTTTCTGAAGGAATTTGAAGCTATTATCATCCTCTTTCTTTTCGTGAATCTATGATTTGGACCCTTGATTGCATCTTTCGGATTTTCCAAGGATTCGCTTATCTCTGGCTTCAGATCCATCTTTTTCTCCAAATTCACTTTGTTTTTCCCATTTCTCAAGATTTTGCAGTGACTTCTTCACTTATCCGATAATGGAAGAAGAAGCTCGTTCAGTGAACAGTCCGAGAAGAATTGTAAGTTTTTCGAAGAGAAAGAATCAACAAGTTGATTGCCAAGAACCAGACAGTAGTAGATCATTGTCGTTTAAAGTACAAGGACCAAAACCCTCTGAGGTTTATGGTTTTGTAGGATCCGTTTCGATTTTTGTTGCCACTGTGATCTTCTTGATTTGGGCATATGTACCAGACAAGTTCTTGGAGTTTATAGGAATCCATTACTACCCAAGCAAGTACTGGGCCATGGCTATTCCGACGTACTCGATGGTGACTATGTTTTTAGCTTTGGCGTTTTACATTGGTCTCAACTTCATGTCTTCTTCAACCCCAACTTCTCTTACTACTTTGTTTGGTGAGCTGCTGAATTTCACCTTTTTATATGAAAGTTAAAGTGTTTAAGATATGAGAAAATTGTTTCTGACTATGTGATCTCTATGCCATTGTGATAGCTAGCTGGAATGTTTGAGCTTTTGGAGTTTGATTCTTTGGCTATATGCTTGTTATATGACAGATGAATACAGCAGAGAAGCTGAGAATATTGTTCCTCTGATGAAGGAAAGGGAAGACAGGCCAATAGATTCAATCTCTGACATTGATATCATAAGAATAAACCACCTTATGTTCGAGTCAACAAACCTTACCAAGTGATAATGTTCTGATCAGTTACTTAGTGGTAATGAATTGTGGCATTAGTGACTGTGAACAGACTGACTTCAACAGGATCATACTTGAACTTGTGTCCGTCTCTAAACACCATTTTGCTATATGTTTTGTGGTTTATAGGGTTTTTTTTTTGGTTTTTAAGGGTCATAGAGACTTTTCATGGTACATTTGCTAATTTTGTTTAGAAAAGTTGTGTCAATGGCTAATTTTGGGTAATCCCAAAACTGGTAATTCCTCTTCTCAAGACAAGAAAACAACCTCTTGTAAACAAGATGAAAGGGAGTCCCCAGAAAAGGAAAACAATCTTTTCCCATCTTCTTCCTCGTACGCAGGCAGAGGATGATGATGATGATGATCTTTATCAAGATCATCTTCTCCTGAACCAATATAGAGTGATTCAAAATCTAAAAGTTTTGTGTACATAGTTTACATAAACTTAGGTGTAAATACTAAAAGAAAACAGAAATAAAAATGAATGATTTATTCTCTAGTTCGTTCAAGAAGTATACGGACCTGAAGCAACAGGCCCAGACGGATGATCTTGAGTCAGGTAAAGAGTCGATGAACCTCGATAAGTTCTTTGAGGATGTCGAAAATGTCAAAGACGACATGAAAGGCATAGAGACTCTTTACAAGAAGCTTCAGGACTCAAATGAGGAATGCAAGACGGTCCACAATGCCAAGAAGGTGAAGGAACTACGAGCTAAGATGGATGGAGATGTCGCTCAGGTCCTCAAGAGAGTCAAGATCATTAAGCAGAAGCTCGAGGCCCTCGAGAAGGGGAATGCTAACAGCCGTAATGTCCCTGGTTGTGGCCCTGGCTCTTCCACCGATAGAACAAGGTCGTCTGTTGTTAGCGGACTCGGGAAGAAACTCAAGGATTTGATGGATAGCTTTCAGGGTTTGCGTGCGCGGATGAATGATGAGTATAAAGAAACAGTAGAACGCAGGTGAGGAAGATCTTCCCCTCCTTTTCTTTGTTTCTTGTAGGATAAGTTATTGCTTTATTCATTTCCTTGAGATACAAGTTTCACGCTCTGTTGTGTTTACGATAAAGTAACTATGGTGAGTTAACTTATATCCTTGTTTCTAATCGTTGCAGATACTTCACGATAACAGGTGAAAAGGCAGACGAACAGACGATTGAGAACTTGATTTCTAGCGGTGAAAGTGAGAATTTTCTGCAGAAAGCGATACAAGAACAAGGGAGGGGCCAAATATTGGACACGATATCGGAGATTCAAGAGAGGCACGATGCGGTAAAAGAGATAGAGAAGAATCTTATAGAGCTACACCAAGTGTTCTTGGACATGGCTGCGCTGCTGGAAGCACAAGGACAGCAACTAAATGACATAGAAAGCCATGTCTCAAAAGCGAGTTCGTTCGTGAGAAGAGGGACAGAACAGCTCCACGATGCGAGAGAGTACCAAAAGAGCTCGAGGAAATGGACTTGTTACGCTATCATTCTCTTCATCGTCGTCTTCGCTTTGCTTCTTATACCTGCCTTACCCCATATCTTGCTCATGTTGAAGTAATAATTTTTTTTTTTAATAGAATTTTGCTTTTCCATCTTAATTTCGATGGTAAGTTTAGAATTTTTGTAAATTCTGTAAGAGCTTTTTGTTCATTCTAAAATCTTTTAAAGAAGTATTCTCTTTGTAGAGAATAGGAAACTTTTGCATAATGCCATATTTCCAGCTTCCGAGTTCCCGCCAACCACATCAACATGATTTGGAATCAAACTTGAGGTGCACTTGAGAGACCTGATGTAATCTCCTAGTACCGAGCCCTCTTTCACTCTTGAGAAAACAAATGTCTTTGGTTGAAACGATTTTCTTATGATGGATGGATATTTGAGGAACCACTTTAGAGAAAAGCACGACACATTTTTTTCCAATTTCCTCTGAAGCATCGTTTTGGTAAGTAGCTGGCCCGGAAATTATATCGTTATGGAGGTCCCCTGAAGACAATAAGTCTTGGGAGATTGGCCAAAAGAAGTGGCTTGAATCTGTGGATATCAACATATCTCTCTCTCTCTCTCTCTTACTATTTTGTATAACAATTAGCATTCGGTAGAGAAATAAAGTAACTCTACAAACTTTAACGCCTCACCACTTGCCTTTAATATATACATTTTTATATATCCTGTTTTGAACCTTAAAATGAGAAAACTCACTAAACATTTTAATGAATGTATGTAGCAAACTGACTTGAATGCAGATTTATGTAAGTCTGGATCTCGCATGACGGAATCAGAGATGAGAGTGCTTGACTCTAGTGAAAATGTCTTTAAGATGTCCTCTTAAAACCTTTCCATAGCAGTCACTTGCCAGTACTAAAAGACTAAAAGGACATCTTTTCTTCTCAATTGTCATCTTTTTTTTCCTGACTCTTTATACTCAATCCGGACTTGCTCTACCTTACTCGTAGAGAGTTGAACTGCTTTGGTATTTACAGAATGGTTTGGATACAATACAAAAAATCCTAGCCCTTATGGATCAGAAGCCAGTTTAACAACTTTCTCAACTTCCTACACAATATTCTTCATGATTGTAGCCTCCTTATATTAGTTTATCGGTATACGGATCCACACTGGTACTATCATCAAATAGTCATCGGGTGGTTTCTTCAACTTAGAGTTCTACAAGTACAACACACAAATGATCTTGTATAAATACTGAAAACTGTTGCGATATCCACTTCTTACTTAAAGAAAAACTGGT
The DNA here is from genome assembly GCA_010577795.1 of Isatis tinctoria. Lineage (NCBI taxonomy): Eukaryota > Viridiplantae > Streptophyta > Magnoliopsida > Brassicales > Brassicaceae > Isatis > Isatis tinctoria. The sequence goes on from CM021250.1 coordinate 33,715,589, forward strand.
ACCGTTATATATTCTGAGGGAGCCACTTCTCTTACTCTTCCATATATAGGCTCCAAGCTCTCGTTAAGTCCCAGGCCATATACCTCCTTTGATACTTTGGTTCTCCAGATTCAGTAGGCGTCCCACTACGCTCATGACATTCTTCTCATAGGATACTTGACAGCACCAAAAGTTTGTCTTCATCAATTGACATAGCGTGAAATGTTTTGTTTAGACCAATATAAAATCTGAAAAGAAAAACTCCAACCACGATGATAAATCCAAAAGCCGACTATCAACGAGTGACGTCACTTCGATTTTCTAGGTGTAAGTCAAAACTCAAAACACTGTAATTAACAACATTTTCTTTTAAAAAGTGAATAAATATGGAAAACCTATATTTTCCCGAAAAAAAAATGGAAGCATCTTCGGTGTAAAACCTAAAGATACTATTTGAGAAAACAGATCCTAGGCCAAAAAAGTTTAAAAGATTAGCAAGACTCTGGCCTAAATCATACTTTACATAACATATTCTATAACTAAACTCATACAAATAATTACAAAATATGTTCACATGCAAACTAATAAAATAAAATAAACTTTCTAGTTGACTTCAAATAATTATTTTGGTGTGGACAACTTCATATGACTATTTTCACATGAAATTCACACACACACACACACACACACATATTGTTATATGTACATATATATATATATTCTATACAACAACTAAATTGAGGTTTAACCATTTAAACATATATAAAATGTTCTTAAGTTTATATTATTAAAATTCTTTTTTACAAAAAAATATAATTTATTATTTGGTTTAAGTTAAGAAAAATAGGAATAAATAAAGAAATGGATGTTAAAAAGGAAGTCAACAAAAACATAATAAGAAAATTTTGAAATTTCTCAATAGCCAGCTAATTTGATTTTCATAAAATTTGAATCAAAAGATTAATTTCTTTTGTTGTTCGTCTTTCCTGTTTTGAAATATAGTATGTAATAAGGAAGACACGTGTGTTAAACTAGTAGAAAACCTGCACAATTCCTATAGTTACATACATAGCCAAAGCCAGTTGTTAATTTCTACGAAGAATATCGTGAAAATGACAGAATCCTTACACAAGCTGACGAAACTCGCTGCAACTCTACCTGAAGAGCTCGTGGAGCACATCATGTCGTTGTATCTCCCTATCCAATCCGTTTTACGAAATCGTTCAGTGTCCAAGAAATTCAAGCATGCAAAGATTTTGTCCCGGGACCTTGATTTCAGCGGAATATTATCGAGACTCAGTCAATCAGAGGCTGTACACATCATTGAAAGCATCTTTAACCAGCACAAAGGCTCAGAGATATATCGCTTTGTTCTACTTCTCGATCATGTTGGCGTGAAAGATGAGATACTTTCGTGGATCCAAACATGTATTGGTAAAAATATCCAAGAACTTGTGTTGGACTTCTCTACATCAAGGGTAGTTATAGAGATCCAGGTCGATTTCTCTGCCATCGAGACGCTAACAGTCTTGAGGCTACGATGGTGTGAATTCGACATTCCAGAGAATTCTCCAAAGGGTCTAAAGTTATTGAGGACACTTGAGCTAATGGAGGCCATAGTGACAAAAGAGATGATAGAAGCAATCTTCAACAACTGCATCCACCTTGAGACGCTTGAGCTAATCAGCTGTCTGATGGATGGAGTATTGAGCATCAACGCTCATAATCATAAGAAGTTCAAGTCACTGGTCGTGTATTCTATGCCGAATGTCTTGGATATCGTTATGGATGCACCTACTCTCGAATGCTACAAGTATGAAGGATTTGTTAGGATTGTTGACTTTTCAAGAGTGGGTGCACTTAAAGAGGCAAAAATCCATTACAATCGGAGTTACGATTGGCGTTATCACGAATCATCTGTCATGGTGCTTGCTAACATACCAGACTACGCAGGAGTTCATGTCCTTGCAACGACAAACATCCTTCTTGAGGTAATTTTGTTTTGGTTTCTTTTGGTTGTTTGATTTTTTTTTTCCCTTTAACTAATAAAATAGTTGTTTTTATTTTGCACTTTTATTACAATGGCTGAGAGGAATTTATGGTATCATTTAGATCATAGGCACGAGTTAAAATCATAAAATGTTTATCTTAGAGCATGCAACTTTCACATAGCTCTGGTCTCCATTGTTAGATGAACTTCAACTGTTTATCTTTGAGTTGGTTTTATTCAAATTGTCAATTGATCATTTGAAGTTTTTTTGAAAGACCTCAAGATCATGGTCTAACTTAAGTAGATGTACAGTAATCATTTGTAGTGTTAGTTCATAAAATCTTCTATTAACAAGACTATGTTAATGGTAACCCTGTTGAGTAGTTAATGCATTATTAGGTAGTTAACTCATTTCTTTAGTTAGTTAGTACGTGCATTGTGTTGGGGTTCTAGAAATACAATTTAGAGGTAATTTGTTCTTTACTGGATACATATTGTATATTAATCGATTTGCATTTACTAATCATTTAACTACTAGGGTTTAATAAAATGGTTAAAATATCATCATCACATTAAATAGACACAACATTTAGATTTCTTCATTTCACTTTTGCATTTAGAGATTAAAGCTTGAGGTTAGACTATGGCTTAGAGTAAAGTTCTGTTTAGAGTTTTCAAACTTGTAAAAGTTATGGATATATATAATTTAGCAAGTTTGCGATATTTTTAACGAGTTTATAATACTGTATATATATGTAACCAACAAAAATAATTTAAAAACAAGTTCTAAACATATTTGTTTCAACTTAGAGATACTATCACTATCATCAATCGAATTGATAACGCATGAAAGTGCTAGTGAAGGTTATCTAATATCTATAATCTATGCACATAAAGTTGGTCAAATACATTACTTTCGCAAAACGCGATTGAAGTATTATGGAGCCTAGATTTAGTTTATAACTAATGGTAATTAAGTTGTTAATTCCACTAAAATTCGAACTTGTTTGGGATTTTGCCAAATGCCTTATTTAAGAATTAATATTTGAAAAATACCCCAGTTTTTTTTTATTTTGAAAAAAACACTTTTTATATGTTAAAAGACTATTTTGACCATATTTAAACAAAATATTAATAGATCATTATAAATTAAAAATAAAATTCGAAAATAATATTGTTAAGATTAATATTTATTTTTGTTGCAGATAAAAAAATTATCATAATTATTTAAAATTATTAATTTTAAAATGGATTAGTATATTTTCAATTTTAAAATTTATATCTAAAAAACAGAATTATTTTTTGAACCTTATATAAAAAATTTAATATCCCACTTATAATCTAACTTCATCAAACAATTGACAATAATTTTGAAATAAAGTTTTATGATGAAAAAATATTAAGATTATAAAAATCTAATTAATCACCATGTATGGATCAAAGTTATAAATAATATTTTGGTTCAGGAAAAAGAGAAATTAATATTTATAAAAAATAATAAAAGAGCTTTTATCATTTATAATGAAACAAAATCAAAATAAAATTTTAATTTTTCTAATTTTTATTATTTAAAATTTATTTTATTTAACTTAATTATAAATTTCATTCTATGATAATTTAGTTATTTCATTTCAGAAAAAGTGTAGTTTTCAAAATCCAAAAAAACTAAGGTATTTTTCAAAACAAAAACTCTTATTAAGGTATTTTCCCAAATTTTCTCTTATTTTAATCTGCTAGAATGTTTCCATTTAATTTTTTTTTCTCAGACATACTATCAGAATAGGTTGGTTGAGTCACTTTTATCATATACTAGATCTGAACCAGCGCGTCGGCGCGCGGGATATGAATAATATTTTTCCAATTAAATACATAAATTTAAGAATTTTCAATATATTTTAAAATAATAATAATTTTTAAAATTATTAAAAAAACAATAACATTGAAAATAATTTGTAACACTATACTTTAAAGTTGTAGTGTGAATTATTTTGTGAGTTTTTTTTTAAGGCTTGATTACAAATTTACAGAAAGAAAATAGTTTAAAACAGAAAGAAGTAGATAATCAGCAAGGAATTTTTCAATTACATCAATTTAATGCACACATACGTGGAAGTAAATTTAATATTATAAAATTTATTATATTCATACTAATATTTATGATAATGTTTAGCATTTCTAGAAAGAAAAATAGTTTTAAACCAATAGCAAAAAATGAAAAAATACATCTATATAATTAGAAGATAAGTGGAAATAAATTGTAAATTAGGGAATTTAATATTTACATACTAATATTTATGAAAATAGTTAGCTTAATATTTATATTTTTTAATATATTGGACTTTTAAAAACATTATTCTGATTTCAAAATAATATCTTTTGACTTAATATCTAAATAAAAGTTTAACTTATTTTATAAGAATATAAAATTTAATGTTATTTTTATATTCAATAATAATATAATAGATTATATCTTGTTCTTAATATAAGGTTTTTTAATGTGTAGTTATTTTTTAAAATATTGTATATTTGTAAATTTAAAAGTTATAGTTTGAGATGTACTGATAGTTTTATTTTAAGTATATGATAAAATTATATAGTCTATTCTATTAATTTGTATTTGTTCTTTTATTTTCTAACTTTTATAATTGAATTTAAATTTTTATATATATTAGGAAAGTTAAAATATGATAATCCGTTTATGAAACTTATCGAAATCTTAATAATTTTAATAGTTTGATAATTAAAATGACTTAATTAGTCTTTTCAACCCGTTTTCTAATTGTCTAAATATATTACATATTTTAATAAAACAAACTATACAAACCCGAAATTATATATATATATATATATCAAATTAAAAATACAAAATATACTTTATGTTACTTTCTGTATATATATACCAAATATATTTTTATGTTACTTTATGTGTATGTTTACTAAAATTAGATTTTGTGTCATAAAAATTAATATATTTGATTAATTAATTATATTTATCATTTGATTGAATATCTAATATATATATTATTACTATTTTCGTTTTTAATTAATCACATAAGTGGGACCCATTATTTTAAATTGTTAAGATACATATCTAATTAATATATTTTTATTTATGGTAATTAATATCTACATAATCAGATGTGTTTAAGTGTATTAAAACTATTATAGACTATATATATGTTTAGTCTAGATTACCTTTAATGAAATTCTATTTTTTCATTAAGTTTCAGTGACATATTTCGTAATATAACACATGACAATATGTTTATTTCTTAAGGGACTCCTGTTTTAATATAGTAGATATACCCGTGAGTTTTTTTATTTAATATAGATCGTAATTTATGTTGGCCTATAAGTTAGCGTAATAGCGGAGTCCATAAAAAATTATAGAAAGTATTTCAATCAATATATAGAAAGATAAGATTAACTTCAAGATAGGTCAGGTTACAACACTGATCTCACAATTTTAAACCGATGCAACACTGATCTCACACTGAAAAGATATCTATAATTAAAAGATATGTTTTTTTTTTTGGTCAACAGGGTTATATATATACTAGTATAAGTTTATAGCTCATATATAACTGTTGTCAAATAATATTGAAAAATAATACTATGAAATTTCACAAAGTGATGGTTTCTTACTCTTCAAAGTTTAAACACTCTTTTTTTACTTTTCCATTTTGAGTATGAAAGTGGATGCAATTTAGAGTATGACATGCACAAACTCTTAAGGCGATCATGACAAAGAATGGTGTATTTTTCACATGTTTGTATCCATTTTCTTTTGCAGGCGATCCCATGTAAAAACGTAATGGGAAAAATGAGAAAACCGACTTTCATGTTTTGGAACTTAAAAGAATTTCATATTGTTTTTCAAGCTCCACCAATTTGCGGTCTTTACGACATCGCTGAGTTCCTCAGACATTGCCCTATCCTCGAACGAGTAGTGATCGATGTACATCTCTCTCTCTCTCTCTCTCTCTCAAGCAAACAATACTTCTCTTATGCCAATGGGATGAGTCCACTAGAATTTTTGTTTGTTATGTGCAGATAAACGATTTCACATTTGAAAGTGAATTAGATTGGGAGCTTCATCACAACTACCAGTTGGACTCTATCAGGAAAGTTGAGATCAATGGCTACAAAGGCCACTGGCATGAGCTTGATTTAGTGCATTTCTTTTTCTCGAGCGCACAATTTCTGGAGGAGTTGATTCTGACAACTCCTAGAAACAGAAAAATCAAGCTTAACGAACACGATCATGTAAGGATCAATTCCTTAAAAATCATATCTCCAAAGAAATGTCTCGTGAAAGTAGTCGAAGATTAAGGTCAGGTTGTGCTCAAGTAGCTCTTTTGATGTGTTTGAAACGTCATGAAACATTACCATTTTATGTTGTTTGTTTGTGTTTTTATGAGTTTTTTTTCTTCAGATTTTAGCTCTCTTGTTCTTGCCTTACGGTTTTATCCCGGATTTGAAGTGATCTATTTGTTTTTGGTTTTGTCTTAGATAAAAACTTTTGTCTGATCTAACTGCTTCTATACTATTATGCAAACGTATACTCTCATACTCATAGTTTGCGATCGTGGCTATACAAAAGTGGGATTTGACTCAGAATGTTTCTGATCGATCCCCAGAAAACTTGTTAATAGTATCTTATATCAGAAGTGAAATAGGCTTATTCTTATATAAACCGGTTACTAGTGTATATGTTCTACTAAAGCTTTCAAAATTGATTTTAGTATGAAAAATATATAAAATAAAGAAACAAAGGTTAAAATATAAGTACGTAGAAATGTATTACAGAAGTTCTGAAAATTACCAGCTAGCATATAAATTATATAAGATGTTAAATCTAAGTCTTAATTAATTTTCAACATGTATATATCAAAATCTTTAATTCGTTTAATATTTCGTATCTTATTTTGAGAAAGGGTTAATTTGTTGAATAATTTAACATGTTAAGTAATAAAAAAGGACATGTGTTGGACAGGAGTTACGTTGCTCTATAATGTGTCCAACTCTTTATGATAATAATCGGAAAGAATTGATATTATCAAACATGCAGACAATTCCTATAGAAAGCAATTGGTTTTATCGGTAAAGAATACTATATAATAAAATAAATTTGGACACAAATCAATATATAGGTCCATCAAAATATAATTGTTGGGGAAAAAATGTATGTTTCATAATCACATATTATTATCATCTTCATGTAATTTTTTTATATTTTTAAATAGTTTATAACTAATTAGAAAGATACTTATTTTTATATGCAAATTAATAACGAAAAATTGACCATCTCTCTAGACTCTAGTTAACCAGGCACATACTTGAGCCAAGTCAAAGCTCGCGATTAGATAACTCAACCTCATTTCTAATGAACAAACCTTATAACAACTCAGTTAAGTTTACTCATAAATAAATTGTTTTCACTTTATTAGTGTTAAATAAAATTTTATTATAGTAAAAATAACAATAATAATATTTTTTCTTACCAAAACAAAAATATAGTTTTTTTTTCTAGTTTGGTTAAGTTTGGAGGTAAATGGAATATAAAGCTCAAAAATGGGAGATAATCCAAAATTTAATAACAAAAAAAACAATTTAAAACGTCTATGAGCTAGCAAAAAAAAACTTAGTTGCAAAAGCTAATAAATCTAAAATTTAAGTTATAATTATTTAATTTTAAAATTTTAATGGATTTGACATTTTCTGAAATTTAGTAGGTAATAATAAAAATGACATGTGTTGCATTACATACAAACATTTCCTGTAGAAAGTAATAAATTTGAGTGGTAAATAATAACAGTAAATACTATACTATACATGGACACAAAACTTCATACATATGTCCACAAAAATGTAGTAATGGTTATGGAAAACAATTTCCTTTTCATAATCAGGATTTTAAAAAAAAAAAATTTCACTTTACGTAAACTATGTCTACTTTAGAAAAGATGTAATTATTTTCATATGCAGATTAATAAAATTTAACAACCTTTCTGGCTGACATCATAATGATATTTTTAATGGACAACCTTCATATGGCTATTTTTAGAAGATATTAATACTTTTCTTTTATATATTTATGTAATATTTGGAGCAAAAAAATTAACTCACATAAATAAGTTTGCTGTCTCTTTTTTTTTCTTTTTCTAGTGCCACATAATTGATATGAGTGTGCTGTCGAGTTTACAAAAGGTAAAAAAAATAAAAAATCAGACCAAAAACCTGTTTTTCAGTGAAAACTTAAATTTTCAATAGAAGGTAACAACTTTATATGCTGGACAAAAGGACCAAAAAACGAATCTACAATTCAATGTGTCATAATCTGTGACTCCATATTGCCTAAGTAAATGATTGACTATATATATATTCATGTACAAGAGAAGAACACATAAAAACATATCCAAAATCCTCCTTTTACCTTGCAATCATCTATATAAAACGTGAAGAAATCGTTTATCTTCCTGAGAAAATACCAAAAAATGTCAGAATCCCCACATAAGAAGATGAAATGCCCTGTAGATCTCCCTGAAGATCTGGTGGAATACATCATATCAGCGTTCTTCCCCATCCAATATGTTTTACAAAACCGTGTTGTGTCCAAATTTTTCGGGAACGCAGAGATTCGATCCCGAGACCTTGATTTCAGCGGAATCTACTCCAAGAGACGTAGCCAGTCAGAGGTTGTACGTATCGTTGAAGACATTTTCAATCAACACGAAGGATCAGAGATCAACCGATTTGTTCTGATGCTCAATCTTCTTGGCGTAGAAGACAAGGTACTCTCGTGGGTCCAAATGTGTCTAAGCAAAAACATCCAAGAGCTCACGTTAGATTTCTCCAAATCCAAGAAAGTTATGGAGCTCGATGTTGATTTCTCGGCCATCGAGACATTAACTGTCTTGAAGCTACAATGGTGTAAATTCGAAATACCGGATAATACTCCAAAGGGTTTAAGACTCTTGAGGACACTTGCGCTCATGAAGACAAAGGTGACAAAAGAGCTGATAGATGCAATATTCAGCAACTGCGTTCACCTCGAGACGCTTGAACTAGTCAGATGCCGAATGTATGGTGTATTGAGCATCAAGGCTCAGAACCATAAGAAGTTCAAGACGCTGGTTCTGTATTCTATGCCGAACCGCTTGGACATCCTTTTAGATGCACCCACTCTTGAATGCTACAAGTATGAAGGATTTGTTAGGATTGTTGACTTCTCAAGAGTTGCTGAACTTAAAGAAGCAACACTCCATTATATGCGGAACTACAATTGGCGTTATTACGATTCGTCTAAGATGGTGCTTGCTAACATGGAAGCCTACACAGGAGTTCATGTCCTCTCAACCACAAATATCTTTCTTGAGGTAAATTTTGTTTTCTTAATTTCATAAAATACCTTTTCGTGTTTATATTGTTATATAAGAGTATAACTTATATAAGGTATCATTTAAATAAAGAGAAATACCCTCAAATACCACACTTTCATGTTTTTGTGACAAAAAATACCACACCAAGGTGAAAATGACAAAAATAACATTTATTTAATGGTTCAAAGATAATTAAACTAATAAATTTGGGTTCAAAAATCATTAATTATGGTTTAGATTTAGGGTTTAAGTTTAAGGGATTGGAAAGAAACATATGAAAATAAATGTATAATAGTATTTTTCTCTCCAATAAATATTATTTTTGTCATTTTCAACTTGTTGTGGTATTTTTGTCACAAAAACATGAAAGTGTGGTATTTTTGAGAATTTCCCTTAAATAAATATATATATATATATATATGTGTGTGTGAAATAAAAAATAATAATAATTAAAGATTAAATGATAATATATTCATTACCAATTGATTTTGAATAACACCAATAAGATTAATATATATATATATATATGTGTGTGTGTGTGTGTGTGTGTAAATAAATGGGTAGATGGAATTGATGTCTTTAAGTTGCACCATATATTTGGTAATTTATTTTGAGTTAAGACTTCATGAAGTAAAGTACTGTATAATCCAACAAAAAATTGTAGATGTACTTGATCTATAGAGATATAAGCTAAATTCAAGACAGATAAGGTACAATAAATGTCATACATTTAACTGATGTATAGAGATCTGACAGTGAGAAAAATATAAAATCAACAAAAAACTACAGTATCATTAAAGGTTATATGTTACTATAACACATAAATAGTGCCAATTAACCTTCAACAAAGTACTATATATTTTGACCAGAAGATGCTTAGTCTTTAAGTGGTTTCTTTTTAGAGTTTAATTTCTTTTGCGATTTTGCAAACTCTTTTGGTGATAAACTGATCATGATAGAGGATGTTCATCATATATAGACTTTCAACTTTCACATACGTTCCTCCAATTTATTTTGTTAATTTATAGCTTTTTTCAGTCTTGGTTAATCGTGCGTTTTGATAATGTTTCCTCTCACATGTATATATAGGCCTTCAAGGAAAGATTCGTAAAGGGAGAAATGAGAAGCCCGAGTTTCACATTTTGGAACTTAAAAGAATTCCATATTCTTTTTAAAGCTCCAACAATGTGTACTCTTTATCACATTGCTGAATTCCTCAAACAATGCCCTAAGGTCGAAAAGGTTTTGATCGATGTATGTTTTCTCTCTATCTATCTCTCTCAAAATCAATATTTCTCTAGGTCCAAGTTCATTATGATTCTCGTTTGTTATGCGCAGGTTAAGAAGTTCACATTTGAACCTGGTATGATTTGGGAACTTCATCAGAAACCAGCTATGCAGAGTCGGAACTACGAGTTGGACTCTATCAAGGAAGTCACGATTAATGGCTATAAGAACCATATGCATGAGCTTGATATAGTGGAGTTCTTTGTCGGGCACGCAAAGTCTCTGGAGAAGTTGGAGTTTAGAAACGCAAAAAAGAGGGCGCACGGACCCGATTATGCAAGGATAAATGCCATAAGAAGCAGATTTCCTTTGGTTAATGTAATTGAAGTTTAAATTCAGGTTGTGACCAAGCATCCTTTTTTTTTAACTGCTCTTCTCGAAGATTTGAACTCTCTTGTTTTTGCTTTCCTTGTTTTTGTTTTCTTTTTCTTTTGATGTTTTGAACTTATTTGAGATCATTTGAAATCAAAGTGCTTTTGGACTAATATGTTAACATCTTATTATATAAAGTATGGTTTCAAAAGTTAGTAATTAACTAAAAGAAAAAATATTAATTCTAAAACAAAAGAAAAACATACAAAAGTAAATACCAAACAGGAAAACAGATACAAAAGGAAGACATATAAAAGGAAAATATTTTTTGTTTTTGTTTTACATATCTTATTATATAAAGCTTTCTCAAAGTTAGTATTTAACATTATGGTGCCATATGAGATTAATTATTTTAAGATTTTGACATGTGTCATTAAAAGTAGGTTAATTAGAAACACAAAAGAATTATTGCTTTTAAAATAAAAAGGAAAATACACTTATTAAAATCTTATTAGAAAGAAAAGATTAATCATAAAAAGAAATTGATTTTTGTTTTTTATTAAAAGGGAAAGAAAAATAATAAAAAGAAAAGGATAATTACTTTAAAATAAATAAATTATTCATGAGAAGAAAACATATTATTTCGATTTAAAAAATAGAAATAAAATTAATAAAATAATACTAAAAAGAGATTAATGGTAAAAAAATTATTACTTTCTAATTCATAAAAACAAATTACAAATATTTACATGTATATAAATAATTAATAAATTTCATGATTTTCCACAAAACACTATAATAAAACCAAGAAGAAAAATATTACATGTGCAATAGATAAATAAGTTTGATTCTTCAAATTTTTTAATTAACATGATTGTGACATATGTTAAATCAATTAATTAGATTTTCACACGTGTAAATTTAATTTTCTAATTAAATAAATGGAAAACATAAAAATATTAGTTTTCCTTATATATAAAAAGGCAAAAAAAAAACAATAACTAATCTTTCCTAAAATCTTATCTAATTAAAAGAAAAAAAGATAAATATTTTTAATACATTAAAAACAAAATTTTATAAGAAGTTACAATTAATATGAGGGACAATTACAATATTACGCTTCATGAGATACAGTTTTTCATTTTTTCACTTCAAGAGAAACCGTTTTCAATTTTACACTTTCTTCTAAGATATAATGACTAAAATAACCATCTCTCTTGAGAATTATTTATATTATCCAGAACTATAGTTTTTTATAAAAATACTTATAAAGCCTTATAAGGATTTAATAAGGATTAAAAGACGTTTATAAAATATGACTGCATAAGATTTTACAACAAAAAGATTGCGTCGGAGAAGAAGATGAAAGAATAAGATAATTTTTTTATTCATTAGTGGTAAGAGAGTCATTTTATCATTTTAAAATAAGTGTATTTTTGTCAGGAATTTAAGTAGGTGTGGCTTTGAAAACGTGTATGTTCAATGTGAGATATTCTAAAATTTTCATTGATAATGATCATGATATATAGTAAGTTAGTAAATAAAATTTACATGTGTAAATATTTTTCTTCGATAAAAAATTATTATATTTGTTAGTTCACAAAAAATGTAAAATAACCATGACATATATTAAATGAGACGATCAAATTTTAACACATGTAGAGAATTATTTAAAGATAAAAAATATAGAATAATTACTTTACAAAAGTCTTATTGTGTGTAATTGTATGTGACGAAATTTATGTTTTAATGCAAAACCGGTTTTTTCAGTTTTAAAGTTTAGAAATCTGAATTTTTATATTTAACTGATTAAAATATTTATTTCTAGAGTTCTTAATTGCGAATTACAAAACATAGCTTCGGATAACTTGACGCAGATTTTAATCTAAAACATAAATATATAAATTATGTTATATGGATTATCAATTTTAGATTTCAAATATTTAATTTTCACCTGCGTATCACGCATGTCCTAATCTAGTATTATTTAACAAAAAGATATCTAGAATATTGAGAAAAGGTTTAGCGCATATAATATATTGGGAAAACTTTTGATGTTAATTTGTATTAGTTAACACTAATTTATACTAACAATGTGTAAAGTAGCTAGCATACATTGCAAAAATAATATCATTGGTAATTTTGTATGGCATCCGTTGAGTAAAAATCCATGTCGATCACTTTACATAATTGTAAAACTACTGACACTAAATATACGAATAATATTGATAGCATTTTTGGTATACATCGATTTTTTTTTCTTAACATCAATTAAATATGGCGTTGTGATTTTCAATCAATAAAAATTTGATACAAATACTTAGTTCAAATGGGCCAATTGCATTTGTTGGGCTCACTAATAATGATTAGGACTAAACCTGGCCCATAACGGTAACTTGAGTTGCTTGATTGTAGGCCTTATCGACAACGAACTTAAATATAGCGAATTGTTGTTATTCGAATCGACGTTATGCTTGGTAGAAAATTTTGGGCTAGCTCAGTTTATTTATGCTAGCCGGTAGGCCTTAGCAAATTATGAGAACCAAACCCAATCAAACAGAATCATGAGATATCAAACTAAACCAGATAATCATAAGAGTCTCTTTCGTAAAACATTTTGGATTTGTGGACTTAACCAAAACCGAAACAAATATCTGAAATATGATTGTATGTTCAATATTATAATATTAGTTATAGGTTTAAACCATCAAAATAGCCAAAAAAAATTTCTATAAATTTAAAATATTAGTTATATTTAAAGTGAAACAATCAAAATAATCGAAATTGGCTAGATATTGAGTTACCAAAATTTTTTACTTAAATTATTTGCTATCATCCGATATTTGTATTGAATTATCCAAAATTATTATTAGAAATCAATACTGAGTTTTTTGGTTGATAACCAACTTCTAATTTTATTATCTAAACCTAATTAAAATCAAAAATAAATAAAACAAAATCGACTACATTTCATAAATATACATATCTCCACATCTACAATATTGAAAAACCAAAATAGTGGAATATTCACACCCTATTTTTTTAAGTCTTTGATTTTTTATACATATTCATATTTGATACAAAACATTGACCCAAAAAAAAACTACTTTTAGAAAATCCTTAAATTTTTCAATAATTTATATGTCAATTATTAATTTCTAACAATAAAAAAATAATCTACACATTAATAAAAGAGATGGAATTAGAATTAGTTAATGATATTAATTTCTAACAATATGTTAATTAGTAAGATCCTACAACTAACGTTTCAATAAGATTAGAGAAAGAAAAATATAGAAATATAATGATGATATTAATATATGTATACTTTTGGATATTGATTATTCTACAAGTAAAGAACAAATTCAATTGCATGTACCAAAAGTAGCCACATAAACTCAATATATATATAATTACAGTAATGTTTTATATTTTTAAAAATAATTACTATATTTTTGAGGTAGAAAACATTGACCAATTTTTTTTTATCAGAAATCATAACATTTTCAATAAGAAGTTATATGCCAATTTAGAACTTGATAATAAGAAAATAATTTCTTTTGATTAAAGAGCTGTACCTAAAAGTAGTTAATATGTTGGTAAAATTCTCAGCTAATGGCATATCTTTTTCAACAAGATTGTTGCATAAAAACAGAGGAATATAATAATGATGAAATAAATTACTTAACAAACTCAATTGCATATGCCATATGCCATGATTAAATTGCACAAGACCTCAATAATAAACATTATTTGGGTTAAAGAGAAGAGTAATCAAATAATAAATAAAAACTTAATCCTCTAAATATTTTGGTCGGTGATAAACTGATAAGTGTTAGATCAATCAAAGAAAAAGAAACTGTGTCAGAGTCGTCTCCAGAGACTCAAAAGATTTGCTTTGTTTACTTCTTTATTCCTCTATGTTGGTGGTGGTGGAATCCTAAGAACAAAAACCGTATGAGACCAAACCGACAAAGGAACAACTTGTCGCCACGTCAGCACATGAACCTCCCACGTTGATTCCTTCTCCGACTCAGAGTTCACCACGTGTCTTGTCCCAACGGCTAGTTTTTCTGAGCCGTCTTTTGCTTACCAGTTACCACCAGAAAGGAGGGAAGGGGAAGGAAAACAAATTTTAAAAATTAAAGAAAATGAAGATATTTATGCCCAAGGAAATTTCCAGCGTTTTCTCGTCCTATTAAATAAATAAATTGACTAAAAAGTAAAAAAAAAAAAGATAATATCTTTACTATAAGTACATAGATGTGAACTCATCTCCTTGTCACAACTCAAAAAAGAAAAATTACTCATTTTTCTCAGTTTCTTCGTTCATTCATTTCCCGCAAACACATTCGGAGTATATATCGAGACAAATCTCAAATCTTCGTGAAAAAAATCTCACTGTTCATAGGTTCGTTTCTTAATTTATATTCAAATCCCCTGTTTTTGGTTTCTCTGAAATTCGAAAAAGATCTGATTTTGTTCTTCTGATGCAGATATCGTCAAAGTAAGAATCTTTGGTTCATTATCAAACTTAGAGAAAATGGCATTGGGGAAGAAGAGAATCGTTGCCCAGAGATCGAATTCGAAGCATCATCGTCGTGATGCGGAAGGTGGAGGATTAGGGTTAGAGTTAGAGTTGGTTCAGTACAAGAGAGGCTTTGGGAGGAAGAGGATTCTAATCTCATCAGGTGATGAGATTTGCGATTCGATTTTCACTTCACCCGTCGGAAAGATCTCATCGAAGAAGCTCTGCGATAAAACTTCAGCTTCAAGTGGTCAAAGTCGAGAACTTGAAGATCTTCCGCTGGATATTCTGGTGAGTTTCATAACTAACTCTTTTTTTTTTTTTAAATCTTCTTCTAAATCTTTGGGTTATATTGATTAATTGAGATTACAATTTAATTTATAGAGTTACAAGTCAGATTGAGCTGAAAGTTCAAAACTTTATGTTCCTCTGAGATTCAAAATCGTATTGGAAATGTGAAAAGTTCGTTAATTTCATCACAGTTTTTTATTTAAATTTATTATTCATGGGTTCTGTTAATGAGTTGAGGTTGCATTCGGATTTACTGAGGATTTATCAGATAGAGCTGAAAGTTTAAACCTTTTTTGTTCTTTTAAACTATAAAATCGTTTTGGAACTGAGAAAGTTTCCAAATTTTTGGTTAATTTCATCACAAATTCTCTTTTTTTTTTTTATGTATATATTTTTCTTCTGTTTTTAGATTTTTTGTTTGCTAGTTGAGATATCATGTTAGTTTACGGAGTATTAATTCAAACACTGTTTTGTTCTCTCAGATTCAAATCATGTAGGTAAGGGGAAGGTGTTCAGATTTTTATTTAATTTCATAAAATTAGTTTTTAATCCTTTTTTTGATCTCTGGCTTCTATTAAATTAGTTGACATTTCATGTTAATTTGTAGATTGAGCTGAAAGTTGAACCTATTTTTTCGTTCTCTGTTAGTCAAATTTGTAACTTCCATATTTGGAAAACTTTTAATATTGTTTGAGGTCAAACGTTGACCATTTCATATAAGACTTTACTGAGAGATTTTGTGATTTTTTTTATTACAGGTGAGGATTATCTGTGGGGTCGACCATGAAGACTTGAAACAACTGTTTCTCGTTTCAAAGACAATAAGAGAAGCTGTAAGTAAAACTGTTATCAATATCATTAGTAGATTTCATGATACACCATTAGTTGACGCTGAACATTAAACTGTCCTTGTGTTTTTAATTACAGACATTGATCGCAAAGGAGTCGCATTTCGCGTATAGTACACCTAGGAAAACCTCGGTTTTCCACCGTGGCAGATTCGGTTCAGACAAACCGTTTGGTTTAGGCGATGGCGATGATGATGAGATTGAAGCCCCAGGAGCTCCATTGCAGAAAAGATACCGCTCTTCGAGGATAAACCACAACGAGGATGACTCTGGAGTCTCAGTGGCTCTGTTCAACTGAATCAAACAACTTGGTTTGAGGCTAGTACCCATCAACAACTTAGTTTCTTCAAGATCCTTCATTGAAGAAGAAGGGTGGGTTTTTAAGTTTGGATAAGTCTCTGTAAATTGTTAAGTAAAAAGAAAGATACGGTTTTGGAAAGGCTTAGCTCAGAACTCCCTTTGGTGGGGGTTTTAAACTTTTTGTATGTTATGTAATGTAAATATAGTTTATTTAGATTTTATTTATTTATAAATTGAACTAATAAGAAATGAGATATTTTATTTCACCGTATTTTTGTGTCTCTTAATTTCACTTCAAATGTGATTGGTTTCCATTTTATAACTTCTTGATCTTTGTTTCACTGCAATAGTTCATTCAATTTGAGTCTCCTTGACTTCTGCATTGTGAAGGAGGTAGAAAGAGCATCCCATTGCCCTTTTAAAACGCTCGCGACAATGTATTGTTGAGTCAACATTTCGGTATATAATCGAACCGATTCAACCGGACCGAGTTATTTATACAGATCAGTATTGGTTTACTTCTACAATAAAAGCCTAAAGTTATACAAACACGAGAACAAAATATAAATCCAGAACACTGGACAACTACTTTGTCAGCGAACAAAAATTTACCTGAGAAGATGAAGATGAGAAAACAAGTGACATGATGATTCTCAAAATCAAAGCCTTAATCTTCAAAGAAGCCACCACAATCTTATGAGAACAGGGATGAAACGCTATCACATACTTGTTTAGCATCTGAATTATGCTTTGGCAAGTCGTTGGAGAAACCATTAGCATATTGCATTTTTCTGAAAGTGAAAAACAGTCGTTTTAACATGGAACCTTGTCATATAAAATACATAAGCCACTAAAGGTGAATTCAGACTAAGTTTACTTCCAGAATGAAAGAGTGTTATTACCATGATCCAGGCATGTGATAAAAGACTTGCCACTTTGCATCATTCCAAACATCTCTACACAAAAGAGAGTGGGAACAATGCGATCTAAGCTTATTGTTACTCAAGACCTGACAGAAAAAGCTCACATCCCCTAAAAGTTGATAAATCTCAAAAAGTAGCATGAAAAATCTTATGCACAAAGACACGATCATTGATGGTAAATTAAAGAAAAAAATACCCATCATCAAGAGTTGAAGAACCTGAGCTACCGCCAACTATTCCCAAGCACTGCAAATGACAAAAGTATTATATAAGAAAAGTCACGGCCAAACTCAAGAGAACCTTACCTATCACCTTAACCAACTTGACTGGAGAAATATCAAGACCGACTTCTAAGAAAAGTCTCCTGCTGCCGAGCATAACAGAAATGTGTCAAAACGATTTTGTTAACCAAGGTTTCATAACTAGGAAAAAAGCAAAGTGAACTATGTTTCAAAATTCACCTCAACTAATAATCAATAACATTAAAATATGATGATATGAGTCAAGCTCTAAGAAGAAGGGCAGTATATTCATCATATATGTACATATAGGAAGAATCTAAGTTCAAAGAGAACAATACCTTAAACCTCTTAAAACAATTGTTTTTCTTTTGCCTTCTTGGATCACCAAGCGTCCAGAGGATTGCTTGATCTTTCACTAAGCAGCAACTTCTGATCTCCACCATCGTTTGCTGCAACCTAGGATACGATCTTAATTTTCATTATTGATCCGAGTAGTAACTTGAACTCCAGGACAAGAAAGACAACCATTTTCATGAAAATCAACCCCAACAAGCATATCTTTGACCTGCAAAACAGAGCAGATGAAAACACTTCAACAACCAATAAGAAAAATGAGAAGAAAAACGAAACCTGACGAACCCCAAAAAACAACGAAATTAACCCGAGCAAATAGCCTAGTAAGACCAGAAACGATGAAAGAGAAAAATGAGTAACCAATGCCTTAACAACCACAATGCAACCAATAAGGCAGAGATATACCTCACTTAAGATGAGATTTAGATCGGTCTTAAAACAAGTAGATATTAAAACTAACAAGTAGAACACTACTCTGGACAAAGAATACTACAGAATCTGAGGTACGTTCAACTTAAGCCAACTAATCAGATTAAGCTATGCCAAAGAAGAAAAATTATGAAACAAATAAAAGACCGACATGTTCTGAACAAGGACTTCTCCACCTTAAATCGGTCTAAAACCCTAGGAGATCAACAGATAAGGCTGCATAATAAACTAAATTTGGCACAGAGCATAGAACTTGATTGACTTCTCTGTAACTCGAAAAAACTTTCTGTATCAACAACCTGGATCATCAAAATTTCTAGCAATGGACTAAATATCAGCGGACCTGCAGCAAAATAAATGACATCAATACTGAGAAAGAAATAGCAACCATTTATTTAGAACCAGTGAAGAACACAAAGCTGATGTCTGAAAATAGTATCAAAACAGAACTTTAATCTCAAAAAAACTAACAGCAAGTAAAATGGTAAACAATAATTAGGTAAAGAGAAACTCGCAGAAACCAGTTAATAGCAAAAGCGTCGGTTATCCTGCAGAAATAAAAGCCACAGATGAAAAGATATATGCATCATTCTACACACCTCTATACAAATGCGAGTAGGAACAATGTGATTCAAGCTTATTGTTACTCAAGACCTGACAGAAAAAGCTCACATCCCCTTAAAGTTGATAAATCAGTAATAACAAAAATCTTATGCACAAAGACACGATCATTAAAGAATAAAATACCCATCATCAAGACCTGAAGAACCTGAGCTACGGCTAACTATTCCCAAGTACTGCAAAAGACAAAAATATTATATAAAAAAAGCCACGGCCAAACTCAAGAGAACTTTACGTATCACTTAAACCAATTCTAAGAGACTTGACAAGAGAAATGTCAAGACTGACTAACTCTAAGAAATATCTTTCGCATAACAGAACTTCATTAGGAATGCCAAAAGAAGAGACTTAAGTCCAACAAACATCTTCTACAATGATATACCTGTGGTCCAAAAACCGTTACAATGAACACTTTTACCAATAACCAAATCAGTTAGTCAAATATTAACGAGACAAAAGGAAAACCTCAACTAATAATCACCAGCTTGAATTAACATTATTTTTAACAGACCTGTGAGACCCTTGATCCATTCTTTTACCAATACCCTTCTTAAATTGCTCCTCTTCCCACGACTTCTCATCCTTCAAGGCACAACATGTGAAGTGTTCATGAACTACATTACTACAAATACAACCTGTTAACAAATTAATAATAACAGGGCATCTCAACAAGCATCTCTTGACCTGCAGAACATAACAGAGCATCAGTTTGGAAATAGAATAAAAGCGACAGGGAAGAAGAGCGACTACAACACACAACAAAGCTAACATATGGTGCACTCTATACGGTTGCAACAAGCAAAAGCGTTTGATCAAATACAAACCTTTCTTGTGTCCTACGCATACCTCTGATAAAGAGAAATACTTGATTAACCGTCTTAAATAGAGTATAGATACAAAAATTTCATGAAAAGAAAGTACCAAGCTGTCCATCTGAAGAGCTGCACAAGCTGAATGTGTCCTCTTCGTTGGGGAACCAAGCAGCCGGGAGAAATCAATGGCATCTGAAAGATTGTGATTTGATAAACATCAATTCATGTCCATCCTGACGTTTCATTCTAGGCTTCAATAAAAAGAAACAATTCATGGAACAACAAGGGCATCCAACAAGAAGATGTGACTATGCAACGAGTAACAAATAATCGTATACATGAATGCAACTGAGCCCTATGTTCTCCAGCGAATAGAAGTAACCCTATCAATAAGAAAACCAGGGGAGAAAAAACAAATCTTGTATTCACCAATAGCAGATAATCAAATCATTTACTTTACCAATAACCAAACCAGTCTCATATCAAACACACAAGGAAAATCTCTGCGGTGAGCTATGTTTCAAAAATCACCTCAACTAATAATCAAAAGCTTGAATTAAAATTTAACAGCATTGCTCAATACGACGATGATACGTACTATATATTTGAAGAAATAAGCCTATAAAGCAATACCTGAGGCCTCGTAACAAAGTCTAACTCTTGCATTTCCTAGCAGTCAGACTCGGTTTCTTGCTGCGATAATGGTGGGAATGTATCGAAACCAGTAGCTGGGAACACATAAACAATGGTCACTGCACCAAAGCGAACTAATCTAATGTTCAAATCCCAATGTTCAGAAGCCATCAAACATTCTAACTAGTAACTAATCTGATATGAACCCTTTGAAACAAGAAACCGCTTTGAAGAGCTCCAGGACTAGCCATAAACACAGATGGAACCATCGAAAAATAAGTAAAATGACAAGCAAACTCAAACGAATAGTTAAAAGCATAAACCGGAAAGCGAATGAATTGGAGATAAACAGAGACCACCTTATAATCCATTGTCTAGATTAGGAATTGAATGATCTTTTGGGATCGAAAAAACCAATCCATAGTGTCGAAAAAACCGGAACAACACAACACACATGTAGTCAACAAAGTACAAAGTATCCTCACTCTCACTCTCACTAGCGATTGATATTTCGATGACATTGCATGAATTCTTGGCAAATAACTTTTTACAAAAGTTAACCACTTCTTTTTTCTCAATATTTTACCAACCACGCCCTAACGCCCTTAAGGCGATCTTTTATGAGAGTATCATTAATCAAATTACTGCTTATACCAGCATCATCTGGAAGAAGTTGCTCCGAAAAGTCTCTGTATCTTTCAAAAAAGCTTTCATCCAACCTCTCCGACCTCTCCTATAAATATGATGTAAATTAAAATACAGAATTCGGAAACTAAATGACATTGACACACCTGAAAGTGTACTTTTGTGGTGTAAAGAAACCAACACTGATAGTGATTTGCACTAGTCCAAGACCTTAATACCCGAGAAACCCGAGAAAATAAACCTCTAAGTATGAAAATGAATATGGAAGAACACTTAGAGAATACTTGAAAGAATTTTAAAGAGATTATTTGAACTTATGATGAACACACTTACTTATTTCAACTTCTTGTACTTCTTACAAATGAGGGGGTGAGGAGTTATTTATAGCCTCCAAAAGATCTTACGACATAAATCTAAATTTTTCTACTCTAACCTCCTTACTTAGATATTTCTTAATTCTCTAGATTTTCTTAATATAATATCTAGATTTTTATCATAAAAATCTAGATTTTTCTACACAAATATCTTATCTATAACCTCCTTACTTCTAAGATTTTTCTACCATAATATCTAGATTTTTATCATACAAATCTAGATTTTTCTACACAAATATCTTATCCATAACCTCCTTACTTCTAAGATTTTTCTACCATAATATCTAGATTTTTCTACACAGACATCTTATCACAAAATCAAGTTTAATTTCAATACTCCCCCTTAAACTTGATTTTGTCAACCATCCCGAGCTTTGAACAAAGTAGCTCAAACTGGCCTTTTGGCAGTGACTTGGTGAAGATATCTGCAACATTGTCTTCACTTCGAACCTCCAAAGCTTCAATCGTTCCATCAAGCACCTTCTCCCGTATGAAGTGATGTTCCAACTCAATATGCGTAGTCCTTGCATGGAACACTGGATTATTCGCCATCTTGATAGCACTTTGATTATCTCAATAGATAGTAACTGGCTTGTTGATTGGCTCGAACAAGTCTTCAAGTAGTCTTCGAAGCCAAATGCACTCTTGAGCTGCGAGTGTTGAAGCTTTATACTCCGCTTCAGTGGTTGACAGCGACACTGTTGATTGCTTCTTGCTGCACCATGAAACGCTTGTGTCTCCACACAGAAACACATAGCCCGAAGTTGATTTCCGATCATCCAGATCTCCGCCAAAGTCTGCATCCGTGAAGCCATAGAGAGAAACCTCGGCATTGTACTTATACACCAAACCCATGCCAAGATTGTCTTCACATACTTCAAGATCTTCTTTGCTGCTTCTAGATGTGCTTCCTCGGTGTCTGCATAAATCGACTTACAAGACCAACCGCATAGGAAATGTCAGGTCTTGTAATGGCTTCCTACAAGAGATCGATAAGGTCGAGGATTGGGTAGCAGAGATCCTTCATCGCGCTTCAACTTAATGTTTACATCCATCGGAGTAGTACGTGTCTTTCCTTCGTGTACCTCGAACTTCTCAACAATCCTTTTCGCATAACTTTGTTGGCCAATGAATATTCCATCGTTTACTCTTTCAACCTCCAAAACCAAGGAAGTTGTTAAGCTCACCCAACTTCTTCATCTCAAACCTTATTGACATATCATCTTGTAGACGAGCGATTTCCGCTTCATCATTCCCAGAAATTATCAGGTCATCCACGTAAAGAAGAACTACCACGTGGACTCTTCCATTCTTCTTGAGGAATAGACTCGGATCAGAATTAGATGGGACAAACCCGCAGAACTGAAGAAACTGAGCAAGCTTTCCATACCAGGCTCTTGGAGCTTGTTTTAACCCATATAGAGCCTTCTTTAGCTTGCACATATAGTCAGGATGCTCCCTTGATATGTAACCAGGTGGTTGCTCCATATAGATTTCCTTATCGAGTTCTCCATATAGAAAGGCATTCTTCACACCTAACTGCCATAACTTCCAGCCAAAGCTTGCAGCTAAAGATACAAGTGAACGTACCGTGGTCATCTTCGCCACTGGACAGAAAGTCTCATCATAACCTTCTCCATACTTCTGGGAGAATCCCCGAGCAACCAACATTCCTTTGTATCTATCAATGCTTCCATCCGTCCTTCGCTTGATATGGTACACCCACTTGCATGAGACAGTTTGGACATCCTTGGGTTTTGGAACCAAATCCCAAGTTTCATTCTTTTTAAGAGCATACATCTCCTCCTTCATTGCGGTCTCCCACTCTATAACTCCTTTTGCTTCATCATATGATGATGGCTCTTCTTCATCTAATGGAGCTGCAAAATAGCATGAGTAAGTAGTGACAAAACTGTCATCTCTGAACCGAGCAGGCTTGACAATGTTCCGTTTCGGCCGTTGATTAGCCATGGAACCATGGTCTTCTTCCTCATCTTCTTCTTGGTTAGTGCTCCCCCTTTCACCTTGTGTCTCTTGTTCAGAACTTCCACCTTCACTTGGTATCTGAACAGTTGGTTCATCGCCTTTGAGGTAACCCATACCATCTTTCTCAAACAAGACTTGAGGAGGTCCATAATATGAAGAGACTTCATCAAAGACAACATCACGAGATACAGTGTACCTGTGTGTCTCTGGATCCATACACCTCCAACCCTTCCTTTGTTCATCATAGCCGACAAAGATGCACTTCTTCGCCTTGGCCTCCAGCTTGGTTCTATGAGAATCGAACACATGGACATAGCAGAGTGATCCAAATACCCTGAGATCTTTCACCGTTGGCTTATTCCTATGAACCATCTCATATGGAGACTTCATATTATTTGGGCTAAGCGGCATCCGGTTGATGACATAGGCTGCACATCTCATACCTTCCTCCCATAAGGCCTTTGGTACATTCTTCGCATGTAGCCAGCTTCTGCAAGTCTCGCTTAGATGTCTGATCTTCCTTTCTGCTACTCCATTTTGTTGAGGTGTATATGGACATGTAAATTCTCTCTTGATACCATGCTTCCGGCAGAAAGAGAGAAACTCTTTTGACATAAACTCCCCTCCATTATCCGTCCTTAGAGTCTTGATCTTCCGACCCAACTCTCCTTCAACGGTGACCTTGAATTCTTGAAACCTTGAAAATACCTCTGATTTTTCCTTCACGAAGTATACCCAAGTGTACC
This sequence comes from Isatis tinctoria, assembly GCA_010577795.1. Taxonomy (NCBI): domain Eukaryota; kingdom Viridiplantae; phylum Streptophyta; class Magnoliopsida; order Brassicales; family Brassicaceae; genus Isatis; species Isatis tinctoria. The sequence continues at coordinate 33,740,271 of CM021250.1, forward strand.
GTGAGAAGTCATCAACTAACAACAACATGTAGCGGAACCCAGAATAGGAGGATGTTCTCGTTGGACCCATCAAGTCACTATGGACCCTCTCCAACGAAGCGCTGCATCGTGAAGTAGAGTTGTCAAATGGAAGCCTATGTGATTTTCCATATTGACAACCTTCACAAAGTATTCCTTCATTCTGAATCTTCAACTTTGGGAGCCCATTTACCAGATCTTTATTCACCATAACCTTCAACTTAGTCATATTTATATGACCAAGCCTAGCATGCCATATGAAGGCATTGTCATTTGTGCTCATCTTCTCCACATAAGTGTTGGAGGCAGATAAGACATAAAGATCTTTAACCCGTGCTCCGGTGTGAACTACGTCTGCCTTTAATTCCTGAATATTTTTCAAGAATTTAACATCTTTTGGGCCAAATAAAACGTAGTTACCTGAGTCTACCGCATTTACCACTGAGAGAAGATTATTCCTTACTCCAGGGACATGATATACATTCTTAAGAGTGATTGGACTTCCATCATCTCCTTCAATGACAACAGTCCCTTCCTTCTCAACACGGTGGATTGAATTATCCACGGTAATAATGGCTTCTTTTCCGTCATGACTTTGAAGATTAGAAAATAACTTCTCATCTCCGGTAATATGATGGCTACAACCAGAGTCCACGATCCAATCATTTCCCAGATTTTTAGTTTTGGATGTGCCTGAAGATGCAGCCTCCAACGTGAAGCATTTTCCCCAGTCTTCGTCTTCAGCATAAGTTTTTGATTCCGCCATATTTTTTCCTTCAGCTTGACTCTACAGTCCTTTTTGAAGTGTCCAAGCTTTCCACACCGGTAGCACTTGAACCGTTTCTTATCTCCCGTAGAAGATCCTTCCCGTCCATCATTATTCTTTGAACCTTCATACTTGGGTTTGCCTTTGAAGCTCTGTTGCCTCCGAGCTACGAAAGCACTCCCCGAGTCATCTTGGATTTTGACTCCAGCCATTTGTGTGGCTAATGATTCTTACGAAGCTAGCAGGTTCTCAAACTCCTCCAAGGACGGTTGTGTAGTCCATCCTTGAACGGAAGTCACAAACGGTGTATACTCAGGCTGTAGACCTCGAATAATAGACCGCTTTAACCAGGCTTCCGAAATAGATTCCTCCGGATTAAGAGTATTAATCTCAGAGCAAAGGTTCTTTACCTTGATGAAGAACTCTGAGATTGAAGACTCCCCCTGCTTCGCATTCGCCAGCTCATTCTCTAACAACTGTAGCCGGGCTTCATTCTTCTTGTTGAACAACTGATCCAGAGCCTGCAAAATGGAACTAGCGGATGTGCACCTTGAGACATGCTCAAATACTCCCGAGGATATTGACCTCTTCAACGCAAACTCCGCCTTGGCATTCTTCCGTGTCCATTCCTTTGTCGCTTCCGCAGTTGCAGCATCTCCCCTTGGTGGTGTTGTGCTGCTACCGCCGACGACATCCCATAAGTCCTCACTCACCAAGTATGACTCCATGCATGACTTCCATAACCGGTAGTTAGATTGGTTTAAGATCTCCATCCCCAATCCAACAACACGACCCATTGACTCCATACTTAGAATAAACTCAAGTCTCTTTAAATCCCGATCTTGAAAGGAACCAAAAATCCCGATCTTGAAAGGAACCAAATTAGAATGGTCTGATACCATGTAAAGAAACCAACACCGATAGTGCTTTGCACTAGCCCAAGACCGTAATACCCAAGAAACCCGAGAGAATAAACCTCTAAGTATAAAAATGAATATGGAAGAACACTTAGAGAATACTTGAAAGAATTTTAGAGAGATTATTTGAATTTATGATGAACACACTTTCTTATTTCAACTTCTTGTACTTCTTACAAATGAGGGATTGAGGAGGTATTTATAGCCTCCAAAAGATCTTACAACATAAATCTAGATTTTTCTACTCTAACCTCCTTAACTTAGATATTTCTAAGTATAGAGAACTTAACGCCACACTTATAAATAAGAAAACAGAAAAACATGTTTCTCTCTCTTCTCTCTCTGCTCTCTCTTCTCTCTCTTGCAGTTTTGCAGAATTCTTGTCGGTTTTTCAACCGTTTGTGTCCTTCCCCGGAGGTTTTTGTCCGTTTTTCATTGACGGTTTTCAGATTACGTAACGGCCAAACTGCTATCACCTTTACAAGGCATTATATACCATGTTGGGTGATATCCTTAACAGCCTTGACAAACTCTGTTTTTCCCCTGTTCCTTCTAATAATGGCGGACAAAATCCATCGTCAACTTCAAGAGATTTCTCTGGGAATCAATGATACTCCTATCATTATTCCTGATGAACTATGCATCGAAGCGGCTGAAGAGTCACGTTTCAGCCTAATTGCTAAACCAGTGAATGCAAGGAAACAAAATCTGCGTGCTATGATGTCTACATTACCCCGTCTTTGGGGTTTTGGTGAAGAGGTGTCAGGCAGAATCATTGAGAATCGTAAGGTTCAGTTTCGTTTTGGGAGTGAACAATCAATGTTATCGGTTCTCCGACGCGGTCCATGGTCCTTTAACGAATGGATGGTGTCCATTCAACGCTGGTGGCCCTCTCATGATGACGATGAACTCAAACACATCTCTTTCTGGATTCAAGTTCGAGGGATACCTATCCAGTTTCTGACCGATCGCATCGTTTCAACAATTGGTCACGCAATTGGCAACTTTCTAGACACTGACTTCCAGGCTGAAGGTGCACACATGGTGGACTACGTTCGGATTCAAGTTCTGTGGAACATTGATGATCCTCTCCGCTTCCAACGAACCTTCCAGTTCGGGAATCAGATGGTGACTCTCAGACTCCGGTATGAAAAACTCAGAGGTTTCTGTGCCTCTTGTGGTCTTCTCACACACGAGACCTCTCTCTGCCCTCACTCTGCAACTGCACCGGAGAATGACTCAGACCACAACGATGACGACCAGGATTCTGATGGCCCTCCAAATCTATCTCCAACCCACACCAACACAGAGGGCTCTTCCGCACAGCCACCATACCCGACACCTCCAGAAGATGACGACAACAACGGGGCTTCTAAGAAGCGCAAAACTGAAAGTGCTCCTCCACAATTTGCTAAGGATCCAGTTATGAGTGAACAGCGACAAGTTCTCATAGTCGATGATGCAGAGGAGTTTCTCGCCAAACGTCGTCGGATCCAGACTGATGTTCGTGAAGCACGAGATTGGTTTGTATGCCAGAATGATTTCGAAGCCAGCACTTCTCACTACTATACTCCTCCAACCCGCGGCAACATGAAAAGCGAAGGCACGGTGGGCCAGAAGCCACCGGGCCCGAGATGAATACAGCCTTTTGGAACTGCCGTGGTTTAAAAGAGTCCACGGTAGTTCGACGCCTTAAAGGGCTAAAGGCTGCTTTTGCCCCGGACATACTCTTTTTAATCGAAACCAAAAATCCAGATGATGTAGTCCGTTCTGTGGCTAAACGTTTAGGTTTCGAATTTGTACGTTGTGTTCCTCCTTTGGGAATTGGGGGGGGTCTTGCTTTATTATGGAAGAAGTCCGTTGATGTACGTTTCCTTTCAGTCGATGAACGCTTGTTTGATTGCCAGTTAATGAATAAAGACTTTTGCTTCTACTTCTCCTTTGTATACGGTCATCCTATAAGATCCCTGAGAAAATACCTTTGGAATCGTCTCAAAAATATTGCTAGTACGCGAACGGGTCCATGGATCGCATGTGGAGATTTCAATGAAATCAGACGAGTAAATGAGAAGCGTGGAGGACGAATTAGACAACAATCGAGTCTCGTCGATTTCAATAATATGCTTGAAGCCTACAATTTCTCAGATCTTTCGTTTACTGGTAATAACATGACATGGATGGGCAAGCGTCGCACTTACACTGTCCAGAGTTGGTTAGATAGTGTGTTTGTAAACGATGAATGGAAAGCTTCTTACCCTGCATCTCATGTTCATTATTTGGAGTTAGTGGAATCAGACCACAGGCCTGCTATTATCTCAATTCGACAAACCTCTGATCGTGGTCGCAAACCATTTATCTTTGATAGTAGATGGTGCCACAATCAGGAAGTTACAACAGTAGTTCAAGAAGGATGGTCAAGTCACTTTGAGAATTGTGGAATGTCAATTACTGATCGTCTAGCCAGTTGCAGACACAGTATTTCAGATTGGCGACGCTCTTCTGACACAAACTCTTCTGTACGGATTCATCGGCTAATGAGAGATATTGATGCGGCACAACTTCAGTATCCTCAGTCAGAAGACAAAATAAGGTTCCTCCATTCTGAACTCGACAGAGCATATACAGAGGAAGAAAATTACTGGTATGGGAAAAGTAGGAATCAATGGCTGAAGTATGGTGATCGTAACACCCACTTTTATCATGCAACGACAAAAACTCGTAGTGCAAGGAATAAGATCTTGTCAATCAAGGATGAATATTCTAATGATTTCATAGGCAATGATCGAATCAGTTTAGAAGCGCAGAGGTACTACTCTGAACTATTCACTTCTTCAAGCCATGGAAACATCGACTCAGCACTCACCAATATTGATCATCTAGTCTTGGATGATATGAATTCAGTACTTACTAGGCCAGTTACAGCACTACAACAAATATGTACATTGATAGCATTCGGAAACAGTTATTATATGGGTTTGATAGCGTTAACGTAAATGCTATCTATACCGCTGTTATAATAGGTCCCCTTCTACGATAGCATTTTTTCGGGACTCTATGATTATGTCAAATACTATAGCATTTCCGTGAATGTTATGATTTCTTATATTATAGCATTGTATTTGTGCTGTAATATATTTTGTTATAACATTGTATTCGTGCTATATATTTTTGATTCAATGCTATTATGCAATTGTTTTAAATCCTATTTTTATACATTATAAATTACTTATACATATAAATTTATATTTGATTACAAATATATTTTATAGATCATCAAAAATTACATATTTGTAGTATTACAAGAAAGCTTAAGCAAAATTTAATGGTGTGAACAAACTCAAATAATTCCATTTCTTTCTCAACCTAATATCTACCTTCTTGTATCTGATCACAAAAGAGGCTTTGCTCCAGCTCCACAGCTTTTGCCGCAATGACTCCAAAGCATTTGGAGTTCCTATCATAGCTAGCAAAGACATCAAAACCAGATACTTACATCTTAAAACCAGATAAATGTTAAGAGTATAATGCTCACCTATACAGCACCCAAGAACAAGAAAGTATGGTCAGCCAGGCTTTTACCAAGCAGCTTCTGGGCGGCAATAACCCCAGCAAGCACCACAGATGCAGTACCCTACAATCACGCAAAACAAAACAATTTCTTGATACTATTAGCTATCATACACAAAACGTAAGAAAAAGTTCAATCTCAAGATAAAATCTTACCTGGATATCGTCATTAAAAGACAATATGACTGCAGCTGTACGTAGACAAAATCTAAAACGCATTGGGGTTTGCAAAATCTTCAAACTGAAACGAAGCTTATGTATGATATTATATCCACTACAAGATATATGTAAACATGAACCAGGGCTGCTTAGTTTTATTAATATATGGTCGGTGAAAAAAAGAGGGGAAAACTACCTGGCTAGAGTCAACTCAGCATCTTTGCGCAAGCAATCAGATATTGCAATAGCACCATGAAAGAGCTAAAATCAGTATGAAAGAGACAGAGAGACCTTCAATTCCAAAGACAACAAGTACAACCTCATCAAACTTGTTGTAAATCAACTACAACAACAGACATGACCAAAGACAATAGCGAAATACTCAGAAAAAAAAACTCAAAATGTACCTTCCATTAGATAAGAAAAGAAAGGTGTTTGCAACAATTTTAAAACGTTTACCTTCTTTTGCAGCAGCAATGAACACGAGTCCTCCACTTCTTCTCGTCTTCACTACAACAAATTATTCTCTCAGACCTTTGATCTAATTTTTTACGGATCCAAAAAAAAAAAAAACAACGCAAACCAAATTATTAACACAGCCTTAAAACCAGAGTGATTGATCTAGAAAAAGTCAATATATAACTCAGCAAATATGTATAAAGAAAAGAAGCTTCAAGAAACTTAGGTTTATCTCTGAATACTAGAACACATGTGCTCCATAATTATCCAAACATAGCTACTGATTAAAACTCACAGTTCATCAACATCAAAATAAGAACCTCAATCGCAGAAGATGAAGAGCCAGAGCCGGGAAGAGATGAAGATTTAACAGCCGCCATAGAATCCATCCCCATCCCAGCACCGGAAAGAGAAGACACAACCGGAATAAATGATTTCACAAAACAAAATATACGGATCTGATTTCCAATAACAAAAATCTAGAGAGACAAAAAGAGGTAAGGAAGTAGTACCTCTTTGTAAGCGTAGTTCTCGATGACCTCATAGTCGAGGCAATCAGCACCTCAGTCGTCAATAAGAGAATTGAGTTGGCCAACGCCGTCGGTACAAGCATCATCGGAGTCAGGGACACGAAGAAGGACTGTCCAGCCATACTCACCTCCAGTCTTTTCAAATTTTAGGGATTTGAGATTTAGGGATTTGAGATTTGAGGATTTAGGGATTTAGGAATTTAGGGATTTGGAAGATCTAAAGGAGAAAGAATTGAGTGAGAGACCAAATTAAAAAGCTAAGGAGGAAGAAGATGGTGGAGGATCGAAAGAGAAACGAAGCAGGATGAGGAGAAGAAGAGGGAGAGAAAATTAGAGACGAGAGAGAACTTTGTTTGAAGGAGAGGAGAGAAAAAGGAGAAAAAGACTTGAGAGAAGAAAAAAAAGCTTCCGCCCAAAGAAAAAATTGGATACAAAATTTGGTGAAACCCAAAAAATTTGGCGGACATAGCAAAAATAAAAATCGAAAACTCATTTTTCGTTTCCCGCTTAGTGAAAATCCAGCTTAACACTAATATAATGCTATTATAAGGTATCCTGTCCTAACATACACTCTACGATAGCGGTTAGAGAAATCGTGCTATAGTAATGTGCTATCAATGCCTATTTTTTTTGTAGTGCAGCAGAAGAAGTAAGGACAAGTGTGTTTGCGATTGGCCCTACAAAGGCTCCTGGACCTGATGGTTTTACTGCCAAATTCTACCAACATTATTGGCATATTGTGGGACAAGATGTTATCCATGCAGTACAGCAATTTTTCGAAACTGGAATAATGCCCACAATGGTGAACCATACGAATCTATGTCTAATACCGAAGATAACTCCTCCGGAAACAATGAAGGATTTCCGGCCAATAGCACTTTGTAACGTTCTATACAAAGTCATTTCCAAAATCCTAATATCTCGACTCAAGCCAATTCTCTCACAAGTTGTATCAGAAAATCAAGCTGCTTTCATTCCTGGTAGACAGATCACTGATAACATCTTGCTCGCTCATGAAGCCATGCATTCCCTTCGGGTACGTAAACGAATCTCTCATTCTTATATGGCTGTCAAAACCGATATCAGCAAAGCATATGATCGGATAGAATGGGAGTTTTTGGAAAAAGTTATGAGAAAGAAAGGTTTTTCAGAGACTTGGATAGGCTGGATTATGACCTGTGTATCATCGGTTTCCTTCTCGGTGTTAATAAATGGAAGTCCATATGGCTCCTTTGCACCATCACGAGGTCTTAGACAGGGCGATCCATTATCACCATACCTTTTTATACTCTGCTCTGATGTCTTAAGTTCACTTCTGGACCAAGCCACACAACAGCATCTGATTCAACCACTGCGTCTCAGTGTTGGAGGCCCTCCAATATCTCATCTTCTTTTCGCAGATGATTCCTTATTTTTCCTTAAAGCAGACTTCCAAAACAGCCAGAATTTAAGGAATATCTTTGACATCTATGAGCAAGTCTCTGGTCAGGTCATAAATTACGATAAATCATCAATTATTTTCGGGTCAAAGGTTTATGAACATACACGTCAAGCTTTACAAGGCATACTACAGATTCCGACTATTGGGGGAGGCGGCAAATACCTTGGTTTACCAGAACAGATTGGTCGGAATAGAACAGAACCGTTTAAATACATTAAAGACAAGGTTATCAGGAAAATCTCAGGTTGGGAGAACAGATTTTTTATCACAAGCAGGAAAGGAGGTACTGATTAAAGCAGTTGCATCCGCAATGCCAGTATATTCAATGAACTGCTTCAAATTACCTACAGAACTTTGTTCAGATATCGATAGTATCTTATCTTCCTTTTGGTGGGGACAAAAGAATGGGAAAAGGAAGATGTCATGGGTCTCATGGAAGAAACTTGCTGTGCCAAAAACGATGGGAGGCTTGGGTTTCAAAGACTTTCAGAAGTTCAATCAGGCATTACTAGCTAATCAAGTTTGGAAACTACACCAACGACCACATAGTCTCCTATTTAGAGTTTTACGTAGTAGATATTTCAAGCACGGAAATCTACTAAAAGCAACAAAAGGAACCCAACCTTCTTTGGGATGGCAATCCCTTTTATTTGGAAAGGAGCTTCTTTTGCAAGGAATTACCTATAGCATTGGCGATGGCATTACGACAACTATGTCTGACTCCTGGTTACCAACAGAACCACCACGACCACCAAACCTTTTGCCCTACACAAATCCTACGCTACAGGTTAATCACCTTATTGATCCAATCACTAAGACTTGGAAAGAAGAAGCCCTTTGCGAGTTAATTGAAAAGGACGATCATCACCTTATTCGAAGAATCTTTGTTCCTCCTATTCAGGAACCAGACACGATATTTTGGTCATTCACACCATCTGGGATGTATACAGTAAAATCCGGCTACCGTCTAGCCATCAATGATTCACAGTCTCAACGACGGAACTTTCCACCTCTAGCGTCTCATCCTGAACTTAGTAAGAAGATTTGGCAAATGGACGTAGCCCCAAAGTTGCAGCATTTTCTATGGAGAGTGGGTACAGATATTCTTCCCGTCAAGGCAAACTTGTTTCGTCGGAAAATTCCTATAGATCCACAATGCCCTCGGAGTTGTGGTGAATCGGAAACATGTGCACATCTACTATTTGAATGTCAATATGCAAAAAACGTCTGGCATAAGGCCGGACTATCTCAGCTGGCCTACTATGATTTAACGATTCCATTCCAGGAGCATTTACTTCAGATTCTAAACTACAGACAACCCGGAACAGAGGCTCCCCTCCCTATTTGGATTCTCTGGCACTTATGGAAGAGCAGATTGTCTTGCATTTTTAATTCTCACCTCTTAGATGAGGAGACAGTTTTATCACGAGCATTACAAGACATGCACGAATGGATTTCTAGAGAGCCTCAAAGTGTTTAGTCTAATCCACATCTTACGCGGATTCCCTCATCAACCTCTAACCAAACATGGTCTCGACCTCCTTCCAATTGGGTGAAGTGTAATTTTGATGCCTCCCATCGTCTCACAGATACAAAAACAGGCCTCGGATGGATTATTAGAAATGACAAAGGTGAATTTTTAGCAGCAGCTGCAGGCAAAGCTGAGGCACGTTCATCACCATTAGAAGCAGAGTGTTCAGCAGTCATTTGGGCAATGCAAGCGGCCTGGTCCTTGGGTTTCTCTAATATAATCTTCGAAGGAGACAATCAGATTCTTATAAATCTCCTTAATAATGGATCTACCAATCTCAGACTCCACCATTTCCTCAAAACGATTCATCATTGGAGGCATATGTTTCACAGATGCAGTTTTACCTTTATTAAACGCACCGGCAATGGAGTGGCAGATAAGTTAGCCAAACGAGCCTTCGATTCTATTCATGATTGGGAATTTTATAATCTCTGTCCTCTGTTTCTTAACTTTTGTTGTATCTCAGATCGTACTAATTCTTAATAAAATCTCTTAGCCGTCAAAAAAAAAAAAAGATATTTCTTAATTCTCTAGATTTTTTTAATATAATATCTAGATTTTTATCATAAAAATCTAGATTTTTCTACACAAATATCTTATCTATAACCTCCTTACTTTTAAGATTTTTCTACCATAATATCTAGATTTTTATCATACAAATCTAGATTTTTCTACACAAATATCTTATCCATAACCTCCTTACTTCTAAGATTTTTCTACCATAATATCTAGATTTTTCTACACAAACATCTTATCACAAAATCAAGTTTAATTTCAATATGTGGGAGTATAACCTACAGTTCTCCGCCAAATTTGCCTGATAAAATATTTGAACCTTTCAAAGAAACCATCAAACCTCAATTTCAGACAATTATTGTGGCCAAATGAGATATACATGCTTCTCTACCCTGAAAAACAAATAAGATACCACTTAACAAATTCATTTAAAAACGTAAAAGAGAAATAGACTACTTAACAAATTAAATAGACTAACCTGAAGTAAGATCGGACTAAGTGCTTTTTTTTTATCATCTCAATGATAATTTTTCTCTTTATATAAAATATAAGTTATATATATATATATATGTTAATTCTAAAGGTATAAATAAAATTTGGGTTTTTGTTTGATTTTAAAAAGTAGCAGCTGCAAGTGATGATATTTTGATAGTATCATGTTTGAATTTAGATGGTGTTATTCAATACATGAATTAAAATCAACTCTGTAGGTTACTGTTATTCAAAGATTGATTTTATTTTTTTATATATTAAAATCTGTTGTTATTAGTTATTGTATTTTAAATTTAAGTATCAAAAGATTTTAAAATCTAGTGTTATTGGTTTTTGTATTTACAATCTCATCATTAATAGAGTTTAAAATCTATTGTTATTCAATTAAATATTTGGATATAAGAATTGAATTATTGTGTTATTCATGTTTGAAAGATTCATACAGTTCATTTGATTTGAAAAGTTTGAATGGATTTAAATATAATTTCATGTGTAAATTATAGTAATCAAAATCAAACCATCTAATTTATCCTCATATTTTGAAATTATTCACTATTAATAAGCATTTTTCCTCTTCCAAAAACATGTCATGGTTAATTTTTCTATAAAATACATCTTGTTGAAATACAAATGGTTGAAATACATATTTCTCTCAAGAAAAATTTACTTCCAAATTGATCAAACCCACATTTTATCCATCTAACATCTTTTTTTTTTGAAATTTGAAAGGAAACAAAAATTCTATCTTGTTGAAATATGTATATCTCTTAAAAAAATTTACTTCCAAATTAGTCAAACCCAGATTTTATCCATATAACATCTTCTTTTCTTTTTTTCTTCTCTGAAATTTCAAAGGAAGCACAAATTCCAATTTTTAAGTTATTGATTTTATTATTTTTATTACATGAATTGGCTGATTCATCATGTATATATTTGATTCTAACATTTTTAGGTTTTTGTCCATTTTCTCTTTTGTTTTGTTTGGATACCTACATAATTTTTTGTAGCTTTCTTTTTCTGTATTCATTTTCATTTATAAATTTGTTAAGAGAAAATGTAATTATATTCACAATCTGTTGTAGATATCAAATGATATTATATTTATTTTAAAAATAATTTGATACAGATTTAAAAATTATATATCTGAAATTTTGAAATGAGAAATTTTTTAAAATCTGGTATATTTTAAATTTTTAGTGGAGTTGATTGCAAATTATACAACCAATAAGCTTCTTTAAAGAATGATATGCATTTAGACATTGTTGGTGATGATTTGTTTATGAAATTAAAGATTTTCCCAGAATCAATACTAATGAAACTGTATTGAAATGTTTTAAAAAATGCACAATTTTTGAACTTGTTTAGTACATTCCGAAACGTTGCACAGGCATTGATTGTAATGCACAACTTTTTGTTTCAATAAGATTAAAAAAAAGTAACTTAATTGAACAGGTCATTTACCTTGATATGTGAAGGGCTTGCACAATAAATCGAGCCTCATGTTTCCTCGTGTAAAATATTTAAGGATTTCATCCATGTCACTTTTGCAACCAAAAGAGTACTCAAAATCCAAGCTAAGCGCATGCGAAGGCGGTCCTTTAAACATATTAGCTGAAAAGATCACAGACTACTTCTTAAGGGAGTTAAAAAATAAAAACTTCTGATTAAAAACAACACATTACTTAGGACAAACCTGAAAGAGCCTGAGCGTATAAAGCTGAATCAAAGAGTCAGACTCCAAAGAAAAGTATTTCATTTTTAATCTGCGTTTATGTTCCTTAATGAGAGATCCAAATAGATATTCTTTTATCAAGTTCAAATACATAAACACGTATCTCACAACTTCAAATTTCTGTCATGAAACAAAAAAAAAAAACTAAGTGTTGGGCTTTCTGCAAAATAAAATAACATATATACATATTAAACAAGAATAAAAGTTAAAAATACCTTATCAATGTTGATCAGATCCGCTAAAAACTTGAAACGCTTGACCTGCTGATGTCGAAAAATAACTGATGTACGAGTTTTAAATTCTATTTCCTACTGCAAGTGTACAGCAATTCGTAACAGTACTTAGGGGTCGATCCCACGAAGACCAAGTTCACACTATGGTTAAATGAGCTAAAAATCAAGAGCTAAGAGATTCAAATAGGGGGTTGACGAAATCGTGACTAGCAAGTTACTAAAGCAAATCGGTTTTAACAGTAATAAAGCAAGCGTTAGGTCAAGGCAATTCGCAGGAAATTCAGAGCAATGTCAAACAATTATTCAGGTTATTATTAAGAACAAGTCCATAACTCAAAACACCAAGATAATATTAATTCACTCTCATGATACCAATATCTTTATCTAGCAACCTAAAAATCCTAACTCTCGTTGGCACTAGAAATCGCAGACAAGCATTAATGATTAGGTTTGATTTGTTCACAATTCTCCAATACATCAACTCTCGCAGGTAATGAATAAATCGCTCATTTAGATCTCTTCTAGCAACCTAGCAACTCTCGCTGTCTAGATAAACCTAAGATCAGGAATAGATTGGCCAAATCGATTGAAGCAATATGAACAACCTAGATGAAGACTACCGATTTTGATTTCCTATTTGTGTTCAACCCTAGCTCATGAATTCCTTTGAAAACTTTAACCTAACTAATAGATCTACTCAGACATACTTAAAGATGAAAGAAATAAAACAGAAGAAATAATGGAATGCATAATCGATATTAAAAATAGAAGTACTAGGGTTCAGAAGTCTTCTCCAAATTGTAGCTTGAGATCTTCTCCCTTACAAAAGAATTCCAAGATGTTGAAAAGCTAAAAGCCAAAAGCAAAGAAAAAGGATAATCATAAAGCCTAAGACTAAGGGGAGTATTTATATAAGAGGAGATAGGCGGCTAGGGAGGCGGCTGGGCTCTTAGAAGTCGGCGGCCCAAATTAGGTCAGGTTCCTTCTTTTTGTTTACTTCCGCGGCGAGCAGGTGCTCGCCTGGTGGCCAAAATTCGCGAGCATGTGCTCGCCGATAGGAGTTGGTGATTCTTCGCAAGATTTTTCCTTCTTTTCTTCAAATCTGATTCTTTTCCATTCCAAAGGTTCCAAATGCTCCAAACACTAATTTCAGCTTCAAAGCCACCTAAAACACCTAATACACACTCAAAAACTCTAGAAAACAATTAGATAAAAAGGGTTAGAAAGGGAAAAAATCCCAATATATCAATAACCAACACTAAGATCCTCATCACTCCCGTCAAATGGAACCTCATAACCAACTGAGGCGTTGAACGACGTCACCAATCCTCGGCTCTTCAAGAAAGAAGAAAGGGATCATTTGCTCTCTGCAAAGGAATCCAAAAATAAATCTTAAAAAAAACAAAAAAAATCGAATAGTAAACTAAAATGTTAAGAACGTATATATATATATATACCTTGACCTAATATATCTTCTATGATTTTTTTCTGGCCTTGGTGAATGAATCATATGGAGCCCGAGGAATCATCCAAGTAATGCGCACGGATTGAGAATCCTCAAGGGACTCAAGGAAGTAACATTGAGATGTATCCCAGATCTCTTTGGTTAGGAAATAATTCGGTGTAGATACCAGCAAGCTATCAACTCTTTCATTATGATCCGAATGCTTAAGTTTCACAAAACCTTTCTTGACTGAAAGTTCAAGATCGTCTAAGCCTGAAAACAATATATAACGAAAATTATACTTTGTTATACTCTGTTATACTTTCTTATGAAAAAAAATATGGAGTTTCAAAAAATTACCACGAGGAGAAACCACCACAAGCTTCATATTTGAAGCTACGAAGCGATCATGAAATAGCTTCGTTATGGCTTTGCGAAGAGACTCGGTGTCACTTGTTGGAAGAGAATATTTATTCCCCCAAGGGAATCGATGCAGTGCGTGATGCTCCCGTGCAGTGTGAGACAGAAGCTGCTCAAAGCGAGAGCAGTCTCTATACTTTGACAACTCGAACTCTGAAAACAATGTGAAGAGTAAGAATAAAGAGAGTATGGAGGAATTTCAGAATACTCGAGATCGGTTTCATGAATTTTCAGTTTCTTTCATTACTCGTACCGAGAACCATAAGGCGGATCTGCTGGCAAAGGGAGCAAGATCTCGAGGAGAGATGTTCGAATTCATGGATAGGCTGGTTATGCAGTGGCTAGGACATGCTCTAGTCTATTTGCGTCAGCATAAGTTTTATGTAGTGTCCTTCCACGACAAAAAAAAAAAACTTGATCGATCATCTAGTGAATATAATTATTATACCATTTTTTTTTATTGAATATGAAATTTATTTTAAGTGGAAGAGAATTGCAGTGTCATATACAGATTGTATCTACGAGACAATACAATGAATCAAGCCAAAAGATCGTGTAACTTTATTAAAAACATGTAACAATGAACCATCTTCTCAGGAGTCCCTCAAGCTTGTGAGGCGCTCTGTATCCAAGGGAGAGGATACGATTTCTAATTATTAGGTCAATGTTTTTAGTGAGTTGAGCTTCAGATATCCATTTCCCTGTGTGTCTCCTTGAATTGCGTTCTCTCCATAAGTGATAGATCGTAGTCTGAAATATCAAGCAAAGCAGAACCTGATTCAACATATCATTGCCTCCCCCCGAGAGAATACGAAGGGTATCTTCCCGATCTGGAGTAACACGAGAGCCCAGCATACCGACTGACAGTCTATGCCAAACCGTAAAAGTATACGGACTCGCGAAAAACAAATGGTCCCTTGTCTCATCCCTTTCCGTGCAGAAGACACACCCTTGCTCCATTCCCCAACTCTTCATACGCCTCCCAGTGGAAAGCCGATCTTTAACAGCTAGCCATGTGATAAAAGAAAAGTGCGGTACCTTTTGTGAAAACCAAACCACTCTTGACCAGTTGACAGGATCTCTTCGCGTACATAGCTGTTCCCAAGTATGAGAAGTTGAGAATTCCTCCATATAAGTATTATTTGAGTGTCTCCATACTGTTGCGTCAATACCCAAATCTGGACTTGGAATCTGCTCATTGAGGATACGGTTGAGAAGCTCTGAGTGACCACGAGTACGCCCCGAACGGAAACACCAATTCCCATCACGGACAGCGTCCGAAACTTTAGCTAAGCGAGAGATTCCCAAGCTTGCTGGACCAGTTTCTCCAGTAAGATCAATAACCTTACCCAATTTTAACCAGTCATCCTGCCAAAAGAAGGTAGTGTTTCCATTTCTCACCTCCTTGCGCATGAACGGGTATGCAATTGGTCTCAATTTGAGTAGTTTGCGCCACAACCAAGTGATGGATTTCGTTCAGGTTTTAATCGAATTAAAACAGCCCTAACAACATCCTAACCCACGGATCTTGTGTTAATTGAATACATGTCAAATCTCGAACATACCTTAGTATTTGCAGCGGAAGAAGAACAGGTAATCGAGATCAAGAAGCGCCTCAAGTGCTGCGCCTCTACAGAAGTCCACACGCACACAAACTGGACGACGGGATGCTAGTGCCTTCGCGAACGATTCGCGTTTGGGTTTTCTCAAACCTTTCTATGCTTTTCTGTGGTTTTTCTGTGGTAACCAAGAGCTTCTCTCTTGTTACTTCTCTTATCTCAAACCCGAGCCCTTATATCATATATATAGGGGGAGTTGCCGCCAGGTGTCGATCGACACCCACCATTGGTGTCGATCGACACCCTCACAGAAAGTCAAGCATCGAGAAGACGATGCCGACAGGTGTCGATCGACACCCACTATTAGTGTCGATCGACACCCTCATAGAAAAACGATATCAACGTATATCTTATATACGTTGATCATAATCATTACTCTAATGATCAAAACCCAATTTATATTATCCAGTTTGCTTAGGTGTGTGACCCTATAGGATCATATGATAATGGTAATGAGTTCATAACTCATAAGTTATAAGCGGCTTCTAGCAAAACATTATAACCGTCCAATATCATATGATTGTCTTATCTCGACATCACGACTTTACTAGAATAAATACAAGTCTGATTTCAGGACATTCCCTTCAATCTCCCACTTGTACTGGAATCAACTATTCCCATAATCCCTTTGTCTCCATATCTCGATCTGGCATAAGGCAAGAACTCGTGTCATCCTTAATCAACCAAACCATGTTTATCGAACTCCGATTTATACTGATAAAAGACAAACGATTGACATTCAATCCGTTTGAGCGCGGCCACGCATTTCAAGTATCAAATCTTCGATAGGCCCTGAGATATTTATCTCCCGTTATATGGGAGGACAAATTCCATCTTGTTCCATCCCTGATCCTATATACTTCATAATATGCCCAATCAATGCCTTTATAGCCACCAGTTACGGCTGACGTTTGACAGAGTCAAAGCATACCAATTCATATGTAAGAAAACATGATGAACTCAGGTCAAAGGACTATACTCTATAGTCGTAATGAGAAACTCTTATGACACTCATATAACAATCTTGTAGAGTTCTCATTAGCGGGTCATGTCCGATCATGTGTTCTCTAACACATATCTATGTGATTGACTTTAATACTCCTATTAATGACTCCATGAAACTTAGTCATCAGTCACCTCACATACTAGTCTGCGCGGTTATCAATGTCCAACTTTGATAACCTCGACTATGGACAAAATAATTTATGTCATCTATCACTTATAGAGTCTCATGATCAAATCACGTATTTGATGATTTATAAGAATGTCATAAATTACTTTTGGACAATTATTTAATAACACCATTAAATAATACTGAAACAATTTCATTAATAAAACATAACCAAATGTATGTTTACATGAACATCAAAATAAATATAATAACTCCCACTAAAACAAGATTACTGCTTAAGGAATCTAATGCCTATAGCAGCTGCATGACTCTCATGCTTCGGTCGTGGGAGTGGCTTAGTCAACGGGTCAGCAACGTTCTCGTCTGTCGGAACTCTGCTGATCTTGACGTCACCTCTCTCAATGATATCACGAATCAGATGATATCTCCTCTCAATGTGTTTGGATTTCTGATGTGATCTGGGCTCCTTAGCCTGAGCTATGGCTCCATTGTTGTCACAAAACAATGCCACAGGCTCAGAAATGCTAGGAATCACACCAAGCTCAGTAATGAACTTCCTAATCCAAACAGCCTCCTTCGCCGCTTCAGAAGCAGCAATGTATTCAGCCTCGGTCGTTGAGTCCGCCACGGTGCTCTGCTTGGAACTCTTCCAACTAACTGCACCTCCATTCAGACAGAAGACGTAACCAGACTGAGATCGGAAATCGTCTCTATCTGTCTGAAAGCTGGCGTCCGTATAACCACTCACTACAAGCTCATCACTTCCTCCGTACACTAAGAACTTATCCTTGGTATTTCTCAAATACTTCAGGATTGTCTTGACGGCAGTCCAGTGACTCTCACCGATCTGATTGGTATCGACTCGTCATGCTTAAAGCACAAGCAACATCTGGATGAGTACAAAGCATGGCATACATAATAGATCCTACTGCAGAAGCAAGGAATCCTACTCATGCGCTCCTCGCTTAGCAGGTGTCGAAGGACTCTGCTTCTTGCTGAGAGTAATGCCATGAGACATCGGAAGCAAGCCCTTCTTGGAATCATGCATGTTGAACCTGTGTAGAACCTTATCGATATAAGTGTCCTGGCACAGTCCAATCAGCCTCTTTGATCTATCTCTATAGATCCTTATTCCAAGAATATAGGCGGCTTCACCCATGTCTTTCATCGAGAAACAACTTCCGAGCCAGTCCTTTACTGACTGAAGTAACGGAATATCATCTCCTATGAGAAGTATGTCGTCTACATACAATACGAGAAATGCAACTGCGCTCCCACTAGTCTTTTTGTAAACGCAAGGTTCCTCTTCGTTTCTGATGAGTTAAACTTTTTAACTGCTTCATCAAAACGTAGGTTCCAACTCCGAGATGCTTGCTTCAATCCATAAATGGATTTATGAAGCTTGCATACTTTCCCAGCAGCATTAGGATCAATGAAACCCGGAGGTTGTGTCATGTACACATCCTCCTCCAGAATCCCGTTAAGGAAAGCTGTTTTCACATCCATTTGCCAAATCTCATAATCATAATGAGCGCTGTTGCTAGGAGAATCCGAATAGATTTAAGCATAGCGACTGGGAATAGGTTTCATCATAGTCAACACCTTGAACTTGTTTGAAACCTTTTGCCACCAACCTAGCTTTGTAAATCTGAACGTTTCCATCCACATCGATCTTCTTCTTGAAGACCCATTTACACTCAATGGCTTTTACACCATCAGCTAAATCACCCAAAGTCCATACTTGGTTTTGTGACATGGAACCGATTTCGGATTCAGCGGCTTTAAACCACTTTTCGGAGTCAGGGCCCATCATTGCTTCTTCGAAATTCGCAGGTTCGTCACTGTCAATGATCGAGATCATGACAATTAGTCACAAGAATATCTCTCCTCGGCTCGTGACGAATCCTTTCGGATCTGCGAACTTCTGGCATCACAAGTTCGGACTCTACAACTCTTTGTAGATCCAGTCGCTGCTCTTCCTCGACAGGTTGAGCAGGCTCCTGTGATTCTCGAACTTCTTCGAGTTGTACTTTACTCCCACTGTTCTTCTTGGAAAGAAATTCTCTCTCAAAAAACACAGTTCTTAGCAACAAACACTTTGTTCTCAGAACGGTTGTAAAAGTAGTAAGCCTTGGTTTCCTTAGGATAACCAACGAAGTAGCACTTATCAGATTTGGGTTCAAGCTTATCAGATATCAACCGCTTGACATAAGCTTCACAACCCCAAATTTTTAGAAAAGACAAACTTGGAACTTTTCCAGTCCACACTCATATGGTGTCTTCTCGACTGATTTTGATGGAACTCTGTTTAGCGTAAACGCAGACGTCTCTAGAGCATATCCCCAAAAGGATAATGGAAGATCTACTTGACTCATCATCGATCGAACCATATCCAATAAAGTCCGATTCCTCCTTTCAGACACACATTCCACTGAGGTGTTCCAGGAGGTGTGAGTTGTGAAACAATTCCACAGTTACTCAGATGATCACTGAACTCTTGGCTTAAGTACTCACCTCCACGATCTGATCGAAGAGCTTTGATACTTTTGCCAAGTTGGTCTGTACCTCATTTTGGAACTCCTTGAACTTTTCAAAGGATTCCGATTTATGTCTCATTAAATAGACATAACCAAATCTACTGAAGTCATCAGTAAACGTGATGAAGTACTGAAAGTTTCCTCTAGCACTAATACTCATGGACCACATACATCGGTATGTATTAGTCCCAATAGGTCCGGCCCTTTCATTAAATTTGTTGAAAGGGGCCTTAGTCATTTTGCCCAATAAGCAGGATTCACACTTCTCAAATGATTCAAAATCAAATGAGTCCAAAAGTCCATCATTATGAAGCTTTTGAATCCTTTTCTCATTGATGTGGCCCAAACGACAATGCCAGAGAAACGTAGGGTTCGAGTCATTGGTTCTTAACCGTTTAGTACTTATGTTATAGACAGGCAAAGATTGGTTAAGAATATAAAGTCCATTCTCTAATGGAGCGCTACCATAAAACATTTCATTACGATCAAAAGAACAACACTTGTTTTTAATCGAAAAATGAAAGTCTTCTAAATCCAAACAGAATAGAAATGATGTTTCTGCTTATAGCAGGTACATAGTAGCAATTATTCAATTCTAAAACAAGCCTGACGGCAAAGACAAATGATAAGTTCCTACGGCCAATGCAGCAACTCTTGCTCCATTCCCAACGCGCAGGTCCACTTGTCCCTTCTCCAGCGTTCTACTGTTGCTTAGACCCTGCATATTTGTACAAATATGAGCGCCACAGCCGGTATCTAATACCCAAGACTTAGAACCTGAAGTAGTAACATTTACTTCTATAACATAGATACCTGAAGAAGTCGTCTCATACGTCTTCTTCGAGTTCTTTAGATCTCCCAGATACTCTTTGCAATTTCTCTTCCAATGCCCAGACTTATGTGCAGTAATGGCATTTATCAGCATCAGTAGGGCCACGTTTGGGTTTGGAAGAAGTCTCAGGTTATCCTGATTCAATCGGGAATGCCTTAGCTTTTCCTTTACCCTTAGCATGTTTCTTAAACTTTTTACCCCTTTGCACCATAAGTACATTAGGGGTGCCCTTCTTGATGTTTGGCTCAGCTGTCTTGAGCATGCCATGCAGTTCCGTCAAAGTCTTGTCATGTTGTTCATGTTATAGTTCATGATAAACTGATCAAAGCTCGACGGTAACGACTGCAGAATGATGTCCGTAGCCAACTCTTGGCTAAGGGGACAATCCAGTTTTGCCAAGTTATCAATATAACCCATCATCTTAAGACATGTGGGCTAACTGGACCATCCTTTGATAGCTTGCACTCAATGAGAGACTTAACCGTCTGTATCTCTCAGTTCGTGCTTGCTCCTGAAACATCCCTTTCAGGCTAGTGATCATCTCAACAGGTGACGCACGTTCTCGTATTGCTTCTGCAAGTCCGAGTTCATGGTAGCCAGCATGAGACAACTCACATCGACCTCATCATTGGAATGCTTCTCCCAAGCATTCCTTTCAGCGTGTCCGGCATTGGATTTCGGTTCTCAGGGAGAACTTCTCAAGGACATATTCCTTTTTCTCCTGCTTGAGAACAATTCTCAAGTTCCGATACCATTCAAGGAAGTTCGATCCATTAAGCTTGTCCTTCTCAAGGACGGATCGAAGCGAGAATGTGTTTCTGTGAGGGGAGCTAGCCATAGCTGAAAAACACAAAATGAGAGTTTAGTTTCGATGTTCAAGAAATGAGAAATCTTAACAATTAAGAAACTCACATTATATTCAAAACAATTTTCCTCAATTGAATATAATGATCCAAGATCCATATTTTACAAAAATTTGAGTGAGCTTTGGCCCATCGCCCAAACTTTAGCTATTTAGGTAAGCAACACTTTGCTAATTATATCATATATAATTCTTGTCTCGGATTAATATCTTATATCAAATCCGATCCTATATCTCTGAGCCTAAAACTATTTTGATAGCCCAGTTAAGCAAACCAATCTTTTAAGTCCGTAGTAACGATTACAACCTGCCTCACTCATGTAATTGCGGACACCCTGCTTTGGCAGACCCATCACACAATGAAACGAGCCTTGACAGTTGACAAGATTGGGAAGATATTAAAAGCTTAATATTAGGTTTGAGGAACGGAACATCAATCTAGTTTATATGACTTATATATTCCAGATTTTTAACTCGTTCTTACTTGTAAAAAATCTTAAGTTAAACAAGCTAGAAATGCAAATTCTGAACTGGTGTCGATCGACACTACCTTAGTGTCGGTCGTCACCGAATGGTGTCGATCGACACTACATTAGTGTCGGTCGTCACCGAATGGTGTCGATCGACACTACATTAGTGTCGGTCGTCACCACCTGATTGGTGTCGATCGACACTACATTAGTGTCGGTCGTCACCGGAGAGTGATGTCGAAGGACACCAAGTCGATCGACACCTTTCACAGAAAACCTAGTGGTGTCGATCGACACCGGATGGTGTCGGTCGACACCGATGAACCCAGAATGGCGTTCTTCGTCAAAAAACGATTTTGAACAAGGGGATATTACAAAATTTCAACAGATTCAATAGAAACACACCGCTCTGATACCACTGATGGATTTCGTTCAGGTTTTAATCGAATTAAAACAGCCCTAACAACATCCTAACCACGGATCTTGTGTTAATTGAATACATGTCAAATCTCGAACATACCTAGTTTTGCAGCGGAAGAAGAACAGGTAATCGAGATCAAGAAGCGCCTCAAGTGCTGCGCCTCTACAGAAGTCCACACGCACACAAACTGGACGACGGGATGCTAGTGCCTTCGCGAACGATTCGCGTTTGGGTTTTCTCAAACCTTTCTATGCTTTTCTGTGGTTTTTCTGTGGTAACCAAGAGCTTCTCTCTTGTTACTTCTCTTATCTCAAACCCGAGCCCTTATATATATATATAGGGTGGAGTTGCCGACAGGTGTCGATCGACACCCACCATTGGTGTCGATCGACACCCTCACAGAAAGTCAAGCATCGAGAAGACGATGCCGACAGGTGTCGATCGACACCCACTATTAGTGTCGATCGACACCCACTATTAGTGTCGATCGACACCCTCATAGAAAAACGATATCGACGTATATCTTATATATGTTGATCATAATCATTACTCTAATGATCAAAACCCAATTTATATTATCCAGTTTGCTTAGGTGTGTGACCCTATAGGATCATATGATAATGGTAATTAGTTCATAACTCATAAGTTATAAGCGGCTTCTAGCAAAACATTATAACCGTCCAATATCATATGATTGTCTTATCTCGACATCACGACTTTACTAGAATAAATACAAGTCTGATTTCAGGACATTCCCTTCACCAAGAGCCACAATGATTCTCTTTCACTTCCCAGAATGATAGATCGCGCAGCAGGTTATTCTTGATCCACGCCACCCATAGAGAACCCGAGGTAGTGAATAGTCTCCAAATGAGCGACAAAGCAAAGACTTTCGACGTCTCTCGGAGTCTCCTTATTCCCAAACCCCCTTCCTCTTTAGGAACACATAGGTCCACCCATGCTACTTTGGCGCTGTTTGTATTATTTAGAGTTCCTGACCATATAAATGCATTACAAAGGCTCTCTATTTTCTCCAGGCAAGCCGCTGGTAAGATGTACGCTGAACTCCAGAAATTTACAGTGCCGGTGATAACAGACTTCAGTAACTGTAAACGACCAACATAGGAGATTGTTTTGTTTGTCCAAGATAGCATTTTGCTGCGAATTTTATCCAAGAGCGGCTCATAGTCCAAAGCGGTAAGAGATTTGGTCGTCAAGGGAAGGCCCATGTATCGGATAGGCAGAGTCTTTGAAGCAATCCCCGTCTCAGTTGCCAAAGTATTAATCATAAGAGTGCTTTGACCTGCCGCATAAATGGAGGACTTGGAGGTAGTAATACGAAGTCCAGAACTATTTGCAAACTGATCCATTACCTCAAGAACCCCTTTAAGAGAACGCAAAGAGCCATCCGTGAAAATTAAGATATCGTCAGCAAAACAGAGATGAGTGAGGCCAATGTTGCTGCAAGTTGGATGATATCCAAAATCTCCTCTGAGCGCTGCAATGTTAAGCATTTTGGAGAGGACATTATTAAGTACCACGTATAGATAAGGAGATAGTGAACATCCTTGCCTGATACCCCGAGCACTGGTAAAGAATCCCTCGAGCTCTCCATTGACAGCCACGGAGAAAGAGGCAGTGGAGATGCAAGTAATTTGGTTAATTGGGTTTTGTTATCTGAAAATATATTTGCAAATTTTAATGATTTTACCTTAAAAAAATTTGTAAAAAATTTGTATGGAACATACTTCTATCAAAAATAAGCTTGGCTTTTTTTTGGTTTTTCAAAAAACTCAGAAAGATTCTCAAATAGCATGAATCATCGTCTTATACCTTAGTGTCCACTCAAATCTCCTCGGAAACTAACTGTTCCTTGTTTACGACTTTTTGGCTTCCTTTCCATCCAGGCCCGGCCCAGAGCACAAGTCAGCTAAGCCTGGGCTTAGGACCACCAAAATTTTCACTTTTTTTTTGCCAAAATTTTTTTTTTAAATATAGATCTATAGAGCATATTTTATATGGACCACAAAGATGTGTTTTTCTTTATCCAACAGTCCAATTTTCCTTTTATTATATTGTTTTTTGTTTTAAAGATAGTTTATGAAATCACAAAATTATTAAAAAATATTGATTTGTTAAATTAGTTTTTACATATTTACTTCTTGAAAGATTTGTTGTTTTTAGGGAATAATATTTTTATATAAAATATTTTATCTATAGATATTCCACTTTTTTTTTTCTTGATTAGGACCACCAAATTTGTAGGACCGGCCCTGTTTCCACCTTAAGAGTTCAACGTCATTAGCACCCCATGTGCACACTCCGTACCTCTGGCTGAGTCCGGTTATCGCCTAATACACTCAAACTTGTAAAACCTTACCACATCCACGTAGCGCATAACTACTACCATTATTGTATGTTTGTTGTCTTCATTGACTTGACCAGTGCCTCAAACCTTATTATACTCCATGGATACTCATTGACTCTATCCAAATCCACTTTTCTTTTTGCCATGTCAAGCGGGATATGTACTTTGCCACCTGTCTAACCCGAATATGAATACAGCTAGCAAGAATAGATAGCCCAGCTTGTCATCAACACACCGTTCTTTACACTAATCCAGCCAAATTACCAATGTCTATAGATGTGGAGCGTCTTCGTCGGGTTTGGGGTTCAGCCTTTTTCAAAAAAATTGTGTGATATGGCACTTCTGATTCACTAGCGACAAGTCGCAAACAGGGCCGGCCCTGAAATTTATGGGACCATAATTTTTTTAAAGAGTTTCAATAAATTTGGGGGCCATAAATCAAATTTTCAATTATATGGGGCCAAAATTAATATATGTAAATTAAAAAAAAGTGTGGGCTACAAACAAATGTTTCATTCAGCTTGCCTCAGGGCCGGCCCTGGTCGCAAAATACACTAAACACCTGTCTGGTGTTCATATTCGTTCAACAAAAACCTGAGTGGTTCATCGTCGATTAAGCACCATACTAGCTACTAAATCATTTTTCAACATTTTTTTCAGCCTTTTGAAAATGGTAAATATCATTAGAAATGAAAGTTTATGTGTTACAAACTGAGATTAATTACAATTTGTTTGACCTAAGAAATTGGTTCCACGGCAAAAAAGTTTTAAAAACATTGGAAGCAAGCATTCGCTATTTCCATACTTCAGTTTGGTAGCCTTGGAATCAATAAATAGCGATAAAATGTTGAATCTTCTAACGAGAAAATGACACTGAGCTAAGATCGAAGGAGAGAAAAATAATTAAGACTGAAGAGAGGCTAACGATGCCGAAAGAAGCTGTTTCATCTGGTAACCCGAGAAGAAAGCCTTACTCTACGAAAGCAGGAGAGGCCCGATCAAAAACAACCCTCAAAATCTAAGAATCGGCCCTCAAGTTTCTGCTTTTAAACGGACAGGGTTCTTTAACTTTTGTGAGCATGTGTTTAGGGGGACATCCATGGCAGCTTCTGAGTCCAATATGACGGGCATATCCAGGGGAGGATCTAGAAAGATATTTTATATGGGACACAAAAATTCAAAGTTTTGGAAAATTAAAATTATTAAACACAAAAATTCAATTCATTTTGATTTTTTTACATGACCTTTAAAATAAGTTACATATACTATAATAACATAGTTTTTATTAAACTAATTAGATTCTACAATATTTTTTATAATAAAACCAAATCATATAGTTTACTAGGTTTGTTAAATATATCTCTTACGAATTTAAACGTAGATTATATAATTTATTACTTAAATCAAGGGAAAGAGCTTTAAGAGAGAAAACAAAGAAGAACAAGAATGAAAAAAAAAAAAGAATGAAATGAATAAGGTTGGAACAGGTAACCTTGGTCTTCAAGCTGCAGCACTCCTATCCAAATGAGCTAACTGGTACTGATTGATGTTTAGGCTTTAGAGGCTTTAGACCACTTAACTTTTTTATAAAGCCATGAAAGCCAAAATTTTGTTAATCACTGTTTTAGGCTTTAGACCACTTAAACTTTTCTCTAAAGCCTTCAAAGCCATTTTTGAAAAAAATCCTTCTATTTTGTTCATGTTTTTTAAAGTCACATTTTGAGGTTTTAACCAAAAGCCACAGCTTCTAAAGCCAAAGTCTCTACAGCCAGATTCTAAAGCAACAGCCTAAAGCCACAGTCATAACCAATCCGAGACTGATTACAAATTTTTTTAATCTGTATGGGGCACGTGCCACACCAACGTGGGTCCGCCCCTGGGCATATCACAGCTCTGCATCAAAGCAATATGACCATACATCACATCCTCGCTTACAGTCTCTATGGAATTTGACGATACTTTATCTATCATCTACGCTTTGCGCTAACGATGCAAAAACTATGCTTAATTTTGTAAAACAACCGCGTGAATTCAGCTTAATCTGCCGGGAACTGGTTATAACACGAGTTACTTTCCGATAACTGAATAAAGAGCGGAACTACACCGATAACCGAACTATTTTTATAAACCTACTGATCGTTTCACAATACATGTGTATTTTACTTGTGAATATGGACTATTTGCAGACATGATCCCATCATATTAATATGTCATGTAACCGGATGATTACAACTTAAATAACAAAAGTTTTTGTACGTGCATGGCAGGAAATGAAGTTAAATGTCAAAAGATTTTCTTAACTACTAAAATTGGAAGTTATGTTTATCTGAACAGACTGAACTAATATAGTTTACCACTTACAATTTTACCTAAATCATTTGATTATGTTCATCAGTCTCTTATAATCAAACTTAAGATACATAACAATTAATTTTTAATTAATGATTTGTTCAAATTCTTATTTATTTCACATCCGAAACGTTCGGGCAGGCCTGATTTTAATCAACGCATGTGGATAAAGTCACAAAGCTTCACATTTTCTTCTTAGTTTTCTCTTTATAGCTGATTGTTTGGCTCGTGATACCATATTGCATTAATGTGATTTTAGTTCCAAGACTCACGTTGAAATCTCTGAACCTTTTTTCTATACTACTCTCTCCGATTTTGAATAGTTATCGTTTTAAAAGGTTGCACAAAAATTAAGAACTTTTTAATTTGTTAGTTTTCCAAAACAAAACCATAATTACATATTTACTTAAACACAATTCAACCAAATGAATATTTTTCTGCAGAATACAAATAGTTATAAATCATTAAGCATCATTAAATTTTGCATCGAAATTTGAAAACACCAACTAATTTGAAACAAAAAATAAACTTTAAGACGACAACTATTCAAAACGGAGGAAGTATTTTTTTGGTTGAGAAATAAAAAAAGTAAGATGAGACCATTCATTTAATAATAATGGAAACTCATTGACACTGCCACAAAGTAATGCATATTAACGAACTTTGATATATATTCATATGAACAATTTTTTTTGCATAATAAGAAGTGAGTACTATAATATTTATATATATATGGTTAGCTGAAGTTTATGTTGAAGCTTAAGACAAGACTCTTCCCTTTAGTTATTATCAACCCTATTAGCCTAGCTTGGAGCAAAGATGACTCCCATGTGGACACCAAATTACAACATGTCCTCGTCAAGCAATCTCAAGTTATTATCACTTTTCTCTCACGAATTTGTTGATAATTGATTTGCTTTTTTTTTTTTCTTTTTTTTTTCGTATTTTCTCAAAAAGTATTTCTGACTCACAATCTTGAATTGGTCTACTTGTTCGGAGGTACTCGGATCAATGATTCAGTTAAGGTATCCGAATAATTTGGGGACATAGTTACAATTATGATTTCTCAAAAGATTGCAGCTTATAGATTTAAAAAATATAACAACCAAATTCGTACTCTCACAAATGGATACTCTTTACAGTACTAGTTTTCCTACGAATGGTTTTCATGTCATTATCATTTCAAATTATTTTTACTTAGTTTGATTCTTAAAAACAATCTTAAATTATTATTTTTTTAAATCTTAAATAAAATATATGTGTATGAAAGTCAAGATGAAACTAAATTCTAACGATTTTTTTCTATGATTTGTTATTTTATTATGCAACATTCAAATAGGAAAAAATCTAATCATTTTTATGAAAAACTAAAATTTATAATAGTTTTTAAAATCTACAACTAAAACTAAGGGAAATATTTGGAAGTTAAATTAAACCAAACCAAATTATAAAATAACAAAAAGAATCATTAAAAATATATATACTAATTATCCAGTGCTGAACCAAATAAAACTGACTTTATAAAACCAAACTAAATCAACTTAAACAAAATTTATTCAAAGTCTACACTAACAATAAGGATTAGTCGGGCCTCATTCGGAAAGTTCCTAGTTAAGAAACAAAAGACTACAACTATGACAAAACACTTAGTACAAATTGATTATTCTTTTCGATTCGATCTAATAATTAAAACGACGGCCAATAAACTACTATCACTTGATGATATATGTAACCATTTTTGGTTTTTAAATAATATATTATACTTTTTGTAGATGAATAATTTCATATTGATTATTATATTTTTCGTGAAAACTAAGGAATATGTTGTAATGCGTTTGCACATATGAATATCTCCCTTGTCAACTACTCAAACGTCGATGTCATGAATCACTCTCTTTGCTTGTATATTGTCTTTCCATACCTAACTTTTGGTTTTTTTTTACATTAAACTATATTTTTATTTACGGCTCTATGATTGCAAAATCTACCATGTAAAAGTACAACTTCAATTCGTGTCAATTTTTTTCCATTTATTAAAGTACAATATATTACAAATACAACATTGCATGCTTTAAAAAAAATGTAAGCAAGTGGTTTTGGGCATGATAAAAACATCTACAAACTATTAACCCATCCATGCATAGGCAATTTAGTGTGTTTATAACAAAAATTAATGTTCCTATTTATGATAAGTATTCAGACATGTTGTCTGTGCGTGTATATAAAACAAGTGTTGTTAGTCAAATGACTCAAATCGAAGATCAGTTATTTTTAACCCAATAAAAAAAATCAATTACTACTATCTTCTATTAATGTTTAGGTTTCTACTAAAGAAACAAAGTTATCAGAGAACAAGTTAAAAAAGTAACACAACTTACACCACATATGTCAAATTTGTCGTAATATAATAAGATACATATGTATCTTCTTGATCCAGTTAA
The DNA here is from genome assembly GCA_010577795.1 of Isatis tinctoria. Classification (NCBI taxonomy): domain Eukaryota; kingdom Viridiplantae; phylum Streptophyta; class Magnoliopsida; order Brassicales; family Brassicaceae; genus Isatis; species Isatis tinctoria. The sequence continues at coordinate 33,769,527 of CM021250.1, forward strand.
CTTCGCATATCTTGATAAATATAGAGTATAATATGCAGTGGCTAGGTAAATTGTATATCTTTAAAAATATCAATTTAAAATTTTATGAAAATGTTCAAAATTTCAGTGCTTTATACATAGGTGTGATCAATCTACGAGTCGCATTTAATTTCCGTCGAATGCCTTAACAGCTACCAAAAATTCAAAAAGTCAACAAAAACTTCATGTGATGGATATCAATAGTAGCATTTATGATGAGATTTGTAGTCCAAATAGTTCTTAGTTAGATGGACTATCGAGGTCGACTAAAAATATTATCAGAGAGACGTGTGTGCTTTGTAAAAATTCGGTTGAACAATACAATCAAATTTGAAAGTTGTATTTACATGGAAAGCTTTGATGCAGTATCAAATACGATCTAAATTTGGAATCATGTGAAATTTAGCCAACCCATTTGCTTCACATTCAATTTTGCCAGTTTTTGGCTCTTCATGACTTATCACGGACCATCTCTTGTTTCCTTTAATATACATACGTACGTCGAGTCAACTGTTATACATATATATAAGATCAACTGTCTCAAACTTATAGTATATCTGTATATATATAGATATAATATACGTATTATATTATAATTTAATACCAAAGTAGATGAACGAAAAAGCATGTACATCTTATTCAATTTAATATAGGGTATTTGGTAATGTGGTACCGTGAAAATATGCTCTACGTACCTATGTTTAATATATCATCAATACACTATAAGAAAACAAGCTCTTTCCAACGGTCAAATCCGTCGGAAATCCGTTGGAAATGAACGTTTACAACGAATTTCCAACGGAAATTGGCCGTTAGTTCTAGGTGGTTGGAAATTTAAAATGGTTGGAAAGTCATTGGAAATTTCCAACGGATTTCCAACAGATCTTCGGGCAGAATTTCTTTCACAAAATCAGCTATCGCGTCAACACAACTTTCTGCTAAATTATGATCCGTCTTTATTGTCATCAACCTCGTCGCAGCTGACAAAGGTGAATGTCCCTCTCTACAACCTTTGTACAAAGGTTTCTTCGCAGCATCTAACATACCAAAGAACCTACGAGTTTCTAAATCAGGTTCCTCTATTCTATTTCCAGCCTCACCAATACCCCCTACATTTTCTCGAAATGCATCATATACCATTTGAATTGTACCCGCAGGTTCATCTAATTCCGCTGATCCCTCTTCTAACCCACCCAAACTATAATAAGCACTACTACTAGGTAAATCAACCATTGTATCGTTTTCGCCATGTGAATACCAAATTTTATACCCCGGCATAAACCCTCTCCTAAACAAATGCGTCCGAACTGTATTCACAGACGAAAATCTAAAATTTCGACATTTAGAACAAGGACAGTACATATTACCCGTTTCTATGGTTATGTATTGATTTAACGCAAATTCCATGAATTGTTGAACACCTTCTACGAAAGCTTCGGTAAGTTGGCCCGTCACTGGATCGCGTTGTCTATCCATCCAAGAACGAAAATAATCAAAAGGATCTGAAGAAGACATTTCGTTTTTTTGTTTCAATTTTTGTTTGAAATGATTTGCATGAGGATATGGACATATTTATAATTAGAGTAAAAAATATTTTCAACGGATTTCTAATGGATTTCCAACGAATTTCCAACGGATTTCCAAGGAAAATATATTCGAAACGGCTATAATAACGTATATAAAATGGATATAAAACGGCTATTAACGTATACAATTTCCAAATGATTTTCGACCGATATTTTGGAAATTCGTTGGAAATTCGCTGGAAAATGAAGAATAGAGATTCCAACGAATTTCCAACGAATATTTAAAAAAAAAATTGGAAATCCGTTGGACATATCGTTGGAATTCCGTTGGAAAATGACGAATAGAGATTCTAACGAATTTCCAACGAAAATTCAAAAAAAAACCATTGGAAATCCGTTCGAACATTCGAATGGTATTTGTCGGCCAGAAATTCCTTTGAAAATTCCAACGAAATTCCCACGAAACAAAAGTTGTTGGAAATACTCACGGATTTCCAACGATTTTATTTTCTAATGAAATAATCGTTGGAATTTCGTTGCTTATTTCCAACGAAAATATTTCCGTTGCAAATTTGTTGGTTTTAGGTCTGTTTTCTTGTAGTAATATAGTCTAACCCGTGTTTGAAAAGATTATAGTTAAAAGGTCTAAAATTCACAACTACATAAAAGATGTATTAGCAACGCATTTGACATATAGGTACATATGAAATAAATAAAGAAACCAGTTATTCTTAATTTGATTTAATCACTTTTTGTCCTTGGTAGATTGTAAAAAAGAAAGAAAAGAGTATTTGAGGAGTCGTAAACTTAAACAATGTATAATCCATATAAACTTTATATTATCATAAGTTCATAAAGATATTCTAAGCTTATTATTGTACTCTATATTATCCTTAATAAATAAATATATATATATATATATGGGTAGAATTAATAAATAAACGAGTTTTCCATGATCAAACATAGCCGTACACAAACACAATCTTGAGTCATTCATCATTGATCATCACCAACAAAAAATGTATTCAGGGCACAACAATTATTAAATTAAGCATAAGATTCGCACAACATTTTTCTAGCAAAATATTTTAACTTAATTATTATTTTGAGTTACTTAACATCATACAGATTATAATGTAACCAATATAGTTCAATATAAAACCATTCATAATCAAAAATATCATTAACTAATTGTGACAATCCACAATAATTCATCCGTTTTTGATAAGTCTTGTTGAATAATTTGTTTGTAGTTGTATATATAGTGAAATTTGTGTCAGATCAATGGTCTGTGGACTGATGTTGTTAGTCTTGTTTTGTGGTTTGGGTTGATGTTGTATATGAATCGGATGAAGGTATCAGTACAAAGTTTTCTCCAAATATATATATAAAAGTAATAGTTTTGATTTAGACAATCGAATGCATGTACATTTCAAGATTATTGTAATATTGATTACAGATGGATTGCATAGAATTGCTATAGATAAAAAAATATTTAACAAATTTGTTGATAAAAGTCAGGTTTTACTTGTTTTTCTTATTTATCTTATTTTCTCGTATTTTGAATGTCAAAGTAGATTTTGTGTGTTTTCTATAAATTTTCTTACTAGTTTGGCACCAGTTGATTAATATATAATGCATACTGACCAAAGAAGAAATAAAGAAAAAAAATCATAAAAAAAGAAAGAAAGAAAAAAAAATGCAGATAATTAAAAAAGTAAAAACAAGAAACAGGCCAGATAAGTATAAGTACGTGTATATGTCTACCAGCTTCACCGTCCATAACCATTTCCACTTCCGGGTTTCTCGTGCTCGTGCAACTATTGAATGGTCCTTTAGAGTTAAGCTTCAAACTAATATTACAAATCAAATAAATTATATAATAGAATAAAAATAAAAATTATATGAGTGATGAGTGGTTTTCAAGTTCTCTTGTTCGACTACCAGTTGAAACACAGATTTATTTTTTCCTTGATTTTATTTTCACTTAAAAAATATTTTTATTTTCATGCAAACAACATAAATAAAAGTTAGTGAAAACTCCAAATATATGAAGATAAAAAAATTATAATCCATAAAAAATTAATAAATTTTATACCCAAATTATCTGGATTTATTTGAGCTATAATTATAATTTGTTTATGGTTAGACATATTTTGTCCAAATTTAATATTTTTTAATAAGATAAGCTATTACATTCACTCTGGCTTTTCACTGGTATATTTTTTACTCGTTTTTAGTACTAAACTTTAGCATTTGTCATTTACCTAACAGAAAAATATATTCAGAATATAGAGTTAAAAACTTTCCCCTTACTTTTTTCTTCTAAAAATGCTTCCAAGTTACACTTTTTTTTTTGAACTGAAAGTTACACTCTTTTGATACGACTGTTTTTATAAATGAACTGATATAAAAATTTCACCACTCTTAACTTTAATCTAAGATTCAATGAATGTGTTTAATGGAAGACTATTGAGCGAGTTAATTAATTAAAAGAAAAAAAAAAGAAAATGAATCGAATTCTGTAGCTCCTCGTGCTCGTCACCAAAACCATTTTAAGAACCACTTACCTTTCCCAAATACGCTTTTTCGTCTAACCCCAAAAAATCATGAAATGACCACTATACCCTTCCCGTCATCTTCCTCGACATGTCACTGCCCCTCCAACCCCACCGAGAAGGCCAGCCCGTCAAATTGCCAAACTCTGTCTCTCTCTCTCTCTCGTCAAACCCATTAACCATTGCAGAAAACCAACGAGAATACCTGTGAAAGTCTCCGTCTTTTCCATCGTTTTCTCTGTGGTAGGAACCAAATTCGTCAGCTTCTGCAGAGAGAGAGAGAGAGAGAGAGAAAGAGATTTCATTTCGAGATGGGTTTTTGCTTTAAAACCACTTAAGAAGAAGAAGAAGAAGAACTTGTTATCGACGGAAAATGGGTGAAGAAACCGGTGAGGAATCAAGAACGAGCATCGCTAGAGCAATCGAAGCTATCTCTTCATTGATTTCACTCTCTCACTCAATCAAATCCTTCAACGTCAAATGGCAGCTCATACGAACCAAGCTCGAGGAGCTTTACTCTGGCCTCGCCGCTCTCGAGGATCTCGACTCTGGATTCGACCCTTCTCTCTCGAGCCTAATCTCCGCCATCCTCGTCTCCCTCAGAGACTGCTACGATCTCGCCACGCGTTGCGTGAACGTCTCCTACAGCGGGAAGCTCCTGATGCAGAGCGATTTGGACGTCATGGCCGGGAAATTCGACCGGCACACGAGGAACCTCTCCCGGATTTACTCCGCCGGGATCCTCAGCCACGGGTTCGCGATCGTCGTTTCGAAGCCTGGTGCCAACGCTTGCAAAGAAGACATGAGGTTCTACGTTAGGGATTTGCTCACGAGGATGAAGATTGGGGATCTGGAGATGAAGAAGCAGGCTTTGGTGAAGCTTAACGAAGCCATGGTGGAGGATGATAGATACGTCAAGGCGGTGATCGAAATCAGCGATATGGTTAATATCCTTGTTGGGTTTCTTGATTCTGAGATGGGTGTTCAAGAAGAATCTGCGAAAGCTGTGTTTTTTATCTCTGGGTTTGGTTCTTACAGCTCTGTTCTGATCCGATCAGGTGTGATTGGTCCTCTCGTTAGAGTTCTTGAGAACGGGAACGAGGTTGGTAGAGAAGCGTCCGCAAAGTGTTTGAAGAGATTAACAGAGAATTCAGAGAACGCTTGGTCTGTCTCCGCTCAGGGAGGCGTCTCAGCATTGCTAAAGATTTGTTCTTGCAGCGAATTCAGCGGCGAGTTGATCGCTAGCTCGTGTGGAGTGTTGAGAAACCTCGTTGGTGTTGAGGAAATCAAGAGGTATATGATCGAGGAAGACGAGACGATGACCACTTTCATTAAGCTGATTGGATCGAAAGAAGAGATTGTTCAGGTAAACTCCATTGATCTCTTGTTAAGTATGTGTTCTAAAGATGAACAGACACGCGAGATCTTGGTCAGACAAGGAGGAATCCAGGAGCTAGTGAGTGTATTATCAGATCCCAATTCGTTGTCCTCTTCGAAATCTAAGGAGACAGCGTTAAGAGCAATTGATAACTTGTGTTTCGGATCTCCCGGTTGTTTGAATGCATTGATGAGCTGCAAATTCTTGGATCATTTGCTTTATTTGCTAAGGAACGGGGAGATTTCTGTTCAAGAATCAGCCTTGAAGGTTACGTCTAGGCTATGTAGTTTACCAGAAGAGGTTAAAAGGATAATGGGAGACGCTGGTTTTATGCCAGAGTTAGTTAAGTTTCTTGACGCCAAATCGTTTGACGTGAGAGAAATGGCGAGCGTGTCTCTCTACTGTTTGATCTCGGTTCCAAAGAACAGGAAGAAGTTTGCACAAGACGACTTTAACATTAGCTACATTCTCAAGTTGCTAGACCATGAAGATGGGAGCAACGTGAGCAGCGATTCGGGTAACACGAAGTTCTTGATATCGATATTGATGTCTTTGACGAGCTGCAATAGCGCGAGAAGAAAGATTGTGACTTCAGGGTATTTGAAAAGCATAGAGAAGCTAGCAGAAACTGAAGGTACAGATGCTAAGAAACTTGTCAAGAAGCTATCTATGAACAGATTCCGCAGCATGCTAAGTGGCATTTGGCATTCCTAAAACTTTTTTTTTGTTTTTGGGTTTTCTTATTTTAATAGTTTTATGAAGTTTTCTTGAGTGTATATTTTTACAAAGGTGTTTTTGTTAGTTCTCTTCCAACTAATCCCAATCCCCATGTGACCTCCAAATTCAACTACAAGAATATTAATATAGCTTTAGAACATTTCTTTCTCTTCCTTTTCTTTTCCTTTTTGTTATTATTCTCTCTTTTTAATTAGGTGAAATGCAAACAAAAAGAGGATTTTTCTTAGTGGGTATCTTGAAAAAAGTTCTCTTTATATTTAAGATTCTTCTTAGAAGCTGCAATGTTTGCACTTATAGGATAACATTTCTCAATCAAATTACACTAAACTCAAATTATTTAAGGAGATCAATGATCAAATTAAGCATTTTCTTACCTTGGTCCTTTACCTTTACGGCTATTGTACAGAAATAGCAAAACTCTTGAATAAGACATATGTTAAGATCCAAGCTAAGAGATTTCGATTAGAAAAATGATACTAAATTTAAGGAATTGTTTTTTGTATAAATGGATGTAACCTTGGAAGTATATAGGGAAAAGGGCAAGCACATGGTATCAAGTGATAAAGAAGCATGTGAGGTTGTGTAGAGATAGAGTGATATCTTCCATCTACCACACTTCCATTATATGGAGAGAGATAAGTGAGAGTGATGGATCATATGAGAATTAAAAATGTCTCTTCTTGTTACTCAAACCATATAGTGTTGTGAGTAAGATTTTGAGGGCCATGTGCACTTGGTTGCACACGAATATGCTTATGACAGCCCAAGTAACTCCGGGAACGATGGTCCTAAATAGAGACGGCTATTTCAATCTTCGGTCAGTTTATTAGAGTTTAATGGACTGGTTCTTGTGGTTTATATATATATATATATATTTTTTTTTTTTTTTTTTTTTTTTTTTTTTTTGGTTAAACGAAATTTGAATTGTTATAAATTGTAGGGATTGAATGGTTGCGGTTGTAACATTCTATTCTATGTTTGTGTAATATAATAATTATAAAATTATATAACACGTAAAACAAACAACATTTTTAAATCCAGGCAACAGAACAATAACTTTTCTATAAAAACTTTGTATGAATCCTCACTAAACCTATTGGTTCTCCGGAGCTCTCCGACATATACGACAATAGACATCTCACTTGGTGTACGATTTGGACAAAGATTTCTTCTGCTTTTGGTGCAGCCAATCGTTTTGATAGCTTATCCTCTGCCATCGATTAACGTCAAATTCGTTAGAAGAAGAAGACAAATCCATTTAACAGTTTCTTCTTTGTATGTTTCGGTCAACACCTTTTAGCACGTTTGGAGTCTTTAGAACCTTTAAAACAAATCCAAGTAAATATGGACAAGATTGCCTATATATACGAGAGTGGTAGAATGTAAAATTTACAACCTCTGGTTTGATTATAGAGCCAATTTACATCCTCGATTTATTTTACAATTTTAAGTAACAGAGTGCCAGTACCACGTGGAAGAATCAGGTTGGCCAACAAAACTCATCTGGAAGCATTTAGCTCCTTAGGAGGTTTGTTTTCATCAACAGAGGAGAGATCATTGGAGTGTTGAGACAGAGAAGAATCCTCATCACTTGTGTCCAATACAAACATTGGTTGTGTTGGCTTAGGAAGATCTGTTGTGGAAGTCAGCATTGACACAACTTGCTTGATGTTTGGTCTATCAATAGCTTGATGTTGAACACAGAGCAAACCAATATGAACACATCTCCCTGCTTCAACTGAATTAACTGGATCATCAGAGTCGGTAAGATCTTCATCCAGTAGATTCACTCCTCCGGTTTCGCTCCAAGATTCCCATGCCTGTTACAACAAATCAAAAACCCGCGAAAGCATGTAAGAACTCAAATCTAGACCCTACAAGTGTTTAAGATATGTTCTTACATATGAGAGAAGGTTTTTGCCATCTTTGCCATAACTGAAGCTTGAAATCTCCTTGCCGGTGATGATTTCAAGCATCAGAACTCCGAAGCTGTAAATGTCGGATTTCTCGGAGAACGTCCCTGTCCAAGCATACTCAGGAGACATGTATCCTCTGTTCAAAAATCGATTTATTAGTTAGTCAAGTTGAATATAAACATGAGTTTTTATTGAGCATGTCGTACGAGTGAGAGTGGTTTCTTACAGAGTTCCTACGACACTGCCAGTGTTGTCTTGATGTTGCTTTCCATGAAACATTCGAGCCAATCCAAAATCTGATATCTTTGGGTTCATTTTCTCATCCAAGAGAATGTTGCTGACCTTCAGATCGCGGTGTACAACTCTGAGTAATGAGTCGCGGTGGAGATAGAGAAGTCCACGAGCAATTCCTTGAATGATGTTGAATCTCTTAGGCCAATCAATCTCAAGCTTTTTCTTCAAATCTTTTAGCCAAGAATACCACACACAGCGAGTATAGCAGAAAACTGATCAGCATAAAGAGCTTCTAATTTCATGGAAGGACAAAAGCAAGAAGAGGCTTACCAAAGAGAAAAGTATCGAGGCTTTTGTTCACCATATATTCAAAGACCAAAAGCTTCTCTTCTCCATCGATGCAGCATCCTAAAAGCCGAACCAAGTTTCTGTGTTGCAGCTTCGAGATGAGTTTTATCTCGTTCACGAACTCCTCTTTACCCTGTAAAGAGCTGCTAGAAAGACGCTTCACAGCTATTTCCTTCCCGTCGTGAAGCTTTCCCTGAAGCATCATAGTTGCAGACAGTTATATAAAGAACAAGAAATATCAGAATGGAGAAGAGCGAACAGAAGGAACCATATCTCTTACCTTGTAAACCGTACCGAACCCACCCTGACCGAGTTTATTTGACATACTGAAACTGTTTGTGGCGGTTTGTAGGGTTTGAATCTCGAAGAAATCTAAACCTGAGACATCTTGTGATTGCAAATCACTCTTCCAAGCGCCTTCTACATTTTCCTTGGAAACAAGACTTGAATCTACGAACCATAAGTATCGATGTGTTAGCACCAAATTCTAGCAGTCAATGTATTGAACTAAAGCACAAATAGACGTCTGAAAGAATATGCCGAAGAGAGATAGGGCATTTGGACTCTCACCATTTTGTTTCATTCTGTATCTCCAACATCCATATGCAGCAAAAACCAAGATCAAGCAAATAGAGAGGCTGAGAATGCCAATAGTGATAACCTTGATTCGGTTGCTTCCACCTGAAAGATTCAAAAGAAAACTAAACTATAAACTACACTGCTACCCAAAATAACATTCTGAAGATAGTTAAGAGATTATAATATGATGCGAGTGTAAGAAATGCTCTTTATGAATTATGATGGCTTACTCAATTCAGAATGTGCAAGACGAAGGGAAAGAGTCTCTCCTCCAGCAGTGAATTTCACGACGTCTAATAGCTCCCGGTTCCATACCAAACATCCTATTCCTTTGATAAAGGAAAAGGCTGTGCAAGAACAGTTGCTGAGACAGCCTTGGTGGCACTGTTCTTCCGTGCTAAAGCTTGCTAATTCGTAAGAATCAGGAGGCTTTATGTTGGCAACATGATAGAAGACGTCTCTATCTTTGCCCTGCGTTTCTACAGAAGAGTTTTCTTGACAAGATAAGTCTGTGCGTCTCACACACCCACGACTCCAATTCCCGCTTCTCCACTCCTCATCTGACCTTGGCTCAAACCCTTTCAAGCATTGGCACATTGGTGTACCGGACCTCACACACAAACCAAAAGGTCCACATGTACCATAAATATCACATGAGTCTACCGGACCCTCAAAATGCTTAATCCATTTGGTTCCCTCAAACCGTTGAATCCTCAATGATCCCTCTGATGTTAGCTTGATGGATGACAGATTGAAATTTCGCAGTACACAAAACGCGAAAACTCCTGTGCCGTTGACTACATCTTGGACCATTCCCAATGGATTTACATATGATTCATCCATTTCTGGTATCCCAGTGAACCTCGTTTCCGCCCATGGTCCACTTCTCCAATAGGGTGACGAGCCTTTCCATATGACGCCTTGCGACGGCACTTGTGGTGTAATCTCAGCTACAAAATCCCCAGGTGATGGATCTGTCTCACTTTTCCAGGAAGTCAACACACGTTTCTTGTTGTGCGGAGTATCATACATCAGAGATGTAAGTGGTAGCATAGTATCACCAAGATGCTCAAAGCTTTCCCACAAATGCTTTCCAGTAACATTATCCACGAGGACAAGATTTCCAGTTTCTAAAAGCTCAGCATGACACTTGTTAGATGTAAGATCTCCTCCGGATGACCATACAGGATCTTGCGTGCCGTCAAGCAAGATAAGACTTCCATTGCTGCTAATTGTGAGATTCGCCGTGGGGCTCGAGACTGGCTTTTCTCTGTTAGCCACCCAAACGACAACCCGAGGAGTGACTTTCTTGAACCAGATTCCAACATACTGATTCTCAGAATTGTTGGTACTGAAGAAGCCTAGCTCAAAAGATCCATCCAAAGAGCTGAGAGTTTGCCCCACTGACAAAGGACTTGATGTGGTTATAGCTGCATAGCCACAGTTTAAGAACATGGTTGTTATCAAGAGCAAGCATACAATGATACCCATCTTGATATTTCAGAAAAATGAACAAAAAAATGTTATTTTGGTGAACTCAGAGAGAATTGAGAGAACAATCCTCCTTTAGAGTTTCATCTATAAACATAGAAACTCATGAGTCTTCTGCTACTTAAGCCACCTAAAGTTGACCAGATTTTAGATCACAATACTTGACTTTTTCAAAGTCCCTTTTCTCCCTCTCTCTGGTGCATTAATGTGTCATTCTCAATCATCAATAAGTTCCTTTCTATTTTCTATAATTAAACAGAGTGCACAATAAAACGTTGAAACTATCCAATTGCGTTCAGGTCTAACTAAAAGTCAAGTTTCTCTCCAAGCGCTGAAAAATAATTTCCAGTTTTCACATTTGTCACTTTCCATGAAAGAGCGTAACGCAAAAAAAAAAAAAACAGGGGGGACATGTGAAGAAGTTACCTGGATGCTACATAACCTTTGCATTTCTGAAATATCTCCTTCAACAAAAAAATCATTTCCTCATACAAACTGAAACTGCAATGATAACCACGCATAGATCAATCAGCTTGAATAACACAAGTACCAAACCTTTAGCGGATTGAACAAAATTTTAGTTTTCTTGCAAGAACTCAATTAAGAGAAATTTAGAGTACCTATTTTTTTTTCACGAAAGTCAAATCTCTCGGTCAGTCATTTCGTCGAACACAATCAGTGCGTCCCTTATTGAAGAAACGGTCAAGCCATCATTTTTATTTTTATATAACAGCAATTTTGCGGTCAAGCCATCTAACCCATCACTACAGCTGCAGAATAAAGAAATACAAAACATTCTTTTTTTGTAAGTAGTTGTGATTGATCACGCTGAGATCATCTTGGCATAAGCGCTTCGATCCAAAGTCGCAAACTTTTTCTTTTAGACGATCCAAAGTCGCAAACTTTAATTAACAACACACGATTTTTTATGACGCAACAAAGTTGGAGATGTTTTTTTCTTCCAAGGCCGTGAACAACACTCTCGATTTGTCTCGTGTCTTTGAATATTTGAACTATAAGCATTCTCTCTCTTTCATTCATAGACACAAACGAGTCAAAGACACGTGCATTCGGACATTTAAGCCGTACTTTTTTTTGTCTTCTCACGTTTTTTATTTTCCCTCCGTTCTTGATATGCAAGTTTTATAGCAGAGATTCAACACGTCCTCAGCTTACATTAATATCCAATAACTTTACAACAATTTACAATCGTTTCAATTTGTTAAAACATGGTGAATCATTTGCAAAAGCAAAGCTTTTCTTATCGACCAAATATAGCAGTTTGTGTTATTTCATTCACAGAATACATAGTCTTAGAGTCTGAATCACTCTCTTGGATCTGCAATGCGAAAACGGGTTGTTTTGGTTTCGGAAGATCCATCGTCGTACTAAGCATTGACACTACTTGTGCAATGCTGGGTCTATCCACAGCTTGTTGTTGTATACAGAGCAAACCAATCTGAACACATCTCGCTACTTCTATGTCAGAACCTGAACTGGATATGTCTTGATCCAATAGATCCGCTCCACCACTCTCGCACCAACAATCCCATGCCTTGAAATTTTAATGAACACAAGCATTAGGATACAATTTTGATCCCAAAAATCAATATTCAAGAAGGATAGAGAAGGCTTACATATTCGAGAAGACTTTTGCCTTCCTCTCCAATGGTGAAGCTTGAAATCCTCTTTCCCGTTATGATTTCCAAAAGTAGAACTCCAAATGCATAGATGTCGGATTTCTCAGAGAACATTCCTGTCCATGCATACTCTGGAGACATGTATCCTCTGTTCATTATACCAAACAGCTTCCTCAGGTTGATGATATATGCAAAATAAGGGCTTTGATTGAGATTTGTTATCCATATATATAAAGGAGGTAGATAGATACTCACAGAGTTCCAACAACCCTTCGAGTGTTGGCTTGATGTTGTGTTCCTTGAAACATCCGAGCCAATCCAAAATCTGATATTTTTGGGTTCATGTCCTCATCTAAAAGGATGTTGCTGACCTTCAAATCTCGGTGCACAACTCTGAGACATGAGTCACGGTGAAGATAGAGAAGTCCACAAGCAATACCTTGAATGATGTCGAACCGTTTGGGCCAGCCAAGCTCAAGCTTTTTCGTCGAATCTACCCAAAAATAATAAAAATGCGAGTGAGCAAAAAACATTAAAAAGAGTATAGTGTATGTTACAAAGAAAAGGAAAGATGCAGAGATTGGCACAACAAGAGACATACCAAATATGAAGGTATTGAGGCTTTTGTTCACCATGAACTCATAAATCAATAGCTTTTCTTCTCCTTCAATGCAGCATCCCATTAGCCGAACCAAGTTTCTATGTTGGAGTTTAGAGATGAGTACTATTTCATTCATGAACTCCTCTAGACCCTGTCCAGAGCTGCTCGAAAGACGCTTTATAGCTATTTCCTTCCCATCTTCCAGCTTTCCCTGGAAGCAAAGTCAGAGATAATCGTCTAGTGAACAAGAATGAGCATGGGAAAGGAAATGAGCTGATAGAGCATGTTGAATCTTTTACCTTATAAACTGGACCGAATCCACCCTGACCAAGCTTATTTTCGATGCTGAAGTTATCCGTGATAGCTAATATGTTTTGCATCTCAAAGAAATATACATTTTGTGGTTTCAGTTCTTCCTTCCATGCATCTGTTGGAGTCTCCATGGATGTCGGAGGAGTTGAATCTATCAAATTGCAAACATCCAAGTATCAGTACTCAATTTCTAGCAACTTAGCATTCAAAGGCTATAGAAGATACAGAAAAAGGGAAACTAATCATTTCAGTGTCTCACCATTTTGTTTCGCTTTGTATCTCCGCCAAAACCAATACGAGGCAAAAACCAACATCATGAAAACAAAGACGCTGACAGTGCTAGCTACGATAATCTTGGTTCGATTGCTTCCAGCTGAAAGATCCACCAGAAAAGTAAACTGTTAACCTATGCTGCAGCAAACAAGAACATCACGAAGAACAATACTTATGCTCTATTTCATTTCCTACCCAACTCAGAACTTGCAAGACGGATGGAAAGAACTTCTCCTCCAGAAGAAAACTGCATCACATCAACAAGCTCTCGGTACCACACCAAGCAACCAATTTGCTCAATATAGGAAAATGCCATGCAAGAACAGTTTCCAAGACAACGCTGGTGGCACTCCTCTGCATTGATCAAGCTTAGATATTCATAAAAATCTGGAGGCTTTACATTTGCAACAATGTCGAAGACATCTGCACCATTTTCTTGTGTTGTTACAGAAGAGTTCACACGACAAGATAAGTCTGTTCTTCTCACACAACCACCAGTCCAGTTCCTTCTATTCCACTCCTCGTCTGATTTTGGTATAAAGCCTTTCAAGCATTCACACTTCGGAGGATTAGATCTCATACACAGCCCATAAGGTCCACATGTATTATAAACATCACATGAGCTTACTGGGGCCTCAAAATCAGTTACCCAACCAGAGCCATTATTCCAAACAATCTTCAACGATCCCTCTGATGTTAGCGTAGTGTACGACAGGTTAGAGTTTCTTTGTAACGTATAAGTCAGAAATCCTGTGCCGGCTGCTGCATCTTGGGTAATGCTGAATTGGCTCACATGTGATTCATCCATCTCTGGTGTGCCAGTGAACCTTTCCCGTGCCCATGGACCGCCTCTCCAGTAAGGCCTGGATCCTCTCATTATAAAGCCTTGCGGAGGCAACTGTGTCGTAAGCTCAGCTACAAATTCTCCAGGTGAAGGATCTGTGAGACTTTTCCAGGAAGATAGAACACGTTTCTTGTCATTTGGAATATCATACATAATAGATGATTGAGGTAGCAGAGTATCAACAAGATGCTCAAAACTTTGCCATAAGGTTCTTCCGGAAACTTCATCAGTGATGACAAAATCACCGTCGTCTGAAAGCTCGCCACGGAGTTCGTTAGATGAGAAAGATTCTCCAATCGACCAAACAAGATCTTGTTCTTCTCCCTCAAGCAAGATAAGGCTCCCATTGCTGCTGATAGTGAGATTCGCCGTTGTTCTTGTGACTGGCTTATCTCTGTTAGCAACCCAAACAACGACCTGAGGAGTGATGTTCTTGAACCAGATCCCAACATACTGATTCTGAGAATTGTTAGGACTGAAGAATCCTAACTCATAAGATCCGCTAGGAGAGCTTAGAGTTTGTCCTATCGACAACGGACTTGTTTTGGTTATAGCTGCATAGCCATAACTTGGGAATCTGATCAAAAAGAAGAGGAAAGAAGCAAAGGAAACAATATCAATCTTTCCCATATGATATACAGAGCTCTTCTAAAGATTTCAGTTTATGAAAAGTAAGCTTATATGTATGAAGTCAATGCAATAACAGAACAAACTTCCTTCGTGTACATCTTAACCAAATATGAAACCTCTCGGATGTATCATCCATGGGGATTCATTATTTTTATATTTTTATTATTATTATAAGCCATCTAGACCGCAGCACAAAAAGAAAAATCATAGACCACATTGACCTCTAGAATCACATCTCTCCGTTCACACCAAATAAAACAAAAAAAATATTTATATTTTCCTTATTTTTATATTCCACGTTGCTTCGGCAGATAACTTTGAGTATTGCCATAAAAGAAGTCAACAACTTTCCATCTAACCACCAATCACATCACAAACAAAGCATTCACATTCCACATCTTCTAGGAATGTAACCAAAAGACAAAAACTATACAGAGCTAAATTTATGCAACATCCTACTTGCAATATTCAGGGATACAACAATATCTTTGTAGATTCATCAGCTCGGACACATAAACCAATACTTTTCACGTGATTTAAAAACTCTGAAATCGTAATCAATGGAATTTGGCAGCTGAAAAACCAAAAAACCAAAAAACCCTTACCTGATGGCTGATAGTGGAGGTATGACATTGATTGGCGGCTTCAACTGTTGGTCCCTACTGCTAGACTTTGAAACTTGACATCTCATTCACGCATTTGACCGAACACATTCAGCACGGAACCCAAAAGTCTCAATGTTGAACGCAAAGTCGTTTACAGAAAGAGACAGATCTTACCCAGAAAAGCATGGCGGATCAATCCAACTCCAACCATCTGGGCATCAACGATTGTAACCAAAGTCGCAGACTTTCACAGCCGAGAACGCAAGAGAAGACGACATCATCAAGTAAAAATGCCTACTTTATCATTCTGATTATAATTTTAATAACAATATTCAACTGTTTATGAGTATTTAACAAAAATAAAATAATACTATATGTGAAAAGCTTAGGTATAGTAAGCTTATCGTCCTTCGATCACTGATTGTGTTAAGTCATTGCCAGACAAAAGATCTTTAGACACTGACACATCGTTAAAACTTTGGACATTTAGATTTTGTACCGCGAATATTGGCTGCTTTGGAATTGGAAGATCTGTTGTTGAAGTAATCATAGACAATACTTGAAGAGTGTTTGGTCTGTCTGCAGCTTCGTGTTGAACACAGAGAAGACAAATCTGAACACATCTCGCTACTTCGAATGCGTTGCATGAATAAGTAATATCTGTATCCAGAAGATTAAATCCCCCGGACTCGCACCAAGATTCCCAAGCCTGAATATAAGAAGACTAAGAAATTAGTCATCGTGACTAGAAATGTCTGCACTTGAAGAATATCAAAATCATTCGCTTACATATGCAAGAAGGCCTTTGCTCTCATCTCCAAAGGTGAACCTTGAAATCTTTTCTCCGCTGATGATTTCCAACATCAGAACTCCAAAGCTATAGATGTCGGACTTCTCAGAGAATAACCCTGCCCATGCATACTCAGGAGACATATATGATATATCCTCTGTTGAAACATCAAATAGTTTCACCAAATTGTCAATATAGGATGATAAAGAATGAATCATTGTTAAGCATGTCGCTGCACATAGGTTCTTACAAAGTTCCTGCAACCCTTCGAGTGTTGTCCTGATATTGGGTTCCTTGAAACATCCGAGCCAATCCAAAGTCCGATATTTTCGGGTTCATCTTCTCATCCAGAAGAATATTGCTAGCCTTCAGGTCTCGGTGAATGACCCTAAGGCGGGAGTCACGGTGGAGATAGAGAAGTCCACGTGCAATACCTTGAATGATATCAAATCTCTTTGGCCAATCGATCTCCAGCTTTAGAGTTGAATCTAGCCACCAACATCGAATAGATAAGTGACAGTCACTAACTATACCAAATGAAGGCCGGAAAAGGAAAACGAAGTGGTAGATGGAATAGAGGACAGACCAAAGAGGAATATATCGAGGCTTTTGTTCACCATAAACTCATAGATCAAAAGCTTCTCTTCCCTTTTTACGCAGTATCCTAAAAGCCGAACCAAGTTTCTATGTTGTAGTTTTGAGATTAGTGTTATTTCATTCATGAACTCCTCTGTACCCTGACCAGAGCTACTCGAAAGGCGTTTAACGGCTATTTCCTTCCCATCTAGCAGATATCCCTGGAAGAACGGTTTTAGATAAATTTGGAGAACACGATATATACAGAGGAGAGAAAAAGAAGAAGCTAATAGAACAGAATGTTACATACCTTGTAAACTGGACCAAACCCACCTTGACCAAGTTTATTTATGGAACTAAAGTTATTGGTGGCGGTTCGTATTGTATGCATCCCAAAAAAACTTACGCCTGATATATCTTGTGGTTCGAAATCATTCTTGCATGCATATTTTAAAGGATCGATGAAAGCAGGAGTTAATTCTACGAGTAACAAACGTGCACGCATTAGTCTTTAGCTTCCCAAGGCTTAACGTCCAATAGAAATAAACAGAGAGTGAAAAGACATCAAGCTTTGCCATATCTTATACCAGTTAGTGTAAAATTGAATAAGTGCAAAAAGTTGGGACAGGAAAAGAGAGTGACAGAGAGAGAGAGATAGAGCTGCAAAGTTTTTCTGTGTCTCACCAGTTTTTTTTGCTCTGTAACTCCAGAACATAAATGTGGCGAAGACCAATATCGCGAAAATGGAAAGGCTGGCAGTAGCACCTACGATAACCTTGGTTCGACTGCTTCCAGCTGACATATTCAACAGAAAACAAAACTCTAAACCATGCTGAATAATACTCTCTAGAAGAAATTTGTTTTATCCTTACCCAAGTCGGAACTTGCAAGACGGATGGGGAGTGTTTCTCCATTAGACAAAAATTGAACTGTGTCTACTAGCTCTTCATTCCATACTAAGCATCCAATTCCACTTATATAGGCAAAGGCTGTGCAAGAACAGTTGCCTAGGCAACCCTGGTAGCACTGTTCTGCATTGAGAAAGCTTGCAAATTGGTGCAGATCCGGAGTCTTTACGTTGGTCATACGATAAAAGATGTCTGTGTCTCTGCCTTGTGCTTTAGTAAACGATTTGGCCTCGCATGATAACTGTGTACGCCTCACACACCCACTTGTCCAATTCCCTTTTCTCCACTCCTCATCTGACTTTGGTACAAACCATTTCAAGCATACGCATTTCGGGGTGATGGATCTCACGCACAAACCAAAAGGACCGCATGCACCGTATATATCACATGCGTGTTCTGGTTCTGTAAGGTGATGCATCCATCTTTTGCCTTCATCCCAGTAAATCTCCATTTTCCCCTCTGGTGTTAGGGTAATATACGACAGATTAAAGTTTCTTAACATGGAATAAGAGAAAGATCCTGTGCCGGTTGCTAGATCCTGGACAACGCTGAATGGACTTACATACGATTCATCAAATTGTGGAAACCCAGAGAATCTTGTTTTTGCCCATGGACCAGTTCTCCAGTAAGGCACTGAGCTTCTCCTTATAAGGCCTTGTAAGGGGACCTGTGGTGTTATCTCCAGTGAGAACTCCCCTGGCGATGGATCGCTGTTGCTTTTCCATGTAGTCAACACACGCTTCTTCCCATGAGAAGTATCATACATCAACGATGACTGAGGCAGCAAAGTATTACCAAGATTATCGAAGCTTTGCCATAACTCCTTTCTTGAAACATCATCAATAACAACAAGATTTCCCGTGTCTAAGAGCTCCACATGGCACTTGTCGGATGTGAAAATCTCTCCTGTTGACCAAATAACATCTTGTTTCTCATCAAGCAAGACCAGGCTCCCATTGACGCTGATAGTGAGAATTGCCGCAGACTTTGTAACTGGTTTATCTCTGTTAGCCACCCACAAAACTACACGAGGAACAATATTCTTGAACCAGATCCCGACATACTGATTCCGGGAATCATTAGGACTGAAGAAGCCTAGCTCAAAAAATCCAGCAGGGGAGCTCAGAGTTTGTCCTATTGACAAAGGACTTGATGTGTTTATAGCTGCATAGCCACAAGTTGTGAATATGATTAGGACGAGCAAGCAAATAAATAAAACTTTACCCATTCTTCTCATTTCTATTCCTATTTCTCTGTAAGATCTCTGCGGGAAACTTGAACAGAGATCATTGAGACCTAAGGAATAAAGACTTTCGTCTAACATCTCTATATACTACTAAACAATTGACAATAAAAGATTGTATCTTCCTTTGTCAAAGAGAATTATTATAATTATAATCTAAGCATACGCATTAAAATAAGACATATCGACAGGCTTGACCAAGAAATGCCATGTTACTCGTCATAGAAGTTTGAATCTAGTAATTGACTCTCTCTCTTTTTTCACTCATTTTGGTCTTTCTCATAAGTCAACCTACAGAGCCAATAACCTTGCTGCTTTTTGTTATTTCCTAAAGACAGTGCAAAATGCAAAATGAAGAAGCGAACCTGAAACACTGTACGGATCTAAGCATTACATCTCGTTCAGGCATTTCACCGAACAGTTACAGTGCGTAATCCAGACTTCCGAAGACATACCATTCAAAGCCTTGCTAATGTGGCCGGACGTATAATCTCGATCGAAACCCTTAGTGGACGCAAAAGTATGACCGATTAATTCAACTCCCACCTTCTGGGTTTCACTACACCAAGTCAAAGTGTCACCAGCGAGAACAAAAATGCATGTTAAAACACATTCACGTGGCTGCACTCGAAAGAAGAACAAAACGCAGAAGTGAAAGGCTTGACTTTTTGATGGAGAGAGAGGTTGTGAGTTGGTTTGCTTCGGGTCAAACGGATCAAGCTTCCGGATTCAACCATTTATTCGGGCTTTAGTAAAACGGGCCGTAACAGATGGGCCAGTCAATAAAAGAGGCCCGGTTACAAAACGCAGGAGTATAAGGAGAATAAGTCAGTTGTAAATCTGTTACATACAAAAACAGAGGATAATGCATCTTCACGACTATATCCAGAAGTGATGGAACGGATCCGATTAATGGATGGTTCGAGGTCGAGAAGTTAGAAAGGAAGGGTGGTTTTGGATGATCAAAGAGCAGAGAAAGATCTAATTCGAAATGGAAGGTCAGTGTTGAGAATTAAACAGGGAAGACAATCATATACCTACGGACTGACAATAAGTTAAACTTCTGCAGCAAATCAGTTTTATTCACTTTGAAAGATTTCAAAATCTTAGTTTCATGAATATACATACTGAACTATACCAACTACCAATAGTTTATCGTCCTTGGATCACAGATTCTGTTAACTCATTCACAGAGAAGAAATCTTTGGAAGACTGTGACATATACACATCGTTTAGCGTTTGCGCCGCAAATATTGGCTGCTTTGGAATTGGAAGATCTGTTGTTGAAGTTATCATGGACAGCACTTGAAGAGTGTTTGGTCTGTCCGAGGCTTCATGCTGAACACAGAGTAGACCAATCTGAACACATCTAGCAACTTCAAATGCGTTGCATGAATCAGAAAGATCTCCATCCAGAAGATCCGATCCCCCGGTCTTGCACCAAGACTCCCAGGCCTGAATTTAACATAAATGTTTTGAAATGGCGACGAGAAATGTCTGCACTTGATGAGAATCAAATTATTCATAGTAAATGTGTCACTTACATATGCAAGAAGGCCTTTGCTCCCATCGCCAAAGCTGAATCTTGATATCTTCTTGCCGCTGATGATTTCTAACATCAGAACCCCGAGGCTATAGATGTCGGACTTCTCAGAGAACAACCCTGCCCATGCATACTCAGGAGACATATATCCTCTGTGAAAACATCAAATAGTTTAGTACATGATTTTGATTATGAATCCTTGTTTAGCATGTTATGGAAGAGAGGTTCTTACAGAGTTCCTACAACCCTTCGAGTGTTGTCCTGATATTGTGTTCCTTGAAACATCCGAGCCAATCCAAAATCGGATATTTTCGGGTTCATCTTCTCATCCAGGAGAATATTGCTAACCTTCAGATCTCGGTGAATGACCCTAAGGCGCGAGTCACGGTGGAGATAGAGAAGTCCACGTGCAATACCTTGAATGATATCAAATCTCTTTGGCCAATTAATCTCCAGTTTCAGAGTTGAATCTAGCCAATAATATAGAACCGATTAGTGACAACACACAAGCTAATTAGCATATGATGGAAGGAAAAGAAAAACAAAGAGGTAAATGGAATGAAGGGCATACCAAAGAGAAATATATCAAGGCTTTTGTTCACCATAAACTCATAAATCAATAGCTTCTCTTCCCCTTCGATGCAGTACCCCAAAAGCCGAACCAAGTTTCTATGTTGTAGTTTTGAGATTAGTGTTATTTCATTCATGAACTCCCCTGTACCCTGATCAGAGCTACTCGAAAGGCGTTTAACGGCTATTTCCTTCCCATCTAGCAGGTTTCCCTGGAAGAATAGTTTCAGATAAATCTGGAGAACAAGAAATATATAGAAGAGAAAGAAAGAAGCAATAGAATGCCCACAAACCTTGTAAACTGGACCAAATCCACCTTGCCCAAGTTTATTTGAGGAACTGAAGTTATCGGTGGCAGTTCGTATGGTATGCATCTGAAAGAAAGTTACGCCTGATATATCTTCTGGTTCGAAATCATTCTTCCATGCATCTTGTAAAGTATCTAAGACAATACGAGTTGGCTCTACAAGAAAAAAGGTGCATGCATGTTAGTGTTTGGTTTGTCGCAGTTTAGCATTCAAAGGCTTAACTCCCAATAGAAGAGAGCAGATTAGCGCTGTGGAAGACATCAAGATTTAACAAGGAGAGAGAGTGCCAGAGAGAGATGAAGCTGGTAAGTTTTTTAGTTTCTCACCATTTTGTTTCGCTCTGTATCTCCAGAACATAAATGCTGCAAACACCAAGATTGCGAAAATGGAAAGGCAGGCAGTAGTAGCTAGTATAATCTTGGAATGACTGCGTCCAGCTGAGATATTCACCAGAAAACAAAACTCAAAACCATGCTGCTACAGAGCATTATAAATAAAGTTGAAAGTTGAAATGTAATAAGAAATGTGTTTCATTCTTACCCAATTCCGAACTTGCAAGACGGAGGGAGATAGTTTCTCCATTAGACAAAAACTGAACTGTGTCTACAAGCTTTCCATTCCATACTAAGCATCCAATTCCACTTATGTAGGCAAAGGCTGTGCAAGAACAGTTGCCTAGACAACCTTGGTAGCACATTTCTGCATCGAGAAAGCTTGCAAATTGGTGCAGATCCGGAGTCTTTACGTTGTTCATACGATAGAAGATGTCTGTGTCTTTGCCTTGCGTTTTCGGAGAAGTGTTTGCTTGGCAAGATAATTGTTTACGTCTCACACACCCACTTGTCCAGTTCTTTTTTCCCCACTCCTCATCTGACTTTGGTACAAACCCTTTCAAGCACACGCACTTCGGGGTGATGGATCTCACACACATACCAAAAGGACCGCATGTCCCGTACAAATCACATGCGTGTTCTGGTTCCGTAAGGTGATGCATCCATCTTTGGCCCTGATCCCAGTAAATCTTCATTTCCCCCTCTGATGTTAGGGTAAGATACGACAGATTAAAGTTTCTTAAATTGGAATAAGAGAAAACTCCTGTACCGGTTGCTAGATCCTGGACGACGCTGAATGGACTTACATATGACTCATCAAACTGTGGAAACCCAGTGAATCTTGTTTTTGCCCATGGACCCGTTCTCCAGTAAGGCGCTGAGCCTTTCCTTATAAGGCCTTGCAAGGGGACTTGGGGTGTAATCTCCAGTGAGAATCCACCAGGAGATGGATCGCTGTCACTTTTCCATGAAGTCAATACACGCTTCTTGCCACGGGAAAGATCATACATCAACGATGACTGAGGCATCATAGTATCACCAAGATTCTCGAAGCTTTGCCATAAATCCTTTCCTGAAACATCATCAATAACAACAAGATTCCCGGTGTCTTGAAGCTCGGCATGACATTTGTTGGATGTTAAAGATCCTGTTGACCAAATAACATCTTGTTTCCCATCAAGCAAGACGAGGCTCCCATTGCTGCTGATGGTGAGATTAGCCACAGAGCTTGTAACTGGTTTATCTCTGTTAGCCACCCACACAATCACCCGAGGAACGATTTCCTTGAACCAGATCCCAACATACTGGTTCCGAGTATTATTAGGACTGAAGAAGCCTAACTCATAAAACCCACCAGGGGAGCTCAGAGTTTGACCTATTGACAAAGGGCTTGATGTGTTTATAGCTGCATAACCACAAGTTGGGAAGATGATTAGTAAGAGCGAGCAAGCGAATAAAACAGCCATACCCATCTTTCTCATGTGTTATTCCTATTCCTGTACAAGATATACTCGATATGAGCAAAACTTCATTTTGGATGTTCTTTGTTCAGATTGCTGGTTGCTGCTTGGAATATTATAAAGCTATAAAATAAATAGTATGAAGTCAAAGATAATTAATTTTCAACGAATACGAAAAAAAAGGGTCAAAGAAAAATACAGCGATGTAAATTGCTCCCATCTTACTGTCCACAAGGAATAGCGTGTGGTACTCATAAGTCAACTTTCTACATAGCAAACAAGTTTGGAGCTTTTGAAAATCTCCAAGAAAGTACGTTGCAAGTTGCAAAGCTAAGATCCTAAAACATTTTAACGGGTTTCAAAAGATCACCTCAACTCGTTCACGCATTTCATCAAACGCTTCATGTGCGTGAACCAGACATTCGAGAACATGACAGTGAAGCTCATCACCGACCTAAAGTCACGATCAAGACAGGCAGGAATTTGTGGCCGACTTAAACCACATACAGTTACAAAGTATCTGGAACCCTCGTGGGACCTTTATTACACACAGACAGCGACTTATAAATGGCACTGTATTGAGAAAAATGTGGGTTTAATAAGCCAAAAGTCGAAGACTTTTGACCAGCCGGAGAATAAAAATGCGAAGAATGCCGGAGAAAACGACGCCTCTGACTCAAAAATTCGATTTTTTTTTTTTTTCATTCACATCTTGAATTTCTCGGTTGCATTAACTATTTAAGGTTAATAACGAGGGAATATTTTGACCAAGTCAACGAGATATTGGATCCTCAAGATATAAATCTGAGATTGGAAAATACAGGATATACCATAAAGACGAAATTGAGAACCTTAAATCTGTTATTGACGTGTTTTCAATCATTTTGTGTCCATACATCAGCTTTCTTCTTTTCCATAAAACGTAGTGGTAAGAGACTGCAGAGCTAAGTAAATGTTATGCATTTCGATAATCAGCTTAAGAGTTAAAACCTGGAACATAACTGTGCATAATTCAAAACGTTACAAAACATACCATACTGTAGATCTGTCTTCACTATTGCTTATGGAAGTTTTGAACATATTATGGATTATACATAGATATACAGAGATCACTGAGACCTAAGAAGCATTGATATTATGGATTATATTTTCTTTTTGTCAAAGAGAATAATTCTAATTTTAACTAATAAGCACTAATATAAACCATATTGAGAGCCTTGACCATGTTACTCTTTATAGAGGATATAATCTAGTAAAAAGACTATATAATTCCTCATTTTGGTACTACTCGTAAGTCAACAACCTACACAGCAAATAAGTTTTGTGGCTTTTGCATTTTTCAAAAGACAATACATATTTAGAAATTCCTTGCAGAGGTTCTAGCTTTATGCTGCATATATTAATGGAGAAAATACAAAATGCAAAGTCACCAAGCGTGAACATAAATGCTGAGAAGCAAGAGAAGATATAATAAGTGGCACTAGATATCTCACATGGCTGCACACAAGGTCTGAGATTTTATTAAGCACAACTGCACAAGAGTTGTTTCATTAAATCTGGACAATAAAAACTCATAATACACACAAAAAAAAAAAAATATCTTAAAATGTACTGCCAGTGGCTGATAACTTGACTACAACACGTTATCTCAAATTTTAAAAGCTTTCTAGTTAATAACGATGTAAAGCTCTTCCCTCTCGTATATAGAAGCTAAAAAATGACTTGTTAGATACCATATTGACTATAGCATACTACTACTCTATAGCAGATAAGTTGTCCAACGAGGCAAGAAAATGACAAACTCTTCTCTCATCTTTTGGGATATTGAAGTTATCAACATTGAAAACTGGATCAACCATACAATTATATTATCACATCGTTTCTTAACGCCCAAGGATCAAAGAATGTGTCATCTCATTGACAGTGATCGAACCCCTAGAGATGGATTCTTCATCTCTATTGTGCACTACAAATGTTGGTTGTTTCGGTGATGGGAGATCTGACATTGTAGTGATCATAGACAGCAACTCAAGTGTGTTGGGTCTGTCGACAGGTTGGTGTTGAACACAAACCAGACCAATCTGAACACATCTTCCAACTTCGGATGGGTGGCATGAATCAGCAACATCTTTATCCAAGAGATCAACTCCTCCATTTTCACACCAAGATTCCCACGCCTGTTGTTTAGTTTCATATCTCAAGAATGTAAAAGCAAGAAACGTTTTGAATCATTTTCAAGTGTATGAAAATGCAAAGTCTTTACTTACATATGCAAGAAGGGTTTTTCCTTCCTCGCCATAGCTGAATCTTGAGATCTTCTCCCCGGTTATGATTTCTAACAGTAGAACTCCGAAGCTGTAGATGTCAGATTTCTCAGAGAACATCCCAGTCCATGCATACTCAGGAGACATATATCCTCTGTGCAAACATAAAAAAAAAATTCAGACAAGTTCAGTATATGATTATTAATCTTACGAAACATGTTTTTGAAGAGAATAATTCTTACAGAGTTCCCACAACCCTGCGAGTGTTGTCCTGATATTCGGTTTCTTGATACATCCGAGCCAATCCAAAATCTGATATTTTTGGGTTCATCTTCTCATCCAAAAGAATATTGCTCAGTTTGAGGTCTCGGTGAATGACCTTGAGGCGTGAGTCACGGTGGAGATAGAGAAGTCCGCGCGCAATGCCTTGGATGATATTGAATCTCTTAGGCCAGTCAATCTCAAGCCTTTTTCTTGAATCTAAGCAATAATAATAATAATGTGTAAGAACTATCAGACAATCTTGTAAACAAAGTGAAAACTGCTGATAGGAAAGGAGCGAGGCAAGAAGATGCCCACCAAAGAGAAAAGTATCAAGGCTTCTGTTCACCATGAACTCATAAACCAATAGCCTCTCTTCTCCTTCTATGCAACATCCCAAAATCCGAACCAAGTTCTTGTGTTGTAGTTTTGAGATGAGTACTATTTCACTCATGAACTCTTCTTTACCTTGTGTGGAGCTGCTAGAAAGACGTTTTACAGCAATTTCTTTCCCTTCTTGCAGCTTTCCCTGAAACAGAATTCAGAGTGTCATCTTGAGAGCATAATAAATAGAGAATACAAAAGAGCCAAGAGGACAAAAATTCTCCAACCTTGTAAACTGAACCAAATCCACCTTGTCCGATTTTATTAGAGAGACTGAAATTACTGGTGGCAATTAGAATGGTATTCATCTCAAAGAAACATAGAATTGAGAAATCTTGTGGTGTTAGACCATTCCTCCATGCATCTTGTAAGGCGTCCTTTGAGGTAGTAGCTGAAATTAGAGTCACATGAATATTTAATAAGGTTATCAGTGTGTTACCATTAGCTAAATAAACATGCAAGAAGAAATAGATTTAGAGATAGTATGATCATATCATCAATGTGTACCGTTATGTTTCACTCTGTATCTCCAGAAACCAAACGCAGCCGAAGCCAATATCACAAAAAGAAAAAGGCTCACAGCACTAGCAGCAATGGCCTTCTTGCGATTGTTTCCACCTTAAGGGGAAAAAACCAATTAGACAACAAGTAATGCTACTAACGAAAGAACAATATCAATGGAGTTGGTAAGAAATAGTAAAAATGAGGACGAAGTAGCTTTTTCGTGTTACTTTTTAACCCATACCTAGTTCAGAGCGTGCAAGACGAATGGAAAGAATCTCTCCTCCCTCAGAAAACTGCATGACGTCTACTAGCTCTCGATTCCATATTAAGCATCCACTTCCACGAATAAAAGAAAAGGCCAAGCAAGAACAATTGTGGAGGCAAATTTGGTTGCAGTCTTTGGCACTCACATTACGTATGGCTTCGTAAAAGTCTGGAGGCTTTACGTTGGCAACAGGATGGAAGACATTTGAAACTTTACCAGTAGAGTTTCCTCCTTGACAATCTAGTTCAGTACGTCTTACACAACCATCACTCCAGTTACCTCTTTTCCACTCCTCAGCGGATTTGGGTACAAACCCTTTGAAGCATTTACACTTCTGAGATGTTGACATTATGCACAACCCAAAAGGTCCACATACACCGTAAACATGGCATTTATTGGCTGGAGCCTGATAGGTTACTTCCCATCCGGTTCCACTATGACGAAACCTCTTCAGTGAGCCCTCTGGTGTTAAAAATATACGTGAAATTTTTGAGCTTCTATCTACATAAGAGAAAGATACTGACCCGTTTGCATCCTGGTTAAAGGTATATGAACTTGTTAATGTTTCATCCATTAGAGGTATCCCGGTGAACCTTGTTTTAGCGCATGGACCGCTTCTCCAATAAGGCCTTGAACCTCTCATAATAAACGCCTGTGATGGCACTTGCTGTGTAATCTGACCCTTAAAGTCGCCAGGCGAAGGATCAGTGTAACTTTTCCAAGAAGTCAACACCCGGTTCTCACCAGTGGCGAGATTTTTCGTCAGGGTTGAGAAAGGGAGCATCGTATCACCAGGATGCTCAAAGCTTTCCCATAGAGTTAGTCGCGAAACATTGTCTATGACAATAAGATTTCCTTGGTCTGAAAGCTCTGCACGAGACCCGTTACATGCGAAAGTCACTCCACTGGACCAGATAATGCCATGTTTGCCATTATACAACAGAAGACTTCCGTTGTTGCTGATAGTTAGATTTGCTGTGGAGTCTCTAATAGGCTTTTCTCTATTGGCCACCCACACAACCACCCGTGGAAGGATACCCTTGAACCAGATTCCGACATACAGATTCTGGGAGCTATTAGGACTGAAGAACCCCAGTTCATAAAGTCCATTAGAGGAGCTGAGAGTTTGTCCTATTGAAAAAGGACTCTCTGCCGTTATCCATGCAAAGCTAAGACTTGAAAAGATGGTAAAAAAGAGAAAAGAGGCAAAGAACACGATCCTCTTTTTTCCCATGTGCTTTTGTTTCTTTAAAAACCAACTTCTTCAGATTAGTTTAAGAAGCTAAACAAGAGCAAGATAAGCAAAAAAAAGAAGAAAAAAGCTCTCAAGGATTTGTGGTTACTGTTTTAAAGCTCTGCATGCACTTATGTTCCAAAATTATGCATTACTTTATATAGGAATTATAAGAGAAAATAAGTTTGTTGTTAATACTTACGTAATTGCCACGACGAAAGTCCAACTTTGACCCAATCAGGTACGCACGATCCCGTCAACCACGCACTGATGGTCCTAAGATTAAAATGTCGTCTGTTGTTACTATGTTATTCGAATCTAGAACCGCGGAAAAGATAAACATATACATTCTACATGAACTGAAATATGTTTTTATGAAAGAATTAAATGATGAGAATATGAATGAATGAGTTCTCTCTTACAGGTTTCTACTTTCTAGCAATCAAAATCATATGAAACCCTACTTCTTGATAAGGCGTTTGAACGAACAGTTTTATTGCGCAATCCAGTCCTTTAAAATAAACAAAAAAAAACCTTTTAAGAAAAAAATTTTAACGTTCAGCCATTTCACCAAATATTAAGTTGCACTGTGCATATCTCACGGACCGTGCCAAATTATACGTATCGAACACAATAGATGATGTTTGTTACTTAAAATTTAAGAATCTGAAATTTCTATATTGTAAAAGCTTCGAGAACAGAGATTGAAATGTGATTTTATTGATTTTCTCTTTTAGTAAGTAAAACAAAAAGACCAGTAATAAAAAAAAAATAGAAGAAAAAAATTTAACATCGTTGACAAGACGCATGCAAAGTTACTACAATGTCGAGGGGACCTTAAGACAGCGTGGGCTTGTAGCCAAAATGCGCAGACGTTGACCAGCCAAGAACGCAAGAGAATACATGCAACACCATGCATCGATTCACAATGCCTCTAGTTTATGATCACTTTAAATCCCCTAGTTAAAAATTGGAAAAAAAAAAAATCTTGCAGTGATTGATGAATGCGTTAACAAAAAAAAAAATTGGAAAAAAAAAATTACGCAAAAAAATTAACATTAATATTAATGCAAAAAACCCTCAGTTAAAATAATCCATCTGCTTATCCAGTCGACAACGGACTTGATGAGTTTATATCTGCATTGCCACAAGTTGGGAATACAATCAGCAATAACGAGGAAGAAAATGAAATCCATGCACATTTACGTACACGTCTTTCTCATGTGTGATCCTCTCTAATCTATATATTAAGCAAATAATAACAACTGATATTATTCAAAAATAAAAATAAAAAATAACTGATAACGTTTTCTCTTGTTGAAGGGAACAATTATAGACTTAGAGTGATAATCTAAAGACAAGCATTTTTATAAACCATATTGACAGCGTTGACCATGTAAATGACCCATATGTACGTTTCTTCATTTTGGTCTTCATTTTAGTCAAACTACACAGCAAATACGTACGTGGCTTTTGCATTTTCCGAAGTACAATATTGCTTTCGTAAGTTTTAGCTTTATGTTGCACATTGATAAACAAAGAGCAACCTACAAATTAAAACGAAGATCGAAAGACCTCGAAAAAGCCTAAAGCAAAAACATAACGAATTCTTTTTTTTCATTAATATTTTTAATTCGCTCATTAACTATTAAGGACAATAATTAGGGAGTACTTTGACCAAGTCAACGGAATATCGGATCCGCAAGATCATAACAAAATTTGCATGTGTTCTAGCAGAAAAAAGAAAACATTTGCAAGTGTGTAGAAACCTAAAGTCTTAGAGCATCCTTATCGGTCACAACCTGCAAAGAGTTTCTGAAAAAATAAAAATAATAATATTTTAATAAAATAGTTATATTTTACTTTTTTTTAAATACATGAACCATTTGCAACTTGACAACTGTAAAAATTGATCTCATTCAGTATCTAAGAAGTTTTCGTACGAGGACTCTCCCCAATTCTCTCTCATCATTTTTTATTATTTTCCTTTTTTTTTAATATGAGATATCTGGGCAGAACCCATCGATGGGCTTGCTCTTACATATGTAATAAGGGTTTTTCCTTCTTCGCCATAGCTGAATCTTGTGATCTTCTCCCCGCTGACGATTTTCAACAACAGCACTCCGAAGCTGTAGATGTCGGATTTCTTAGAGAACATCCCACACCATGCATACTCGGGAGACATATACCCACTGTGTGCAAACATTGAAATGTCTCATTCCAAGTATTATATATGAGATTATGAATCTTGTAATATTTTTTTATTCGTTTATAATAGGTTCTTACAGACTTCCTGCAACCCTGCGAGTGTTGTCCTGATACTCGGTTCCCTGATACATCCGAACCAAACCAAAATCTGATATTTTTGGGTTCATCTTCTCATCCAGAAGGATATTGCTAACCTTTAGATCTCGGTGAATGACCTAGAGGCGTGAGTCGCGGTGGAGATAGAGAAGTCCACGTGCAATACCTTGGATGATACTGAATCTCTTAGGCCAGTCAAGCTCAAGCCTCCTTCGTGAACATAAGCAATAATATTAATGTATAAAAGCTATCAGAAAAGAAAAACTGCTAATAGGAAAGGAATGAGTCGAGAAGAGACCCACCAAAGAGAAAAGTATCAAGGCTTTTGTTCAACATGAACTCATAAATCAATAGCCTCTCTTCTCCTTCGATGCAACATCCCAAAATCCTAACTAAGTTTATGTGTTGTAGCTTTGAGATGAGTACTATTTCATTCATAAACTCCTCTTTTCCCTTGCCCCGAGCTGCTAGAAAGACGTTTTACAGCAATTTCTTTCCCATCTTGAAGCTTTCCCTGAAACAGATTGCACAAAGTCATCTGCAAAACGTAAACGGAGAATACAAAAGAGCAAAGACATTCAATCTCGACCCTCTGTCTTTTTCTTCTGCATTGGGTCATCTCTGTTTTTTTAAACGTTACAGACTCCAGTCTTGGTTTGTTTGGACTTCACCTGAGGAAAGTTGACACCTATAGGGTCAAGGAGTCCTTAAGAGAGAATACACATGCGTGACCTCGTTAAGTTTACCCGACTTTGACCGGCCAATAACGCAAACAACTCAAAATACTTCAGAAGCTCATATATATATAGAAACCCCCTCAAGTACGGCAATATCCATTTTAAAACCCTTTAACTAGTATTTTTTTGTGTTTTGATGAAATATCAAATTAATAAAAGAATATCCAAAGTGTATTATTTGTGATGCACGTTTCCTAAGCATTGAAGACTTTCGTGTTATATCCTCTAGAAGAGCTGAGAGTCTGTCCTGTTGACAACGGACTTGTTGGCGTTATTAGCAATAACTTAACACCAAACAAGCGAACCTCGTTACTCCCATGTGCTTTTAGTGTCTCCAAGAATTATCTCTTTCAGATTAGTACTGTAAGAAGAGAACATGTATACAGGAGGATGTAAGCTAAACAAGCAAATCTGGACAATAAAAACTCATAATACACGAAACATATTATCTCAAAATGTACTGCCAGTGGCTGATAACTTGACTACAACGCATTATCTCAAAATTTAAAAGCTTTTCTGGTTAATAACGATCTTAATGTAAAGCTCCCTTTCGTATTATGGAAGCTAGGGAATGCATGCCTTTGTTATATACCATATTTACTATATCGGATAAGTTGCCTAATGAGGCAAGGTAACAACCAGCTCTTCTCTCATCTTTTGAAATATCGAAGTTACCAACATTGAAAACTGGATCAATTATACAATTCCCATCACATCGTTGTTTCTTAACGCCCAAGGATCAAAGACTGTGTAATCTCATTGACAGTGATCGAACCCTTAGAGACGGATTCTTCATCTCTAGCGTGCACTACAAATGTCGGTTGTTTTGGTGATGGTAGACCTGACATTGTAGTGACCATAGACAGCAACTCAAGTGTGTTGGGTCTATCGACAGGTTGGTGTTGAACACAAACAAGACCAATCTGAACACATCTTCCAACTTCAGATGGGTGGCATGAATCAGCAACATCTTTATCCAAAAAATCAACTCCTCCATTTTCACACCAAGATTCCCACGCCTGAAGTTCAGTTTAGATCTCAAGAATGTAAAAGCAAGAAACGTTTTGAAACATTTGCAAGTGTATGAAAATGTAAAGTCTTTACTTACATATGCAAGAAGGGTTTTTCCTTCTTTGGCATAGCTGAATCTTGAAATCTTCTCCCCACTAATGATTTCTAACAGTAGAACCCCGAAGCTGTAGATGTCCGACTTCTCAGAGAACATCCCAGTCCATGCATATATACTCAGGAGACATATATCCTCTGTGCAAACATCAAAAAATTTCAGGCAAGTTCAGTATATAATTTTTAATCTTACTAAACATGTTTTTGAAAAGAATAACTCTTACAGAGTCCCAACAACCCTGCGAGTGTTGTCCTGATCTTCGGTTCCCTGATACATCCGAGCCAATCCAAAATCTGATATTTTTGGGTTCATCTTCTCATCCAGAAGTATATTGCTAACTTTCAGATCTCGGTGAATGACCCTGAGGCATGAGTCACGGTGGAGATAGAGAAGTCCACGTGCAATACCTTGAATGATATTGAACCTCTTAGGCCAGTCAATCTCAAGCTTTTTCCTTGAGTCTAAGCAATATTAACGAAGTGAAAAAACTATCAGACAAAGTACTGTAAAAGAAGAGAAAGCTGCTAATAGGAAAGGAATGAGGCAAGAAGAGACCCACCAAAGAGAAAAGTATCAAGGCTTCTGTTCACCATGAACTCATAAATCAATAGCCTCTCTTCTCCTTCAATGCAACATCCCAAAATCCGAACTAAGTTTCTGTGTTGTAGTTTTGAGATCAGTACTATTTCATTCATGAACTCCTCTTTGCCCTGTGTGGAGCTGCTAGAAAGACGTTTTACAGCAATTTCTTTCCCTTCTTGCAGCTTTCCCTGAAAAAGATTTCAGAGTGTCATCTAGAAAGCATACACATAGAATGAAAAAGAGAAGAAAGGATAAAAATTCGCTGACCTTGAAAACTGAACCAAATCCACCTTGTCCGAGTTTATTTGAGAGACTGAAATTATTGGTGGCAGTTTGAATGGTATTCATCTCAAAGAAACATAAACTTGAGAAATCTTGTGGTTCCAGACCATTCCTCCATGCATCTTCTGAGGTGTCCGTTGAGGTAGTAGCTGAAATTAGAGTTACAAGAATAGATAGTTAAGTCATCAGTGTGTTACCGTTGGCAAGCAAATGAATAGGTAAGCAAGAAGGGATTGATAGAGAGAGATAGTTACCGTTATGTTTCACTTTGCATCTACTGAAACCAAACGCAGCAGACCCTAATATCACAAAGAGGGAAAGGCTAACAGCAATAGCAGCAATGGGTTTCTTGCGACTATGACCACCTGAGATATATCGAAAATAACAAATGAACATTAAGAAATTATATTATTTCGTGTTACTCTTTACCCCATACCTAGTTCAGAGCGTGCAAGACGAATCGAAAGAAGCTCTCCTCCCCCAGAAAACTGCATTACGTCTATCAGATCTTGATTCCATATTAAGCATCCAATTCCACGAATAAAAGAAAAGGCCAAGCAAGAACAGTTGTGGAGGCACTTTTGGTTGCAGTCTTCAGCATCCACATGATCTGCATATTCGTAATTATCTGGAGGCTTTACGTTGGCAACAGGATGGAAGACGTTTGCAACTTTGCCAGTAGAGTTTCCTCCTTGACAATCTAGTTCGGTACGCCTCACACAACCACCAGTCCAGTTTCCTCTTTCCCACTCCTCATTGTATTTTGGTACAAACCCTTTTAAGCATTTACACTTTGGAGCTACTAACATAACACATAACCCAAAAGGTCCACATACACCGTAAACATGGCATGGATTGGCTGGAGCCTGATATGTTACTTCCCACTCGGTCCCACTATGCCGAAACCTCTTCAGTGAGCCCTCTGGTGTCAAAATTATACGTGAAAATTTTGAGCTTCTATCTACATAAGAGAAAGTTCCTGACCCGTTTGCATCCTGCTGAAGGCTAAACGGACTTGCTAACGTTTCATCCATTAGTGGTATCCCAGTGAACCTTGTTTTAGCCCATGGACCTGTTCTATAATAAGGCGTCGAGCCTCTCGTAGTAAACACCTGTGATGGCACCTGCGGTGTAATCTGAGCCACAAAGTCACCAGGCGATGGATCAGGGTGACTCTTCCAAGAAGTCAACACCCGCTTCTCACCGGTGGCCAGATTATACGTCAAGGGTGAGAAAGGTAGCAGAGTATCACCAAGATTCTCAAAGCTTTCCCATACAGTTCTTCCCGAAACATTGTCTATGACAAGAAGATTTCCTTCGTCTGAAAGCTCTGCACGAGACCCGTTTGATGAAGACGTCTCCCTACTGGACCAGACAACCCCATTTTTTCCATCCAACAAGAGAAGACTTCCGTTGCTGCTGATTGTTAGATTCGCCGTGGAGTTTGTAACAGGGGTTTCTCTGTTTGCCACCCACACAACCACCTGAGGAATGATATATACCCTTAAACCAGATTCCGACATACTGGTTCTGAGAGTCATCAGGACTGAAGAACCCCATTTCATAAATTCCATTGGAGGAGCTGAGTGTCTGTCCTACTGACAAAGGACTCTCTCTCGTTATCCCTGCAAAGCTAAAACCTGAAAACATGGTAAACAAGAGCAAATAAGCAAAGAACACGATCCTGTTGTTCCCCATGTGCTTCCAATAACTAGCTTCTTCGGATTAGTTTAAGAAGCGAACATATAACAAGAGCAAGAATGTCGAAGTAAAAAAAAAGTCAGGAACTTGTGAGAATTATCTTCAAGCATCTATAAACAATGTTGACCATAACGCACTTATGTTCTAAAGTCATGCATTACTTTATTAAATGATCAACTTGAACCTCATTTTACCCTACGAATCACGTAATATTGTCATTTTCATGTCTTTACTAGCTTGTAGGGCCAAGAACCAATGAAAGATAGGCACAGTTTGAATTTGACCTAACGAATCCAACATTTGACCTTGTCAACCACTCACTGCTTGACGTCGGATTGAAATATCGTGTTGTTCCCATGTTCACATTGAAAGATAAGAATCTACACTCTGCATCAATTGAAAGATAGTTATATGAACAAATAAGGAGATGATAACATTAATCAACCGAAGCTTTCTTAGTGGTTTCTGAAATACTTGTTTCACCTCTTGCAACACACTTTATCTACAATTTATAAAATAGCCAGTTTTCTTTCGAAATGTGTAAGAGAAATGAAGAACGTGTAAATGTTGAAGTGATCACCAAAAAAAAATTGATTTTTATTACGAACAAGAGAATGCTTGAGGAAGAAGAATCCCAAATATCTGAATATCTCGTGCTATTTATACTTACAAGCCTTGTTCGGGATCTCGCTACGCGTTGTACGTACGGTACGGTGGATAAGGGACTAGCGAGTTACCAATTACTCGGGAATTATTCGGGATTACTCGGGGAGTAATTTTAAAATATTTTATTATAATTTTGTTTATAAATTTGTTTTAGTTAATAATATTAATAGAATAACATGATTTAATGATTAGAAAACTATTAAAAAACATGAGATCAGTGTTCTAAGTGAATTATTTTCATTTTTTTACCACTCTAACTACTTCATCTTCATCTTTTACATATTTTTAGTCAATTTTCCTTTTTATTTTGTTATTTAGAATAAAATATAACAAATTTGTCAAATTATTATCGATTTAAGTGATCTAAATTGATTTAGTTGTCATATTTATACGTAGTTTTTTTCAATTATATGGTTTAGACGGAAAAAAACACTAGTCACTGTATAATATAGCCGTATAACTCAACTCGCCACGCTCCACCACCGCCTAGAGTATTCTCGGACGTATACTCGGCTAGGCGGGCGAGTTTTCGAACAAGGCTTACAAGTAATGAATAAACCGGTATACTATTTACACTAAACCAATTCTATTTACATAAGTAAACAATAATTTTTGTTAAGAAAATTTGAATCTAACACACTTCAATTGAGCATTTTGCATTACACATCGTTTCTTAACGCCCAAGGAACACAACACACCTTTTCTTATTTGCACGATAAATATAGCGCAGCTTTTAAAACCTTAAATCTCGTTCAGACATCTCACCGAACACTCGTAACGCGTAATCCAAACGTTCATAGACATACCGTTCAGAGCTTCGGAAAAGCCACCGGACCGATCTTACACTTGAAAGTATGGCCGAGACAATCTCGGCTTAACTGCTTCTGCATGACTCAGTGTCAATGTCACCGGCAAGAGCATAATTTACTTTAGAAGACGACACACTTCAGTCAACTCAATGTTGTAGTAAAGCAACATGAGAGAAATTGATGAACTACATACCCTCTCTAATGCTCTTGCAGCGATGGTAATTAGTAGCTTTGAGACCTTACATTTAAGCGAACACTACACATGGAAGTATTGTCGATTCCAATTCCTATAATAGCCGACTTCAACATTCAACATTGGTGTCTGTGTCACCAATGAAAGCATAAATTGCAAGACGCAAGGGAAGACGAGACACCATTGAGTTGCTTTAGTCCTTTAGACTAAAACAGAGAACCTGTAAAATAAAATAAAAAATACGACCATTTT
This sequence comes from Isatis tinctoria, assembly GCA_010577795.1. Classification (NCBI taxonomy): domain Eukaryota; kingdom Viridiplantae; phylum Streptophyta; class Magnoliopsida; order Brassicales; family Brassicaceae; genus Isatis; species Isatis tinctoria. Next base: position 33,806,512 of record CM021250.1, read on the forward strand.
ATTTCAAAATGTATTAAATAAATGAAGAATGGTGATGATGTTGGAAGTTATCAACCTTGAAAAAAGGATCCAACAATCTAATACAATTCAACTGAACAACTTCCATCACACATCGTTTCTTAACGCCCAAGGATCACAGATTGTGTCATCTCATTGACAGTGATCAAACCCTTAGACAGGGATCCTTCGTCTCTCCTGCGCAGTGAAAATGTGGGTTGTTCTGGTGATTGAAGGTCTGATGTTGTGGTGAGCATAGACAGCAACTCAAGTGTGTTGGGTCTGTCTGCAGGTTGGTGTTGAACACAGAGCAGACCAATCTGAACACATCTCCTAACTTCTAATGGGCAGCATGAATCAACAACATCTTTATCCAATAGATCAATTCCTCCATTTTCACACCAAGATTCCCATGCCTGTTGTTTGGTTTCAGATGTTAAGAATATGAGAGTATGAAACGTTTTCAAACCTCTGCAAGTTTTTGAAAACATAGACTTACTTACATATGCAAGAAGGGTTTTTCCATCTTTGCCATAGCTGAATCTTGAGATTTTCTCTCCGCTGATGATTTCTAACAGTAGAACTCCGAAGCTGTAGATGTCAGACTTCTCAGAGAACATCCCAGTCCATGCATACTCAGGAGCCATATATCCTCTGTGTAAACATAAGAAAATTTCAACCAAGTTTAATTTATGATATGACTATGAGTTTTGCTACGCATGTTTTGTAAAAAGATTCTTACAGAGTTCCTACAACTCTGCGAGTATTGTCCTGATACTCGGTTCCCTGATATATCCGAGCCAAACCAAAATCTGATATTTTTGGGTTCATCTTCTCGTCTAGAAGAATGTTGCTGACCTTTAGGTCTCGGTGAATGACCTTGAGGCGTGAGTCACGGTGGAGGTAGAGAAGTCCACGCGCAATACCTTGGATGATACTGAATCTCTTAGGCCAGTCAAGCTCAAGCTTCCTTCTTGAATCTAAGCAATAATACAGTCTAAAAACTATCAGATCTTCAGTTCTATACAGAGTGGAAAACTGCTAATTGGAGAGAATGAGGCAAGAAGAGATCAACCAAAGAGAAAAGTGTCAAGGCTTTTGTTCACCATAAACTCATATATCAATAGCCTCTCTTCTCCTTCAATGCAACATCCCAAAATTCGAACTAAGTTCTTGTGTTGTAGTTTTGAGATGAGTACTATTTCATTCATGAACTCCTCTTTGCCCTGCCCTGAGCTGCTAGAAAGCCGTTTTACAGCAATGTCTCTCCCATCCTGCAGCTTTCCCTGATACAGATTGCAGAATATCATCTCGAGAGCATAAACAGAGAATTGAAAAGAGCAAAGAGGACAAAAATTCTCTTACCTTGTAAACTGAACCAAATCCACCTTGTCCGAGTTTATTTGACAGGTCGAAACTATTGGTAGCACTTTCAATGGTTTTCATCTCAAAGAAATTTAAACCTGGGACATCTTGTGGTTTCAGACCATTCCTCGATGCATCTTGTGAGGCATCCTTTGGTATAATAGCTGGATTAAAGTCATCAGAATAGATAGTAAAGTCATCAGAATAGATAGTAAAGTCATAAGCAAAGCAAGAAGAGACTGATAGAGGGAGAGCGTTACCATTATGTTTCACTTTGTATCGACAGAAACCAAACGCAGCAGAACCCAATATCACAAAGAGGGAAAGGCTAACAGCAATGGCAGCAATGGGTTTCTTGCGATTATTTCCACCTGAGATATATTAAAATAAAAACATTTCAACACTAAGCAATGCAAGAAGTAGCTATTTCGTGTTACTTTTTACCCCATACCTAGTTCAGAGCGTGCAAGACGAATGGAAAGAAGCTCTCCACCCCCAGAAAACTGCATTACGTCTATTAGCTCTTGATTCCAGATTAAGCATCCAATTCCACGAATAAAAGAAAAGGCCAAGCAAGAACAATTGCGGAGGCAGTTTTGTTTGCAGTCTTCAGCATCCACAGAACTTACGAATTTGTAAAAGTCCGGAGGCTTTACGTTGGCAACAGGGTGAAAAACGTTTGCAACTTTGCTCGTAGAGTTTGCTTGACAATCTAGTTCGGTTCGCCTCACACAACCATCAGTCCAGTTTCCTCTTATCCACTCCTCTGCGGATTTGGGTACAAACCCTTTGAAGCATTTACACTTCGGAGATGCTGACTTTATGCACAACCCAAAAGGTCCACATACACCGTAAACATCGCATGCATTGGCTGGAGCCTGATAGGTTACTTCCCAGTCGGTTCCACTATGTCGAAACCTCTTCAGTGAGCCGTCTGACGTTAAAGTTAGACGTGAAAGTTTTGAGCTTCTGTCTACATAAGAGAAAGACCCTGACCCGTTTGCATCTTGCTGAAAGCTAAACGGACTTGCTAATGTTTCATCCATTAGTGGTATCCCGGTGAACCTTGTTTTAGCCCATGGACCTGTTCTGTAATAAGGTGTCGAGCCTCTCATAGTAAGCAGCTGTGATGGCACTTGCTGTGTAATCTGAGCCACAAAGTCACCAGGAGATGGATCAGTGTAACTTTTCCAAGAGGTCAACACCCGCTTCTCACCGCTGGCCAAATTATACGTCAAAGGTGAGAAAGGTAGCAGAGTATCACCAAGATTCTCAAAGCTTTCCCATAACGTTCTTCCCGAAACATTGTCTGTGACAATAAGATTTCCTTCGTCTGAAAGCTCTGCACGAGACCCATTAGATGCAGACCTTTCTCTGGTGGACCACACAACACCATTTTTTCCATCCAATAAGAGAAGACTTCCATTGCTGTTGATAGTTAGATTTGCCGTGGAGTATGTAACAGGCTTTTCTCTATTGGCCACCCACACAACCACCCTGGGAATGATACCCTTGAACCAGATACCAACATACTGATTCTGGGAGGTATCAGGACTGAAGAACCCTAGTTCATAAACTCCATTAGAGGAGCTGAGAGTTTCTCCTATTGACAAAGGACTCTCTGTTGTTATCTCTGCAAAGCTAAAACCTGAAAACATAGTAAACAAGAGAAAAGAAGCAAAGAACACGATCCTCTTCTTCCCCATGTGCTTCCAGTAACTAACTTCTTCAGATTAGTTTAAGAAGCGAAGTAAAAAAAAAAAAAAGTCAGGAACTGGTGAGAACTATTTTCTAGCACCTATAAACAATGTTCAACCATAACGCACTTATGCTCCAAATTTATGCATTACTTTATTCATGGTCAACTTAGACCTTATTTTAATAATACAAAATAAATCAATACTCACGTAATTCCAAAGAACAAGTTCAGCCTTTTTATCAAATCAATCACGCAATATTTGGGCCAAGAACCAGTGAAAGATAGGCACCTATACTCTGTATCAATCGAAAATATGAGGAAAATTTCACAGTTTGACATAAAAGAATAAAAGAATCCAACATTTGACCTTTTCAACACGCATTGATTGACCTCAGATTGAAATATCGTGTTGTTCCCATTAAAAGATAAGCATCCATCAATTGAAACATATGAACAAATCAGGTGATGAGAATATTAATCAATCAAACCTTTATAGCAAATCATCTACATACCCTTTCTCTGATTTGCACTTTAAATATGGCGAAGCTTCTGAGACCATAAATCTCGTTCAGGAATTTCCCCGAACACTTAGAGCGCGTATGGCCGCTAAGGGTAACTGCTTCTTACGTGTACTCTTATTTGCCTGCACGAGTTCTTGTGGAAATTTTGAATAGATAAACACAAGTTTACGTAGAGAAACAGAGATCATTGAGACTTGCGCATTAAAGATTTTTGTCTGATCTTATACATATTAAGCAATGATAGTAACTCAATGTGTTTTCTTTTGTTAAAGAGAACAACATTAGTGATAATAACATTAGTGATAATATGAACACAAGCATTCATATAAACCATATGTTTCTTCATTATGGTCAACCTGAAAACAAGAGCAAATAAGCAAATAACACGATCATCTTCTTCCCCATGTGCTTCCAATAACTTTCTTTCAGATTAGTTGAAGAAGAAAGTAAGTCAAGTTAAGAAAAATAAAGAAAAATCAGGAACTTGTGAGAACTATCTTTTAGCATCTATAAACAATGTTGACCATAACGCACTTATGTTCCAAAGTCATGCACTACTTTATTAAATGATCAACTTAAACCTTTTTAGTAATACAAAATAAATCAAAACTCACCTTGCCAAGAAGAAGTTCAGCTTTTTTTTTTTTTTTTTTTTTTATAAAATGTTAAATTTGTTTCAAAAGAAAAACACATATTTGTACAACTAGGTGTTACGATGAGTTTGAGAATTTTGGAAGGAAATTACAATTTGAAATGATCATTAGTTTGAAGTCTCCTTATAACCATGCTGGGCGTTTGGTTTTCGGTTCGGTTCGGTTCGGTTTTTTCGGTTTTCGGTTTTTTCGGTTATAGAAATTTAGTAACCGTTCGGTTAATCATAAAATTCGGTTCGGTTTCGGTTCGGTTTTTTCGGTTTTCGGTTTTTTCGGTTATAGAGATTTAGTAACCGTTCGGTTAATCATAAAATTTGGTTCGGTTTCGGTTCGGTTTCGGTTCGGTTATTTCGGTTTCGGTTCCGGTTTTTCTTATATTTTTTGGATAATTTGGATAAAAAACCGAATAACTTCGGATAATATCGGATAATTCGGATAATTTCGGATATTTGGATAAAAACATTGGATAATTTGGATAATTCAGTTTTTTTACTAATATTTGGTTAATTTTAATTATTTAGTTATTTTAAATATAAATATAAATAATATTTTTAAGTATATGGATCTTGTTTCGGATATTCGGTTATCCGTTCGGTTATCCATTCGGTTTCGGTTCGGTTCGGTTTCGGTTCGGTTATTTCGGTTATCTCAATTCAGTATCCAATAGGTGTTTCATAAAATTCGGTTCGGTTTCGGTTTCGGTTATTTCGGTTCGGTTTCGGTTCAGTTTTCGGTTTTCGGTTAAAATGCCCAGGGCTAGTTTGAAGTGTACTCAAACCATTTCGCCAATGAGTTTTCATATGCTTGATCGCCAGACCGGATGATACCAATAAGTCTATCCCGAACATTTCTGTCAATGGCCTTCGCTAGCTGGTTGGCTAGGGTTGGTTGCTCACCGTGTCGTCTTTTGTTACGTTCTCTCCAGATGTGGTAGATTGTAGATTGGAAAACGTATTTGATCAAGAAAGCTGTGATTCTGTCCCGGTTTAAAGTACAGAGGAGATGCACCACTTGGTTCCAGTTTTCGACGTAGTCTCTGCCCAAGATCCTTGACACCAACTTCTTCCAGATTGCCGAGGCATACTGACATTCAAAAAACAGGTGGCTTCGTGTTTCCATTTGATGAGCACACATGCTACAATCAGTTCTTTGGCCTGTGTTCCATTTCTGAATAATGTTCCCTGTTGAAAGCCTGTTATGTAATGCAAGCCAAGTAATGAAGTTGTATTTCGGTGTTGAGTACTTGAACCAAAGAGCTGTGTGCCAGTCTTGGTGGGCGTGCGACGGTCTGATAAGGCTGAAAGTAGTACGAGAGCAGAACCTCTTCGAGTATTTATCCACTGCTGTTTTCCAAAGATGAGTGTCCGTTCCACGTTGGTCGAGAGCTCGTGTGTTTTCTAAAGCCACAACTATCGCATTAAGCGAATCAGTGCGATGAATTCTCGGCCTTATAGAATCTCTTGCCCTTGCCACTGAACACTGTGCCGAGATCCCAAGATCAATGAAACCTCTCGATCCAGTGATATCAAAAATTGCACCCATCCCCGACCAATTGTCAAACTAGAAAGATGTTGAGTTTCCGCTAGAGATCTGAATCCGATGAAAAGATTTTGCCATATCCCTATATTTAATCAGCTTTTGCCACATCCAAGAGCCACTTGTTCTGAGTTTAACTGACTAGAAGGATTCATTCTTCAAATAAATGTTCCGCATCCATTTAACCCATAGAGAGTCTGTTGAGAGTAGACGCCAAATGAGTTTTAAGCAAGAGACCGTGTTCGCTTCTTTGATGGGTTTGATTCCTAGACCGTCCTCTGATTTCTTTTAATTTAAAGACATCACTCCACGCAATTTTTGATTTCGTTGTGCTCAGAACAGGTCCCGGCCATAGGAAAGCTGCACAGAGTTTCTCTATTTCTTTAATACATCCACTTGGGAGGCGGTAAGCAGAGATCCACAAATTCACCACACTCGCTATAACTGATTTTAGTAGTTGGAGTCTTCCTCCATAAGAGAGATGCCGAGTCGACCATGAACTCAACTGTTGTCTGATTCTTTCAATCATTGGACCATAATCTGCTGTAGACATTCTTCTCGTAAGCAAAGGGAGTCCCAAGTATCGCACAGGAAACTGCCCTGCCGCAAAAGGAAAGGTCAAATTTATATCAACCTTTGTTTGCATATCAACACCAGCAAGGTAGAGGGTGGATTTCTCTATGCTTATAGTGAGACCCGATTGCACAGCAAAATCCGCAAATATTCTTAGAACCCCAGCGATTGAATCCCTTTGACCATCAATGAAGACCAAAAGGTCGTCTGCAAAACAGAGGTGTGTGAGGTTAGGATGTTCCCACTTTGGATGGTAACCAATTTTCTTCTCTGCAGCAGCCTTATCAATCAGATGTGATAGCACGTTCATACACAAAACAAAGAGATAAGGTGATAGAGAGCATCCCTGACGAAGACCCCTGTTACTTTGAAAATATCCCGCAAGTTCCCTATTTACCTGAACAGAGAATGAAGCCGTGGTGATGCAGAGACGAATCCAGTGGGTGAACGTGTTTGGAAATCCCAGAGCCGTCATTGTGTTTAGAAGAAAGCTCCATTGAACTGAAACAAAGGCTTTGGAAATATCAATTTTCATTGTGCATCTCGGAGATATCTTGTCATTGTGATAGTCCTTAACCACTTCCGTAGCCAACATCACATTCTCCAGAAGTAGCCTTTCTTTGACAAAGGCGGATTGGTTATGGTTTATGATCCTCGGCAAGATACACTTGAGTCTATTTGCAAGGATCTTTGAGATTACCTTGTACAGGACATTACAAAGAGAAATCGGCCTATAATCCTTCATCTCGATGGCAGCTTCTTTTTTAGGTACAGGACATTACAAAGAGAAGTTCAGCCTTTTTACCCAGATGAATCACACATTATTGTCATTTTCATGTCTTTACTAGCTTGGTGGGCCAAGGATTAATGAAAGATAGGCACTTATACTCTGCATCAGTCGAAAGATGAGAAATTTCACAGTTTGACTTTGATATAAAACATTTGACCTTGTCAACCACGAACTGATTGATGAAATATCGTGTTGTTCACTTGTTCCCATGTTCACATTGCAAGATAATTATATGAACAAATCAGGTGATGAGAATACAATTTAGAAAAAGCTAGTTTTCTTTCCAAATGTATGAGACAGATGAAGAATGAGTAAATGTTGAAGTGAACACCACTGAAAAAATGGATCTTTTCAAGAAGAAGAATCTAACACACTTCAATTGAACAATTTCCATTACACATCGTTTCTTAACGCCCAAGGATCACAGATTGTGTCATCTCATTGACACTGATCAAACCTTTAGACAGAGATTCTTCTTCTCTGGCGTGCACTACAAATGTGGGTTGTTTGCGATGGAAGATCAGATGCTGTGGTCAGCATAGACAGCAACTCAAGTGTGTTGGGTCTGTCTGCAGGTTGGTGCTGAACACATAGCAAACCAATCTGAACACATCTCTCAACTTCGGATGGCTGACATGAATCGACAACATGTTTATCCAAAATACCAACTCCTCCGGTTTGACACCAAGATTCCCACGCCTGTTTGTTTAGTTTAATAAGAACAAGAAACGTTTTGAAACATTTGCAATTGCAAGTGTATGTAAACCTAAAGAGTTACTTACATAAGCAATAAGAGTTTTTCCTTCCTCGCCATAGCTGAATCTTGTGATCTTCTCTCCACTGATGATTTCCAACAGCAGCACTCCGAAGCTGTAGATGTCTGACTTCTCAGAGAACATCCCACTCCATGCATACTCAGGAGCCATATATCCTCTGTGCAAACATCAATAGGTTTCACCCCAAATTTAATATAAGATAATGACTTTGAATCTTGCTAAGCAAGCATGTGATGAAAATAGATTCTTACAGAGTTCCTACAACCCTACGAGTGTTGTCCTGATATTCGGTTCCCTGATACATCCGAGCCAATCCAAAATCTGATATTTTCGGGTTCATCTTTTCATCCAGAAGGATATTGCCGACCTTGAGGTCTCGGTGAATGACCTTGGGGCGTGAGTCACGGTGGAGATAGAGAAGTCCACGCGCAATACCTTGAATGATACTGAATCTCTTAGGCCAATCTATCTCATGCCTTCTTCTTGAATCTAAGCAATGATACAAGTTAAAAACTATGAGATCATCAGTTCTATACAGAGTGGAAAACTGCTAATAGGAAAGGAAAGAGGCAAGCAGGGATCAACCAAAGAGAAACTTGTCAAGGCTTTTGTTCAACATGAACTCATATATCAATAGCCTCTCTTCTCCTTCCATGCAACATCCTAAAATCCGAACTAAGTTCTTGTGTTGTAGTTTTGAGATGAGTACTATTTCACTCATGAACTCTTCTTTGCCCTGCCCTGAGCTGCTAGAAAGCCGTTTTACAGCAATTTCTCTCCCATCCTGCAGCTTTCCCTGATACAGATTGCAGAATATCATCTCGAGAGCATAAACAGAGAATTGAAAAGAGCAAAGAGGACAAAAATTATCTTACCTTGTAAACTGAACCAAATCCACCTTGTCCGAGTTTATTTGACAGGCTGAAATTATTGGTGGCAGTTTCAATGGTATTCATCTCAAAGAAATTTAAACCTGGGACATCTTGTGGTTTCAGACCATTCTTCCATGCATCTTGTGAGGTATCCTTTGGTATAATAGCTGGATTAAAGTCAGAAGAATTGATAGTAAAGTCATACGTAAGCAAGAAGAGACTGATAGAGGGAGAGAGTTACCATTATGTTTCAATTTGTATCTACAGAAACCAAACGCAGCAGAACCCAATATCACAAAGAGGGAAAGACTAGCAGCAATGGCAGCAATGGGTTTCTTGCGATTCTTTCCACCTGAGATAAACAAATAAACACTAAGCAATTTAAGAAGTAGCTTTTTCGTGTTACTCATTACCCCATACCAAGTTCAGAGCGTGCAAGACGAATGGAAAGAAGCTCTCCTCCCCCAGAAAACTGCATTACGTCTATCAGCTCTTGATTCCATATTAAGCATCCAATTCCACGGATATAAGCAAAGGCCAAGCAAGAACAATTGTGAAGGCAAATTCGGTAGCAGTCTTCAGCATCCACAGAACTTACGAATTTGTAAAAGTCCGGAGGCTTTACGTTGGCAACAGGGTGGAAAACGTTTGCAACTTTGCTCGTAGAGTTTCCTCCTTGACAATCTAGTTCAGTACGTCTTACACAACCATTAGTCCAGTTACCTCTTTTCCACTCCTCAGCAGATTTGGGTACAAACCCTTTGAAACATTTACACTTTGGAGCTACTGACATAACACATAACCCAAAAGGTCCACATACACCGTAAACATGGCATGGATTGGCTGGAGCCTGATAGTTTACTTCCCATCCGGTTCCACTATGACGAAACCCCGTCACTGAGCCTTCTGGTGTCAAAATTATACGTGAAAGTTTTGAGCTTCCGTATACATAAGAGAAAGATACTGACCCGTTTGCATCCTGCTGAAAAGTAAATGGACTTGCTAATGATTCATCCATTTGCGGTATCCCGGTGAATCCTGTTTTGGCCCATGGACCTGTTCTGTAATAAGGTGTCGAGCCTCTCATAGTAAACAGCTGTGATGGCACTTGCTGTGTAATCTGAGCCACAAAGTCACCAGGAGATGGATCAGTGTAACTTCTCCAAGAGGTCAACACCCGCTTCTCACCGGTGGCCGGATTATACGTCAAAGGTGAGAAAGGTAGCAGAGTATCACCAAGATTCTCAAAGCTTTCCCATAGCGTTCTTCCCGAAACATTGTCTGTGACAATAAGATTTCCTTCGTCTGAAAGCTCTGCACGAGATCCGTTAGATGCAGACGTTTCTCTGGTGGACCACACAACACCATTTTTCCCATCCAATAAGAGAAGACTTCCATTGCTGGTGATAGTTAGATTTGCCGTGGAGTATGTAACAGGCTTTTCTCTATTGGCCACCCACACAACCACCCTGGGAATGATACCCTTGAACCAGATACCAACATACTGATTCTGGGAGGTATCAGGACTGAAGAACCCTAGTTCATAAACTCCATTAGAGGAGCTGAGAGTTTGTCCTATTGACAAAGGACTCTCTGTTGTTATTTCGGCAAAGCGAAAACCTGAAAACATAGTAAACAAGAGAAAAGAAGCAAAGAACACGATCCTCTTCTTCCCCATGTGCTTCCAGTAATTAACTTCTTCCGATTATTTTAAGAAGCGAACTTATAACAAGAGCAAGAAATTCGAAGTAAAAAAAAAAGTGAGGAACTTCTGAGAACTATTATTATTATTTTTTTTTTGAAAAAGGGTTTTCTATTGAAAGCAAGTACCATACAAGCTATGACAATTAAGTCATAAAGTGCGAGAGAAACAAGAGAGTTATGCAAGAGCTTAATCTAGTCATTTTTTAAGAGATAACAAACAAAGTGGAAAAAATAGAAAGGAGAAGGAGCATATTGATTAAGAGTTTGAATGTTCGTGACCTCCACGCACTCAATTAAGTCATTTTTTCTGAGAACTATTTTCTAGCACTTATAAACAACTAGTATTATGCCCCGTGCCATGCACGGGCATGGCTATTCCAACGAAAATATTATAAATATGATTGGATAAAGATTAAAAAATTTAAATTTATAAGTAGATAAAATAAAAAATCTAGAGAAAGATGATTTCTCCATTTTAGCTCTCTAATCTATTGTAAGCTAAGGTGGAAGAAGATGATGGTCTTACCGTTTGATTGTACTTTAGCTCTATACACAAAATTTTTGCATTCATAATTCCATTCAAAGTGATAAATTTCAATGTTAAGGTTTTTGCTTAGTTTAAAGTTTAGTTATTTTCAAAAGAATATGCTTCGTTAGCATATTTGTCTTGCAATCTGCTGCAGTTATCATTGCTTGGAATTAGAGAGAAGGTTCTCTAGTGTTTTCCTATGATCAACGTTGGCTTCCATTAACTTGATTGCACGCTTGACAACTTTAACCCGATTACAACATATTGCATCACATGACCCTGATCAAACTTGTAATAATGAGTGTGTGTGAGAGGATTTTTCTTGAAACAAAAATAATATATTCAAAAGAACATAAAAAAATTAGCATAACTGTAACATAAAATTTTTGGAAAGAAAGATGTTGTAACTTCAAAACAAAAGAAGGATGCTGCATCCATGTCTTACTCACTGCCATACACACTGAAAAAAATGATTAGTTGTAGACAGAACACCAATGAAAAGGTAGAAAGGAGTGCCCGGCAATGGAGGAGCTTTCAAAAGAGAAATAGCCTAAACAGAATGAACATCAACTTGTACTGTAATTTCCAATCCTGTGTCATCTTCTAAGGTAAATCCTTAAGAAACTTATATTTTATTGTTTAGACTAATCAATAAAGCATATACATGTTTCTTAAATGTAATTTTCTTTGTCCTTTAATGCAAAAAAAATTACGATTAGAAAAAATAGCTGAAACATAATTATGGAACTTAAAAGTATATCTATCAAATAATTTGATTCAAATTCAACCTTGAAGAAAACAAAGAGCTATGACTGTTCCTTAGAATAACCGAACTTCAAGAATCTAAGTTAGTGCTTGTAATGGATAAATATAACTATTGAAAAATCACCGGATTTGAAACGCAAATGTAAATTTAATATAGGATTCAAACATTAGAAACAAAAAAGAGAGGTTTGTAAGTAAATCCTTACTTTGAAGTTTTCTTTGCCAAGCTTGTTTGCAACTTGATTCCAATAAAGAAGTTTTTCCGACGGTGCCAAAAAAACAGAGAATGCCTCTTTTCCCGTAGCAGATGAAACGCAGCATCTAATTAGATGACAAACATAGAATTTGAGAGTAAAATCATGATAAGTGATTAAGATGTGAAAAAATCCCTCAATCTATTCCGATTTAGGAAATTAAAGAGTTTATGGTTTAAAAACCCAAGATCCATCAATGGTATTTTGAGAGTAGATACGATTGTAAAATCAATTGGAATTAAGTGATAGAAAGATCCATTGAGCAAATAAAAACCCAAAGCATACAGTTCATCATTGTCGCTAGTCGCTACGTATGGATACGGCTGAAACTCCTCAACCGATTTCTTCTTGATAATCCTCCAAAACGTTGGACTGTTTATATAATCAACAAACGTACATATATATTCATCAAATAATGTATACTCATAATTAAACATTCCCTAAAATCAATCCGCAAAAGAGGAAAAGAGATCATACGCTGGCGAGAAGAAGAGACAGGAGGAGATCACATTCCCTGAATCAATCCACGAAAAACAAAAAAAAATTGTGTTAAAAGAGAGAGATCCGCCATTGGAGTCGATCGAGCTCAACAAACACAAAAATTTCAAATCAAACAACATACGGAGAGATGGATCCACCATGACACATGAATATACGATCGGTTCGAGCAAAATCCATTAAACTCTACTTGTATACGCATGCAAATCTCATGGGAAAGCATAACGCATGGATATATAGATTTCCGCCATTAATAAGAGTAAATTAGCTGATCAACACAGAAAGTGAGAATAAAACAGAGATTTAGCAGATCGGTTTGTGAGAGAAGGAGATCGTATCGATGACTCCGATGACGAACCGAATTTGTTTAGCGTCAACCATTGTGAAAACATAACCAACAAATCCCTAATTTAAGAAAGCAAAAAACTGGTCGTAGAGCAAAGAACTTACTTTTTCGTAAACCGAAACCGAGGCATTTCAGTTACCATATATTTATAAGTTGATGAGTGCAGTTGAGTAGAGATGAAGTGGAGGAAGAAGTTGAGAATCATGGAGGTTGAGAGAGAGATCGTGGAACTGAAGGTTTTTTTATTTTTTTTTGGGTAAAGAATTTTTTTTTGAACATAACCGTGACTTTAAAATATATTTTAAACCAGAAATAAACAAATAAATAACAGAAATATGTGAGAGACAGTGTCAGAATCTCATAACCTCAGAGACACAAATTTTTTAATCAAAATAGAAAATGATAATTACAGGGACACGTGTCGAGCAAAGGAACATGGGACTGACTTACGTTTTATAGGTATTAGATGTTGACCCATAACACACTTATGTTCCAAAGTTATGGATTACTTTATTCATGGTCAACTTAAACCTTATTTTAATAATACAAAATAAATCAATACTCACGTTATTGCAAATGCAAAGAACAAGTTCAGCCTTTTTATCAAATCAATCACGCAATATTTGGGCCAAGAACCAGTGAAAGATAGGCACCTATACTCTGTATCAATCGAAAATATGAGGAAAATTTCACAGTTTGACATAAAAGAATAAAAGAATCCAACATTTGACCTTTTCAACACGCATTGATTGACCTCAGATTGAAATATCGTGTTGTTCCCATTAAAAGATAAGCATCCATCAATTGAAAGTTGATTATATGAACAAATCAGGTGATGAGAATATTAATCAATCAAACCTTTATAGCAAATCATCTACATACAATGGTAAATCAAACCATCGAAGACGAGATTGACTGTAATCGTTACAAGTTGCAGAGCACAGAGGAGGATGTTGTTCTCTGGAAAAGCTCGGATACAGAATTCAAGGAAATGTTCGGCTTTAAGAAAACGTGGCAAATGAGTCGTACAGCTGAACCAGTTGGTGATTGGTGTCAGACGGTTTGGTTCTCCTATGCTACTCCCAAATTTGCTTTCCATACTTGGCTATCTCTCAAAAACAGACTATCAACTGGAGACAGGATGTTGCAATGGAACATTGGTGCATCAGGTTTATGTACTCTCTGTCAATCAAACCTGGAATCACGAAACCATCTTTATTTCACATGTGTTTACACAGCAAAAATCTGGGATAGATTGGTAAAGAAGATGCTTGCGACGAGCTACACCGTTATCTGGGATCAGATAGTAAAGCTTTTGGGGGAGAAAGGAAGAGACAGAGTCACTCGATTTCTTTTACGATACACATTTCAAGCAGCTCTGCATTCTATATGGCGAGAACGGAATAACAGGCTTCACGGAGAGTCACCATTGGTGGCATCACAGCTCCTAAAGAATATAGACAAACTGGTGCGGAACCGCCTTCTCTCTCTGCGCGAAATGGGAATCGCAAAATATGACGAGGGACTTCAACTATGGTTCGCCACAAGATGATCTTTTCAAACTTATAATTCTGTTTTTCAGTCAATAAAATTTCTAAAAAACAGCAACACTTGATGTAAAAATGGTTTTTTGGTTTGAATAAATTTAGCATTCAATTCAAAAAAAAAAAAAAAAAAAAAAAAAAAAAAAAAAATCATCTACATACCCTTTCTCTGATTTGCACTTTAAATATGGCGAAGCTTCTGAGACCTTAAATCTCGTTCAGGAATTTCCACGAACACTCCAACCGTTCATGGGTATCGCCGCTAAGGGTAACTGCTTCTCACGTGTACTCTTATTTGCCTGCACGAGTTCTTGTGGAAATTTTGAATAGATAAACACAAGTTTATTTAGAGAAACAGAGATCATTGAGACTTACGCATTAAAGACTTTTGTCTGATCTTATACATATTAAGCAATGATAGTAACTCAAATGTATTTTCTTTTGTTAAAGAGAACAACATTAGTGATAATATGAACACAAGCATTCATATAAACCATATGTTTCTTCATTATTTATGGTCAACCTGAAAACAAGAGCAAATAAGCAAATAACACGATCATCTTCTTTCCCAATGTGCTTCCAATAACTTTCTTTCAGATTAGTTGAAGAAGAAAGGAAGTCAAGTTAAGAAAAATAAAGAAAAATCAGGAACTTGTGAGAATTATCTTCATGCGTACTCAGGAGCCATATATCCTCTGTGCAAACATCAATAGGTTTCACCCCAAATTTAATATAAGATAATGACTATGAATCTTGCTAAGCAAGCATGTGATGAAAATAGATTCTTACAGAGTTCCTACAACCCTACGAGTGTTGTCCTGATATTCGGTTCCCTGATACATCCGAGCCAATCCAAAATCTGATATTTTCGGGTTCATCTTCTCATCCAGAAGGATATTGCCGACTTTGAGGTCTCGGTGAATGAACTTGGGGCGTGAGTCACGGTGGAGATAGAGAAGTCCACGCGCAATACCTTGAATGATACTGAGTCTCTTATGCCAATCTATCTCATGCATTTTTCTTGAATCTAAGCAATAATACAGTGTAAAAACTATCAGATCATCAGTTCTATAGAGAGTGGAAAACTGCTAATAGGAAAGGAAAGAGGCAAGATGTTGGGGAAAACACAAAACACGCGAATGCGCAGCGGAATAAATTTCCTCGCACTTGTGTGAGCCTGTGAGGAATGAACTTGAACTATGGCACAAATGATCTAAGCAAGAAACTAAATGAGACACAATCTTTTTACGTGGAAAACCTCCTTGATGTGAGAAGGAAAAACCACGGGACCGTAGTCCACTCAAAATCCACTATATCAAATGTATGAGTGTTACAACCACGTCCTCCCAGTTCTGAACAGATTCAGAGACTAAGGCTCAAAGAGAGCAGTCTCCAACACCAAGAGAACTCAACAAGAGAGCAATACAAGCTTACAAAATTAGCAGATACAAAACAACCTCAGCTCACTAGGATTCCGGCAACCAGAGAACAATCCCACCGTACAAATCCAAGATGAACAAGTCAACAACACCTCTGCCAAATTTCAGCTCAATCAGAGAAGAAGTCACCGTCAGATTTACCAAACACTCAAGACTGCAACTGCTGAAGAACTGTAGCGACCAGCTTCACTAAAACCTCGATTCACGAAAAACCAACCGTTGAAACGACAATCCACCGTTGAATCTCAACCCCACTGAGTCACGAAGCTTCCCACAAAATATCAGTCAGATCAGACCACTTTCGAGCCCTAGAACACAGCCTTGAAAAACCGAGACGAAAATCACCCTTTCTCTCTTTCTTGCCTCTCTCTTCTTTCTCTCTCTCTTTTCTTTTGTGTGATGTGTGTCTATGTGTGTATCACCTAAAATTAGGTCACACTCAGCTTATATATATAGGTCTTACAAATAGGAGACTTAAAAATAACCTTATAAGATCTTTCATCACCAGACTTGAGAATTAACAAAGCAGACTTGAGAATTTTCACAGCAGACTTGAGAATTTTCACAGCAGACTTCTGATTTTGTTTTCTCTCAACCAAACCCATGGTTTCCTCACACTAGGAGGAACACCAACAAACTCCCCCTCCGACTAGTTGGAGGAAACAGCCATCCCGGCTATCTCACGACAAACCTCAAGCTTTTCCCTCGGCAATGACTTCGTCATCATATCAGCTCCATTATCATCCGTATGAACTTTTTCAAGTCCCACTTCCTTAGAAGCAATCACATCACGTATCCAATGATACCTCCTATCAATGTGCTTCGAACGCGAATCAAATGTAGAGTTCTTTCCGAGACATATTGCGCTTTGACTGTCACAAAGCAACACATACTTATCCTGCTTGAAACCGATATCCTCACAGAAGTGCTTTGTCCACAACAACTCCTTAAGAGCTTCAGTTGCAGCTATGAACTCAGCTTCAGTGGTAGAAAGTGCAACACACTTTTGCAACCTTGACTGCCTTGAAACAGCTCCGCCCGCAAACGTTATCAAATAACCCGAAGTATATTTCCTGGAGTCAACATCTCCAGACATGTCAGCATCAGTATAACTAACAATCAATGGCTCATTACCTCCAAAGGTAAGCTTCAAACCAGAAGTCCCTCGAAGATATATCAAAATCCACTTCACAGCATTCCAATGTTCTCTTCCAGGATTGAAATTGAACCGGCTTACTGTACCAACGACGAAAGCTAAATCCAGTATTGTGCAGACCATGGCATACATCAAACTACCCACTGCAAAAGCATATGGAACTCTTGCCATATCTTCCTTCTCTGCTTTTGTCTTTGGATTCTGTTTTCTGCTCAATCTAATGTGTGTAGCAAGAGGAGTGCTTACCACTTTAGATTTGTCCATGTGAAACCTTTTGAGTACTTTCTCAATGTACTTCTCTTGAGATAAGTGGATCAATCTCTCAGCTCTGTCTCTCTCAATTCTTATACCAAGAATCTGTTTCGCTGGACCCAAGTCTTTCATGGCAAATGACTTCCTGAGCTGCTTCTTCAGCTCCTCAATTCTGCTCATGTCCCTGCCCACAATCAACATGTCATCAACATATAACAACAAGATGATAAAAACATCATCACCAAACACCTGAATAAATACACAGTGATCATCAGTAGTCTCCTTATAACCATGCTCCTCCATAACAGACTTAAACTTCATGTACCACTGCCTAGGTGCTTGCTTCAATCCATAAAGGCTTTTCTTCAGGCGACAAACTAAATCATCTTCACCCTTTTTCACAAAGCCTTCCGGTTGTACCATGTAAATCTCTTCCTCCAAATTTCCATGAAGGAAAGCAGTTTTTACATCCATTTGCTCAACATCTAGATCAAGACTTGCTGCCAGTCCAAGTACAATCCGAATGGACTGCATCTTCACAACAGGAGAAAAGATTTCATCATAATCAATTCCCTTCTTTTGGTTGTATCCCTTCACAACCAATCTAGCCTTGTATCAAGGTTGCAAACTGTTATCTTCATGCTTAATTCTGAACACCCACTTATTAAGCAATGCCTTCTTGCCCTTAGGCAACTTCACCAACTCAAATGTATGATTCTGTTCAAAAGAATCCATCTCATCACCAACAGCACCAAGACATTTATCCTTGTGTTCATCTTCCATAGCTTCATCAAAGCTTTCAGGCTCTCCCCCATCAGTGAGTAACACATACTCACTAGGATCAAACCTTGTCGACGATTTTAGACCTCTCTCGGATATTCTAACAATACGAGGGTTCTCAGTAGTTGGTGTCTCACCATGATCGTCACCATGATCACCAATACCATCATCATGTGCGAGAGCATATGCACCGGGTGTATCATCTTGAACCTCATCCTCGACCTGACCGTGGACAGATGTAGAAGGAGTAGCCTCTAAATCGATCAAACTCTCATTGCTCTGAGTTGGTTTTCCGGACTTGTCAATGTCCTTAATTGTTTGATCTTCCATGAACACAACATCTCTGCTCCTTATGAGCTTCTTATCAACGGGATCATAAAATCTATATACAAACTCATCGTGACCATAACCAATGAACACACACTGTCGCGACTTCATCTCAAGCTTCGATCTCTCATCCTTGGGAATATGAACAAATGCCTTACACCCAAAGACCCTCAAATGACCATAAGAAACATCCTTACCGGTCCAAACTCTCTCTGGAATATCACCCTCCAATGGAGCACTTCGTGACAAATTCAGCACATGAACAACTGTGCTCAAAGCCTCACCCCAGAAAGTCATCGATAAGCCTGACTGTGAAATCAAACATCTCATCCTCTCGACAATAGTCCTGTTCATCCTCTCAGCCAACCCATTCAACTGTGGAGTCTTAGGCGGCGTGAACTGATGCCTAATACCATGCTCTTTGCAATAAGCATCAAATGGTCCAGAATACTCACCACCATTATCACTGCGGATACATTTCAACTTCTTTCCCGTTTGTCTCTCAACCAATGCCACAAAATGCTTGAAATATCCCAGAACCTGATCTTTAGTCTTCATAGTGAAAACCCACGACTTCCTAGAATGGTCATCAATGAATGTGACAAAATATGATGCACCACCAAGAGATTTTGTCTTCATTGGACCACACACATCTGAATGCACCAAATCAAGTACCTCAGATTTTCTAGAAGGTGCAGAAGGCTTGAAAGAAACCCTGTGTTGTTTTCCATGCAAACAATGTGCACACTTCGGCAAGTGCAAACCAGAGATTCCTGGAATGACCTCCTTCTTAGACAACACAGACATTCCCTTTTCACTCATGTGACCGAGTCTCTTACGCCATAGCTCCATGGCATTAACATTTTCCACTGCATTAACAGCATCTTTGGAGACCTTAGCCTGCATCAAATAGAAAGATGAAAGCTTCTCACCTCGAACCATAACCAGGGAACCACGTGAAAGCTTCCATTTACCACCACCGTGTAAACTGTAGAAACCCTCATCATCAAGTCTTCCTGTAGATATCAAATTCATCCTCAAGTCTGGAACATGTTTAACATCCTTAAGCATCAACCTAGTCCCAAGACTAGTCTCCAAGCAAATATCACCAATGCCAACAACCTGAGCCACACCATCATTACTCATCTTTACAGAACCATACTTACCTAGAGTATAGGTAGAGAACAAATCCCGCTGTGATGTAGCATGAGTGGCAGCTCCACTGTCAATCACCCAACTGGTGTCTTGGCATACATTAATGGCATTATCCTCAAGAAGAATGAGAAACTCATCTTGGGTGACTGTCACCCGATCTACTTATTCTTGCTTTCCTTGCTGCTTGTCTTTCTTCAACTTCCAGCAATCTTTCTTCATGTGCCCTTTCTTATAACAGAACTAGCACTCCATATTAGCAAATTTATTAAACTTGCTTCTGCTCCTGCTCTTGTCCTTCTTGGACTCTCTATGTAAACTTCTCCCCCTTGACTCAGTAACCAAAACATCTGAACGTGAGGAACTGACATTTGACTGCCTTCTTGTCTCCTCATTCAAAACACTGTTCTTCACTGAATCCATCGAAATGACACCTTCCGATGCGGAGTTACAAAGAGACATTACAAATACCTCCCAAGAATCTGGTAATGTACCAAGAAGCCACAAACCGTGAATCTTATCATCAAACCTGATGCCCATATCAGACAACTTGTTGAGCAATCCCTGAAACACATTCAAGTGATCCGTCATCGGAGTTCCCTCCTGATACCTCAGCTCAATCAAGTTCTTGATCATAAGCATCTTGTTATTCCCGGTCTTCCGAGCATACAATTGCTCCAGCTTCAACCACAAAGAACGAGCATTAACCTCATTTTCAATATGATGCAACACATTATCATCTATCCACTGCCTTATCAAACCACACACTCGGCGATGCAGCAACTTCCATTCATCCTCAGTCTTATTATCAGGTTTCTCCTCCTGAAATACTGGTAGATGAAATTCTTTCACAAAGAGCAGATCCTTCATCTTGCCCTTCCATAGATGATAATTGTTGTTACCATTCAAGCTTATCATTCTGCCCATATTCTCCATCTTTTCCATCACTCACACAAGCAAACCAATAACTCAAAGTTATCCAAATCCAAAGCTTACAAAACCTTAAGCTCTGATACCACACTGTTGGGGAAACCACAAAACACGCGAATGCGCAGCGGAATAAATTTCCCCGCACTTGTGTGAGCCTGTGAGGAATGAACTTGAACTATGGCACAAATGATCTAAGAAAGAAACTAAATGAGGCACAATCTTTTTACGTGGAAGACTTCCTCGATGTGAGAAGGAAAAACCACGGGACCGTAGTCCACTCAAAATCCACTATATCAAATGTATGAGTATTACAACCACGTCCTCCCTGTTCTGAACAGATTCAGAGACTAAGGCTCAAAGAGAGCACTCTCCAACACCAAGAGAACTCAACAAGAGAGCAATACAAGCTTACAAAACTAGCAGATACAAAACGACCTCAGCGCACTAGGATTCCGGCAACCAGAGAACAATCCCACCGTAAAAATCCAAGATGAACAAGTCAACAACACCTCTGCCAAATTTCAGCTCAATCAGAGAAGAACTCACCGTCAGATTTACCAAACACTCAAGACTGCAACTGCTGAAGAACAGTAGCGACCAGCTTCACTAAAACCCCGATTCACGATAAACCAACCGTTGAAACGACAATCCCACCGTTTAATCTCAACCCCACTGAGTCACGAAGCTTCCCCCAAAATATCAGTCAGATCAGACCACTTTCGAGCCCTAGAACACAGCCTTGAAAAACCCAGACGAAAATCACCCTTTCTCTCTTTCTTGCCTCTCTCTTCTTTCTCTCTCTCTTTTCTTTTGTGTGATGTGTGTCTATGTGTGTATTGTTAAACAAAGAACAATATACCATGTGATGAAACAATAAGGCAAATGGAGATGAAGTTATCTAGCTAAAGGAGTGAATAGAAGCTGGATCATGGCAGACATTGTATGACCATTGAAGGCTGCTAAGGAAGGTGGTGGGTAGGCTGAACATAGCCAACAATTCATCCATATACTTTGTTTACCTAACTTTCACCTAACTTGGCCACACTTAAGCTTTCATCATGAATTCACCAACAACACTCCATTACCATTATAGTATCATTTGTTTAGGTTTCAGACTGATGTTGTAAGCCTATATAAAGGCCCCTTATTGTGCTTAATGAAACACACACTTCTCATCCTCCTCACTACTACTACTACTACACACTAAACTCTCTTATCTTCTCATTCTCTTATATTCTCCATTCAAGTCTTTTAATCTCTTTGTTAAATCTCTTAAATACTTATTTTCTATACTCCTAAATTCTTATAATCTTATATGGTATCAGAGCAAGATCCAAATATTTCATTTCTATAAGCTTAAATCCTTAAAAAAAAAAAAAATTCTCAACATGTCTCTCACCCTTCTTACCACTGAAGATTCAAGGTCCTTGAGAGTTCTTGTCATCCTTAATGGTACCAATTACTACCTCTGGTCAAGAACTATCAAGACTGCTCTTTGTGGCAAGTCTCTTGAGAATCATATCCTAAAAGAAAAGGAACCAAGTGAAGAGGTAGCAGAAAAGGAGAAAGAAGCAACCAAGGAAAAAGAAGCCAAATGGTTTCGAGAAAGAAGCAACCAAGGAAAAAGAAGCCAAATGGTTTCGAGAATACCAAGAAGTCCTTGGTATCATTCACAACTCCATTGAGCCAGCTATCCTAGAAGCATACTCCTACTGCGATACTGCCAAGGAGCTTTGGGATACCCTCAAAAATGTCTATGGAGACACCTCTAACCTAAGCCGTGTATTCGTGCTCAAGAAGGAACTACATGATCTCGAACAAGAAGAAATGGAGTTCAAGAAACATTTTGAGAAGTTTCAACCATTATGGAATGAGGTAGATATGCTTAACCTACCACAACTGACCCCAAAATCTTGAAAGAAAGGAAAGATCAAGACAAAGTCTTTGGTCTTCTCCTAACACTAAGCCCCACCTACAATGGCCTCATCAAACATATCATGAGGGAAGATAAGCTCCCAAGCATGGAGGAGGTGTGTTCAAGAATCCAGAAAGAGCAAGGCAACGTTGAGCTCTTCAAAATGGATAAACTCATCTCAGCCAACAAAGGAACCTACAAACCAGAAAAGGGGGGCATATGTGACCATTGCAAAAGGACCGGTCACACTAAGAACAAATGCTGGAAGATCCATGCTAACCTAAGACCATCCTGGTATGTATCAAGGGATGGTAAGGCAAACACTGTCCACAAACAAGCGCGAGAGCTAGAACAAGGAAGCTCCTCCGCTATGGTAGTTGCGAACATGGAAGCAACAAGCGACTATTTCAAGAAGAGTGACCTAGAGGCCTTCATAAAAGCCATAACCGAAAAAATTTTTGGTATCACACTCTACTCTCAAAAACCTAATATTGAAAAGCCAAATTGTGACCTAATCATAGACTCGGGTGCATCTCACCACATGATTAGTAATGCACAATTCTTAGATACAATTGAACCGACTATAGGGAGAGTAGAAATTGCTAATGGTGATGGAATACCAATAGAAGGAAAAGGAAACTTAAGACTATTTGATAAGAAAAGTGAAGCATTCTATGTTCCTAAGTTTAAGTCAAACTTAATATCTGTTGGAAAGGTCACTAAGGACCTGAACTGCCTCGCTATATTCAGTCCTAATGACGTGTACTTTCAGGATATTAAGAATGGAAGGCTACTTGGGAAAGGTGAAGCCAATGATGAGCTTTATGTTCTTGAGAAATACTCTAAAAATAAGGATGCTTTTATCTCCACTGCTTGTTTTTCAACTAGTCTAAGTTTTGTGTGGCATGCTATGCTAGGTCATCCTCATGCTAGAGCACTTGAAATAATGTTACCCAATGCTGCTTCATTTGACCACTCCAATTGTGAAGCATGTATCTTGGGGAAACACTGTCGTATTGTCTTTCCAAAGTCTGCTACTCTTTATGAAAATTGCTTTGATCTGGTTCATAGTGATGTTTGGACTTCACCATGCATGTCTAGAGAAGGTAACAAGTACTTCGTAACCTTCATAGATCAAAAATTGAAGTATACTTGGGTTACCTTACTCTCATCAAAAGACCGCGTGTTTGAAGCATTCACCAATTTCCAAAACTATGTGACTAACCAATTCAATGCTAAGATCAAAGTGTTTAGATCAGACAATGGAGGCGAGTATAACTTGATGTACGAGTTTTAAACCCTATTTTCCTACTGCAAGTGCACAGCAAATCGTAGTAGTACTTAGGGGTCGATCCCACGAAGACCAAGTATTACACTATGGTTTTATAAGCTAGATTTAGAGCTAAGACGAATCAAATAGGTTTGGTTTCGTTGGTAGCAAGAAACTAATCTAAAATCGGAAGTAAAACAATATTAAGCAAGCGTTAGGTCAAGGAATTTCGCAGGCAATTCAGAGCAACGGATCAAACACTATTCAGGCAATGATTAAGCACAAGTCTAGAACTCAAACATAAAGATAATATCAATCCACTCTCATGGTATCAATATCTTTGTCTAACAACCTAGAAATCCTAACTCTCGTTGGTTCTAGCAAATCGCAGACAAGCTTTAAGATCAGGTTTGATTTGTTCACAATTCTCCAATACATCTACTCTCGCAGGTAATGAATAAATTGCTCACCAAAGTTTCTTCTAGCAACCTAGCAACTCTCGCTGTCTAAGTTAACCTAACATCAATGAATCAAGTGATCAAATCGATACAAGCATTAAGAACAACAAGGGTGAAGACATCGATTTATTAGCCTATTTGTGTTTAACCCTAGCTCATGAATTCCTTTGAAAACCTTAACCTAACTAAGAGATCTACTCAAGCATAATGAAAGAAGAAAGCAAAACAATAAAATAAAAAGACTGCATCGATATTAAATAAAAGAATAGGGTTCAGAAATCTTCTCCAGATGTTGCAGAGATTCTTCTCCCAAAATAATACAAAGCTCTCTAGAGAATAGGAAAACTAAAGTAGAAAGTAGAAAATAAAAGGCAGGATGTAAAAGATGATCCAAAAAACTAAAACTAAAGGGAATATATATATATATGGGTCATCATAGGCGGCTGGTTCTCTTATTTTCGTGATTAGGATTAGGTCAAATCGGCCTTCCTTTTTTTCTCCGAAATTCCGAGCAGGTGCTCGCTGGGTGCCGAGCACGTGCTCGGAAGTGAATTTGGTGATTCTTCACAGATTCGCCTCCTTTTCTTCCAATATGATTCTTTTATGCTCCAAAGGCTCTAATCACTCCAAACTTCGATAATAGCTCCATAGCCACCTAAAATTACCTAAAACATACTCAAAAACTCTAAAAAGCAATTAGATAATAAGGTTAGTATGGGTCAAAATCCCAACATATCAATTCCCCCAGACTTAGATCTTTGTTTGTCCTCAAACAAACTAAAACCTAGTTCGAGAAAAAGAGTTGAAAACAGGGATCTCACAATCTCAATTAGAATAATCGCACCAACTGCTTAGACCTGTAATCCACATTCTTTATGAACCAATCAAAAATCGACCACCATGTACTTCTCCTTAGCCACATCGCAGTTTTTCCAGATAAACTTCACAAAATCTCAACTTCTTTCACTATCCATCATTGCATAGAGACTAACAATGCTTCCAATGCCAAGAACCTTATAGACTCCTTCCCATACTATACCTTGACAAATACAACCATGTAATCCACCTATTTGGTACTCTTTCTCTCCCCCAGACTTATTCTTTTCTCATACTCTGC
Source organism: Isatis tinctoria (assembly GCA_010577795.1). NCBI lineage: Eukaryota > Viridiplantae > Streptophyta > Magnoliopsida > Brassicales > Brassicaceae > Isatis > Isatis tinctoria. The sequence goes on from CM021250.1 coordinate 33,831,730, forward strand.
ATTGATCTTTTGATCATCTCTTTTTTTTTTTACGATTTCCTTTTCTTTTTTTTTCTTTTTTTTATTGCAAAAGTGTGACGAATAATGGGGTCATCGGAAATTTTCCTCTCCCTCGTTTCCACCTTTGTGTGATCATTCCTTTCAAAGTAAAATAATGGGGTCATGGGAAATTTTCCTACCCCTTTACTCAAAAGAAAATCATCTCATCTTTTCATTTGTTTCTCAGGATCTTTAGAATAAGGGAGAGGAGTACCATAAGCTTTTCACAACAGCCGCAGATGTCAGGTATGAATGAGAGAATCAAGCTCTTTGATCACCAGCTACAGTTGAAAGATCTCTGTCAATAGCTCAGGTTTGTAAAATCTGCTGGAAATATGGGTGTTTCTAGTGGACTGGTCAGACTTTGGATTTTTCATTAGTCTTAGCTGAATAGATCCTAAAGATATGGTCACTAAGTAAAAACAGCCAGCTCAATATTCTAAGAGATAGTTCATAAATCCCAATCAAAATTTTGACCCAATAAAATGGACTGACTCTAAAAAAGAAAATAAAGAAGACTCAAAAACACGAAGTAAAGTAAGATTCAAGGTACGAACCCCCCAGACTTACTTCACACCGTCTCGGTGTGAAAATGAGCCAGAGAAGAGGTGTAGAAAATTTACCTGGGTCTGCAGGGCAGAGCAGCAAGGCGGAGCAGGTGCTCCGGAATATAAGTGGGTGCTCGCCTTTTTTTTTTTTTTCTGAAACAAGAAAAACCAAAACCAAAAATCAAAAGCAAAAGAGAATAAAATAAAAAAAAACACTTACCAGTGGGTTGCCTCCCACCAAGCGCTTGGTTTAAGTCATTAGCTTGACTTTGGTGCCATGTATCAATCAGGTGGGGCTTCAGAGCTTGCTCCAAAACAAACTCCGCAATCAGACATTCTCATGTTCAGAACCTTACTCAGCATTGCATTGACAACACCAATACCCTTCTCTTTCAACTCTGATGGAAGAATAGCCCTAACTCTAGAGAAAGGTTTAGGACGACCTTTGCACTTCACTTTGTAGTCAACCGAGTTTCCATCATATCCTTGAGGGATCAAAATCATTTGAGGACCTCCCGTGATCCTTTTGCTCTGCACGTTTTCTCGCGTCTTTGCCTTCGCCCTAAATTTCCCGGGTGGTGGAGCAGGTGCTAGCGGGATTGGAGCATGTGCTTCTTCTCTATCCACTGCTGAGATGCAAGAGGCGTGTGTGGTGGTTCCTGTAGGAACGGCTTTGTAGAAAACCGTTTTGTCGATCTTGGAAAAACAGACTCGCTTATTAGGCATATCAATGATTGCACCCACTGTAGCCATGAATGGTCTTCCGAGAAGCAAGTGCATATCATACCCTTCTCGCATCTCCGCAACCTGAAAATCGGTTGGAACTAGGCAATCCCCTATTTGGACAGGTAGATCGTGAATGCTGCCAGACGATGTTGTTGAGGAGGAGTTTGCAAATCGAAGATTCATTCGACTAGGCCTTATCTCAGAGATTTTCAACTTCTCTGCAAGAGCTTTTGACATGAGATTGACACTAGACCCAGAATCACAAAGAGCTTCTTTGAATTCAACTCCTGTAATGGAGCATGGGACCAAGAACTTTCCAGGATCTTCAACCTTAGGCAATACCCTCAATGGTGGTGTACTCCTTGCTTCTACAAAGATCGCTTTAATCTCTTCCTGAGTCTCTCTGCAGTTCCAAAAGAAATCAAGTATGGGGCGATTTTCCAAGGCTTCTTCAAAAGAGATTTCCTTAGGAATCCTTCTCACCATCTTCTTAAAATCAGCTAGCTTCTCTGCACTGATAGACCCCTCTGATCTCTAGGTGGAATTGGATAAGGAACTTTAGGAATGTAAATCCTCGCTGGAGGACTTCCTGCAGGTTGGGTGGGAGCATCTCGGGGGAGCATGTGCTCGCGGTAGCGAGCATGTGCTCTGTCGGAGAGATGGAGTGCTCACTCATTTTTTCTACGCCAGGATCAATCAAACGAGGGTAAGAGGCAGGTACTCCAGATAATGAGGCGTAATCCATCTTCTTTTCTACGCCATGAGAAAATATTTCTCCCTTGAGCGGGTGCTCCTCAGCTTGAATTGCAGAATTGACATATCCGATCCTAGGATTCACCTCTACTCTTCCTGGAAGAATTCCTGATGCCTCAGCAGTTTGACAATCTGAATCTCAAGCTTCTTCACGTGAGTGCAAACAGCTTCGAACTTACTATGGAGATCATTGTACATGCTGTCCACCTTGACATTGATCTCATTAGCAGATTTCTGTTGGCTGAGTAGAACCAACTGCATAAGAGATTTCAGCTCGTCATGGGAGTTAGACGCCTGAGCTTGAAAGCTCTGATTCTCCACATAGCCTTCATTCACGTAGTTCACCTCTGCATATTGCTCATAGCTTCTATTCGCGCAAAGCTGGACACTTCTCTGATGTCTCTCCAACAACAAGCTCACTTTTGCGGCCAGCTCATCAATCTTCTGCGATTCAACACTGCTGACATATCTATTCTCATCATACTCATGGCAGCGATTTCCAGAACTTGTAGCCAAGTTCTCAATCAGCTCAAACGCGCCTTCCTTCGATCTGGTGTAGAAATTTCCATTGCTGGCTGCATTCAGGGCGTTTCTGCTTTCCAATCAACACCATCATAGAATGTGCTCAGGATCTGCTCATCGCTGAACCCATGGTGAGGGCAATCTCTGCGGTACTCCTTGTACCTTTCCCACGCTTCGCAAAAAGCCTCTCCAGACTGTTGTTGGAACGAAGAGATCTTGTTCCTTAGAGCTGCGGTTTTGGACTTGGTGTAGAACTTGTCCAAGAATGCCGACCTAGCATCAGCCCATGTCGCCAGAGATCCAGGTGCCAATGACTTAAGCCAGCGCAAAGCCTTGTCCGCCAAAGAGAATGAGAAGAGTTGCATTTGAGGAAATCCGGAGGCACGCCATTCGAACCGGTTGTGCTGCAGATTTCTTCGAAATCTTCAACATGGTCCATCGGATTTTCTGCATCCAAACCGTGGAACAAGTGCTGCTTCACCAATGCGATCATCTGAGGTTTGATCTCGTAGTCCTGCCTCTGAATCGTGGTGGAATGATTGCGGCTCTGTTGTGATAGTAGGCATGAGGCGCATGTATGTCCCCAATGGCACGCTTTTGCTGTGGTTGTAGCTGTTGTTGCAACTGTTGCATCTGCTGTTCTAACCTTCGGATTTCAGCAGCTACATAGCCACTAGCAGCTCGCTCGTCGGTTTCGTCGCCCATGTTGGCTGGATCCGACTTCTTCTTCTAATCAGCTCGTTCTAACCTTGCTATCTCCTGATTGTTATGAAACACACAAGAGAAGAAAAGAAGAACAAGTTAGTAAATCTTAGACTAAAAATTTCGCCGAAAACCAAAGGTAATAATTTGATCCCCGGCAACGGCGCCAAAAACTTGATGTACGAGTTTTAAACCCTATTTTCCTACTGCAAGTGCACAGCAAATCGTAGTAGTACTTAGGGGTCGATCCCACGAAGACCAAGTATTACACTATGGTTTTATAAGCTAGATTTAGAGCTAAGACGAATCAAATAGGTTTGGTTTCGTTGGTAGCAAGAAACTAATCTAAAATCGGAAGTAAAACAATATTAAGCAAGCGTTAGGTCAAGGAATTTCGCAGGCAATTCAGAGCAACGGATCAAACAACTATTCAGGCAATGATTAAGCACAAGTCTAGAACTCAAACATAAAGATAATATCAATCCACTCTCATGGTATCAATATCTTTGTCTAACAACCTAGAAATCCTAACTCTCGTTGGTTCTAGCAAATCGCAGACAAGCTTTAAGATCAGGTTTGATTTGTTCACAATTCTCCAATACATCTACTCTCGCAGGTAATGAATAAATTGCTCACCAAAGTTTCTTCTAGCAACCTAGCAACTCTCGCTGTCTAAGTTAACCTAACATCAATGAATCAAGTGATCAAATCGATCCAAGCATTAAGAACAACAAGGGTGAAGACATCGATTTATTAGCCTATTTGTGTTAACCCTAGCTCATGAATTCCTTTGAAAACCTTAACCTAACTAAGAGATCTACTCAAGCATAATGAAAGAAGAAAGCAAAACAATAAAAAAAAAGACTGCATCGATATTAAAATAAAAGAATAGGGTTCAGAAATCTTCTCCAGATGTTGCAGAGATTCTTCTCCCAAAAATAATACAAAGCTCTCTAGAGAATAGGAAAACTAAAGGTAGAAAGTAGAAAATAAAAGGCAGGATGTAAAAGATGATCCAAAAACCTAAAACTAAAGGAATATAATATATAAGGGTCATCATAGGCGGCTGGTTCTCTTATTTTCGTGATTAGGATTAGGTCAAATCGGCCTTCCTTATTTTTCTCCGAAATTCCGAGCAGGTGCTCGCTGGTTGCCGAGCACGTGCTCGGATTGAATTTGGTGATTCTTCACAGATTCGCCTCTTTTTCTTCAATATGATTCTTTTCTGCTCCAAAGGCTCTAATCACTCCAAACTTCGATAATAGCTCCATAGCCACCTAAAATTACCTAAAAAATACTCAAAACTCTAAAAAGCAATTAGATAATAAGGTTAGTATGGGTCAAAATCCCAACATATCAGTATACGAGTCAACGGTTCAAGAGCATCTAGCAAAACACGACATAATTCCATCAACAAGTTGTCCATACACTCCACAACAAAACGGAGTGGCAGAAAGAAAGAATAGACACTTAATGGAAGTGGCCAGATCCATGATGTTCCACACCAATGTTCCTAAGAAGTTTTTGGGAGACGCTATATTAACAGCATGTTACTTATCAACCGAACCCCAACCAAAGTCTTAGAAGATCTGTCACCATTGAGGTTAAACAAAACCAAACCCTTTATTGAACACTTACGTGTCTTTGGTTGTGTTTGTTTTGTTTTATTAGCAAACAATGGGAACAAACTTGAAGCAAGAAGCATCAAGAGTATATTCATTGGGTATTCACCCACTCAAAAGGGGTATAAGTGCTACGATCCCATCAATAATCGCACTTATGTCTCAAGAGAAGTCAAGTTTCTAGAAGGACAAGGCTACTATGAGAAGAAAGACTGGGAAAGTTTGAAGGACCTATCAAGGTCACCATCTGATCTCGCTACAAGTCTAAAGTTCCTTCTTGACCACCTTGGCAACAACGATACTCCAAGACCAGAAAACATGGATGGAAACGTATCTACTCAAGAAGAAAGAAGAGAAGAAAACCACCAAGGAAACGTTCAAAATCATGAAGAAGAATCATTTCAACAACAAAACCAAGAAAATGTGGTTATAGGAAATGAAGAATCTAGCGATCATGAAGAACAAATAGAAGAAGAAGAAGAAGAAGTTCCACAACCCAGAAGAAGTGAAAGACTCAAAGAAAAAGAAAGAGTCACCTACAACAATCAAGTTGTGGCACATCCAAATCAAACTATCTGTTCGCTTGTCTTCTTGCCATTCGATCATCAAGCCTTCATCGGAAAAATAGAAAAGGATTCAGTCCCTACTACATATGAAGAAGCGATAGAAAAGAAAGAATGGGTGGAGGCAGTAAGCGATGAAAGAGGAGCTATGGAGAAGACCCATACTTGGGATGTAGAGGAAGTTCCAAAAGGAAAGAAGACAGTAAGCTCTAAATGGGTGTTTACCATCAAGTATAAGAGTAATGGAGATATCGAGAGGTATAAAGCAAGACTTGTGGCTCGGGGCTTTACTCAGACGTACGGAGAAGACTATACGGACACATTCGCTCCGGTGGCAAAATTACACACGGTCCGAGTTGTTCTATCATTAGCTATGAACCTCTCTTGGGATTTATGGCAAATGGACGTCAAGAATGCCTTTCTTCAAGGCGAGCTTAAAGAAGAAGTCTACATGACACCGCCACCGGGTCTCAAGGATCTCTGCAAACCCGGGCAAGCCCTAAGATTAAGGAAAGCTATTTATGTGTTGAAGCAATCCCCAAGAGCCTGGTACCACAAACTCAGTACCACTCTCATGGGTCATGGCTTTCAAAAATCCCACTCCGACCATACACTCTTTACTCTCCGTGGCCCTCAAGGTATCGTGGTGGTTCTCGTTTATGTCGATGATCTGATTATCACCGGAGACGACCAAGAAGGAATTCAAATGACTAAGGAATTCCTCACATCCACCTTCGACATTAAAGACCTTGGTGAGTTGAAATACTTTCTTGGACTTGAAGTTTGTAGATCCCCGGATGGTCTATTCCTATCTCAACGAAAATACACGATGGATCTTCTAAAGGAAACTGGAAAGCTTGGATCTAAACCGGCTAAAACACTGCTTGAAGATGGCTACAAAGTCAACCGAAAGGGGGAGAAATCAGATGAAAAGTTCAAAGATGTCTCTCAAGATAGGAGGCTGGTAGGCAAGTTGATATATCTCACGCTCACAAGACCAGATTTATGCTTTACAGTCAATCATGTAAGCCAACACATGCAAGAACCGACTGTATATCATTGGTCATTGATGGATAGGATTCTCCGATATATCAATGGAAGCTCGTCTCAAGGAATATGGATGGGGAAGAATAACAATACCGAGATAGTAGGGTACTGTGATGCAGATTGGGCCGGCGACAGAAATGATCGGAAATCAACAACCGGCTATTGTACCTTCATTGGAGGAAATATAGTGACATGGAAGACGAAGAAACAAAAGGTTGAGTCATGTTCAAGTGCAGAGGCAGAATACAGAGCCATGAGGAAACTTACGAATGAGTTAACGTGGCTCAAGGCCTTGCTTAAAGACTTTGGCATTGAGAAACAAGAACCAATCACCATGCACTGCGACAACGAAGCGGAAACCCATATTGCCACAAATGTAGTATTTCACGAAAGAACCAAGCACATCGAGATCGACTGTCACAAAGTCCGTGAAAAGATTGAAGAAGGAGTTATCATGCCCTGCTATACCAAAAGTGAAGATCAACTAGCAGATATCTTCACCAAAACAGCGAGTCTAAAGGTTTGCAACAAGATTTATAGCAAACTTGGACTCGTCGATCTATCCAGCTCTTAGTTGACATTCCTCTCAACTCATGACTATTACACTCTTTTTCCCCTATAGGAGTTTTGTCCCAAGTGGTTTTCTCCATGGGGTTTTTAATGAGGTAATAGGCATGAGTTGTCCACACTTAACCATTTGGATTCATCCATAAGGTTTAAGCGTGAGGGGGAGTGTTAAACAAAGAACAATATACCATGTGGTGAAACAATAAGGCAAATGGAGATGAAGTTATCTAGCTAAAGGAGTGAATATACCATTGGAATTGAACCGGCTTACTGTACCAACGACGAAAGCTAAATCCAGTCTTGTGCAGACCATGGCATACATCAAACTACCCACTGCAGAAGCATATGGAACTCTTGCCATATCTTCCTTCTCTGCTTTTGTCTTTGGACTCTGTTTTCTGCTCAATCTAATGTGTGTAGCAAGAGGAGTGCTTACCACTTTATATTTGTCCATGTGAAACCTTTTGAGTACTTTCTCAATGTACTTCTCCTGAGACAAGTGGATCAATCTCTCAGCTCTGTCTCTCTCAATTCTTATACCAAGAATCTGTTTCGCTGGACCCAAGTCTTTCATGGCAAATGACTTCCTGAGCTGCTTCTTCAGCTCCTCAATTCTGCTCATGTCCCTGCCCACAATCAACATGTCATCAACATATAACAACAAGATGATAAAATCATCATCACCAAACACCTGAATAAATACACAGTGATCATCAGTAGTCTCCTTATAACCATGCTCCTCCATAACAGACTTAAACTTCATATACCACTGACAAACTAAATCATCTTCACCCTTTTTCACAAAGCCTTCCGGTTGTACCATGTAAATCTCTTCCTCCAAATCTCCATGAAGGAAAGCAGTTTTTACATCCATTTGCTCAACCTCTAGATCAAGACTTGCTGCCAGTCCAAGTACAATCCGAATGGACTGCATCTTCACAACAGGAGAAAAGATTTCATCATAATCAATTCCCTTCTTTTGGCTGTATCCCAACAGGAGCATAGACAGCAACTCAAGTGTGTTGGGTCTGTCTGCAGGTTGGTGTTGAACACAGAGTAGACCAATCTGAACACATCTCCTAACTTCTAATGAGCAGCATGAATCAACAACATCTTTATCCAATAGATCAATTCCTCCATTTTCACACCAAGATTCCCATGCCTGTTGTTTGGTTTCAGATGTTAATAATATGAGAGTATGAAACGTTTTGAAACTTCTGCAAGTTTTTGAAAACATAGACTTACTTACATATGCAAGAAGGGTTTTTCCTTCTTTTCCATAGCTGAATCTCGAGATTTTCTCTCCGCTGATGATTTCTAACAGTAGAACTCCAAAGCTGTAGATGTCAGACATCTCAGAGAACATCCCAGTCCATGCATACTCAGAAGCCATATATCCTCTGAAAATTTCAACCAAGTTTAATTTATGATATGACTATGAGTTTTGCTACGCATGTTTTGTAATAAGATTCTTACAAAGTTCCTACAACTCTGCGAGTGTGGTCCTGATACTCGGTTCCCTGATATATCCGAGCCAAACCAAAATCTGATATTTTTGGGTTCATCTTCTCGTCTAGAAGAATGTTGCTGACCTTTAGGTCTCGGTGAATGACCTTGAGGCGTGAGTCACGGTGGAGGTAGAGAAGTCCACGCGCAATACCTTGGATGATACTGAATCTCTTAGGCCAGTCAAGCTCAAGCTTCCTTCTTGAATCTAAGCAATAATACAGTCTAAAAACTATCAGATCTTCAGTTCTATACAGAGTGGAAAACTGCCAAATGGAGAGAATGAGGCAAGAAGGGATCAACCAAAGAGAAAAGTGTCAAGGCTTTTGTTCACCATAAACTCATATATCAATAGCCTCTCTTCTCCTTCAATGCAACATCCCAAAATTCGAACTAAGTTCTTGTGTTGTAGTTTTGAGATGAGTATTATTTCATTCATGAACTCCTCTTTGCCCTGCCCCGAGCTGCTAGAAAGCCGTTTTACAGCAATGTCTCTCTCATCCTGCAGCTTTCCCTGATACAGATTGCAGAATATCATCTCGACAGCATAAACAGAGAATTGAAAAGAGCAAAGAGGACAAAATTTCTCTTACCTTGTAAACTGAACCAAATCCACCTTGTCCGAGTTTATTTGACAGGTCGAAACTATTGGTAGCACTTTCCATGGTTTTCATCTCAAAGAAATTTAACCTGGGACATCTTGTGGTTTCAGACCATTCCTTGATGCATCTTGTGAGGCATCCTTTGGTATAATAACTGGATTAAAGTCACAAGAATATATTGTAAAGTCATAAGCAAGCAAGAAGAGACTGATAGAGGGAGAGAGTTACCATTATATTTCATTTTGTATCTACAGAAACCAAACGCCGCAGAACCCAATATCACAAAGAGGGAAAGACTAGCAGCAATGGCAGCAATGGGTTTGTTGCGATTCTTTCCACCCGAGATATATTAAAATAAAAACAAATAAACACTAAGAAATGCAAGAAGTAGCTTTTTTGTGTTACTCATTACCCCATACCAAGTTCAGAGCGTGCAAGACGAATGGAAAGAAGCTCTCCTCCCCCAGAAAACTGCATTACGTCCATTAGTTCTTGATTCCATATTAAGCATCCAATTCCACGAATAAAAGAAAAGGCCAAGCAAGAACAGTTGTGGAGGCACTTTTGGTTGCAGTCTTCAGCATCCACAGAATTTACGAATTTGTAAAAGTCCGGAGGCTTTACGTTGGCAACAGGGTGGAAAACGTTTGCAACTTTGCTCGTAGAGTTTCCTCCTTGATAATCTAGTTCAGTACGTCTTACACAACCATTAGTCCAGTTACCTCTTTTCCACTCCTCAGAAGATTTGGGTACAAACCCTTTGAAGCATTTACACTTTGGAGCTACTGACATAACACATAACCCAAAAGGTCCACATACACCGTAAACATGGCATGCATTGGCTGGAGCCCGATACATGACTTCCCATCCGGTTCCACTATGACGAAACCCCGTCACTGAGCCTTCTGATGTTAATATTACACGTGAAAGTTTTGAGCTTATGTATACATAAGAGAAAGATACTGACCCGTTTGCATCCTGCTGAAAGGTAAATGGACTTGCTAATGTTTCATCCATTAGTGGTATCCCGGTGAACCTTGTTTTAGCCCATGGACCTGTTCTGTAACAAGGCGTCGAGCCTCTCCTAGTAAGCAGCTGTGATGGCACTTGCTGCGTAATCTGAGCCACAAACTCACCGGGCGATGGGTCAGTATTACTTTTCCAAGAAGTCAACACCCGCTCCTCACCAGTGGCCCGATTATACGTCAAGGGTGAGAAAGGGAGCATCGTATCACCAAGATGCGCAAAGCTTTCCCATAGCGTTCTTCCTGAAACATTGTCTGTGACAATAAGATTTCCTTCGTCTGACAGCTCTGCACGAGATCCGTTAGATGCAGATGTTTCTCTGGTGGACCACACAACACCATTTTTTCCATCCAATAAGAGAAGACTTCCATTGCTGTTGATATTTAGATTTACCATGGAGTCTATAAGAGGCTTTTCTCTATTGGCCACCCACACAACCACCCTGGGAATGATACCCTTGAACCAGATACCAACATATTGATTCTGGGAGTCATCAGGACTGAAGAACCCTAGTTCATAAACTCCTTTAGAGGAGCTGAGAGTTTGTCCTATTGACAAAGGACTTGCTGGTGTTATAGCTGCAAAGCTAAAACTTGAAACGATGGGGAACAAGAGCAAATAAGCAATGAACACGATACTCTTCTTCCCCATGTGCTTCCAATAACTTTCTTCAGATTAGTTGAAGAAGTCACTTCAAGAAAACATAGCCAAAACCAACAAACAAGAACATATAACAAGAACGAGGAAGTCAAGTTAAAAAAGATAAAGAAAAGTCAGGAACTTGTGAGGACTATAAACAATGTTGACCATAGCGTACTTAGAGCATCTCCAATGGTTAGAGACCTCCCAAGTTTCTAAAAAAATAAAAATATTAATATTTTAATTATATAATTATATTTGAATTTTCTTTAAATCTTTGAAATGGTAATCAAGTGACATGTGGAAATGGAGTTTAGAACCTGTTCTAAAAATGCTTATTTTAGAGCTTTTGTTCACCTTCTCTCCTATTTTTGTTTTTATTGTATTTATTTTAATAATAGGCTTTAGGTATTAGAACCTTCCATTGGAGATGCTCTTAGAGCATGATTATTACAGTCTTTTACATGAGATTCTGATTTATATTTTAATTAAAAAAAGAAGAAAAGTGAAGAGAGAGAAAGAAATGAAATTCTAAAAACAGAGGTTTTGGAACCATGTTTAAAGAAAGTTCTACACTTGCCTATTTATTATTGGATCAATCTTTTATTATTTAATTAAATTATAAACAACAAATAAAATAATAATATAAAATCTATCAGAACTCCATTTTAAGAGATCAGGGATAATGATGCTCTTAGAGCATCATTATTGCAGGGTTTTAGAGGAGGTTCTGATCAGATTTTTAATTGAAAAAAGAAAAAAGGGAAGAGAGAGAGAAAAATGGGGTTTCAAAAAGAGAGGTTTTAGAACTTATGTTTACATGAAGTTATACACTTGCTTTTGTACTATTGGTTCAACCTTTTTTAATTTAACTAAATTATAAAAAATAAATGAGATAATAATATAAAATTGATCAGAACTCCATTTTTAGAGAGTTAGGGATAATTATGCTCTTATGTTCCAAAGTTATGCATTACTTTATTTATGATCCACTTAAACCTTATAAAATAATGCAAAAATAAATCAACACTCACGTAATTTCCAAGAAGAAATTCAGGCTTTTTACCCACAATAATGTCATTTTAATGTCTTTACTAGCTTGGTGGGCCAAGAACCAATGAAATAGGACACCTATGCTCTGCATCAATCGAAAGATGAGAAATTTCACAGTCTGAGTTTGACAGAGATCTAACATTTAACCTTGTCAACGACGCATTGATTTATCGTGTTGTTCCCAAGTTCACATTTTAAGATAAAGCACCTACACTCTGCCTCAATTGGAAGATAATTATATGAACAAATCAATCAGACGATTCTTAGTGGTTTCTGAAATACTTGTTTCACCCCTTACAACACACTTTATCTACAATTTAGAAAAAGCCAGTTATTTTCTTTCGAAATGTATGTGTAAGTGTTGTTGTGATCACCACTGAAAAAAAAATGGATTTTTTTTAAGAAGAAGAATCTAACAAACTTCAAATGACCAATTTCCGTTACACATCGTTTCTTAACGCCCAAGGATCACAGATTGTGTCATCTCATTGACAGTGACCAAACCTTCAGACAGAGATTCTTCTTCTCTGGCCTGCACTACAAATGTGGGTTGTTTCGGCGATGGAAGATCAGATGCTGTGGTGAGCATAGACAGCAACTCAAGTGTGTTGGGTCTGTCTGCAGGCTGGTGCTGAACACAGAGCAAACCAATCTGAACACATCTCTCAACTTCTAATGGCTGACATGAATCCGCAACATGTTTATCCAAAATACCAACTCCTCCGGTTTGACACCAAGATTCCCACGCCTGTTTGTTTAGTTTAATAAGAACAAGAAACGTTTTGAAACATTTGCAACTGCAAGTGTACGTAAACCTAAAGAGTTACTTACATAAGCAATAAGAGTTTTTGCTTCCTCGCCATAGCTGAATCTTGAGAGCTTCTCTCCACTGATGATTTCCAACAGCAGCACTCCGAAGCTGTAGACGTCTGACTTCTCAGAGAACATCCCACTCCATGCATACTCAGGAGCCATATATCCTCTGGGCAAACATCAAAAGGTTTCACCGAAAATTTAATATAAGATTATGACTATGAATCTTGTTAAGAAAGCATGTCTTGAAAACAAGATTCTTACAGAGTTCCTACAACCCTACGAGTGTTGTCCTGATATTCGGTTCCCTGATACATCCGAGCCAATCCAAAATCTGATATTTTTGGGTTCATCTTCTCATCCAGAAGGATATTGCTAACCTTCAGATCTCGGTGAATGACCTTGAGGCGTGAGTCACGGTGGAGATAGAGAAGTCCACGCGCAATACCTTGGATGATACTGAATCTCTTAGGCCAGTCAATCTCAAGCCTTCTTCTTGAATCTAAGCAATAATATAGTGTAGAAAAATATCAGAAAAAGTGTTGCACACAGAGAGAAAAAGGGATGAGACAAGCAGGGAACAACCAAAGAGAAAATTGTCAAGGCTTTTGTTCAACATGAACTCATAAATCAGTAGCCTCTCTTCTCCTTCAATGCAACATCCCAAAATCCGAACTAAGTTCTTGTGTTGTAGTTTTGAGATGAGTACTATTTCATTCATGAACTCCTCTTTGCCCTGCCCTGAGCTGCTAGAAAGCCGTTTTACAGCAATTTCTTTCCCACATTGTAGCTTTCCCTGAAACAGATTGGTGAAGAACATAAAAGGAGAATACATAACACCAAAGAGGGAAAATATGCTCATACCTTGTAAACTGAACCAAACCCACCCTGTCCGAGTTTATTCGACGGACTGAAATTATTGGTGGCAGTTTGAATGGCATTCATCTCAATAAAATTTAAACCTTCGACATCTTGTGGTTGCAGTCATCTTTCCATGCATCTACTGAAGCATTCTTTGATATATTAGCTGAAACTTGAGTTTCAAGAATAGATAGTAAGGGCATCAGTGTGTTACCATTAGGAAGCAAATGTACAGACAAACAAGAAGAAATAGTTTGAGAGATAGTAATTAAGATCTTCATTGTGTACCTCTATGTTTCACTCTGCATCTCCAGAAACCAAACGCAGCAGAACCCAATAGAACAAAAAGAGAGAGGCTCACAACACTAGCAGCAACGGTACTCATGCCATTGCTTCCACCTGAGATATTTAAGACACCAAAAAATAAATCAATAAGCCATGCTGCTACAACAGATAACACTATCAATGAACTTTGTAATTGAAGAAGTAGATCTTTCAGCCTTACCTAGTTCAGAATGTGCAAGACGAATAGAAAGAGTTTCTCCTCCTACAGGAAACTGCGTAGTGTCCATTAAGTCTTGGTTCCAAATTAAACACCCTATTCCACGAATATAAGCAAAGGCCAAGCAAGAACAATTGTGGAGGCATCTTTGGTAGCATCTATCAGCATCCACATTACTTATGAATTCGTAAAATTCTGGAGGTTTTATGTTGGCAATAGGATGGAAGCCGTTGACATCTTTGCCAGTAGAGGTGTCTTGGCAATTTAGTTCGACACGCCTCACACAACCATTAGTCCAGTTACCTCTTATCCACTCCTCAGCGGATTTGGGTACAAACCCTTTGAAGCATTTACACGTTGGAGATGCTGACATAACACATATCCCAAAAGGTCCACATACACCGTAAACATCGCATGAATTTGCAGGAGCCTCACTGAGTACTTCCCAGTCGGTCCCACTATGCTGAAACCACGTCATAGAGCCCTCTGTCGTTAAAGTTACACGTGAAAGTTTCGAGCTTATGTCTAGAAAAGAGAAAGACCCTGACCCGTTTGCATCTTGCTGAAAGGTAAATGGACTTGCTAATGATTCATCCATTTGCGGTATCCCGGTGAATCCTGTTTTAGCCCATGGACCGGTTCTAAAATAAGGCTTCGAGCCTCTCATAGTAATCACCTGTAGTGGCACTTGCGGTGAAAGCAGAGCCAAAAATTCACCATGCGATGGATCATTGTAACTTTTCCAAGAATTCAGAACCCGCTTCTCACCGGTGGCGAGATTATACATCATGGATGACAAAGGGATCATAGTATCACTAAGATGCTCAAAGCTTTCCCATACAGTTCTTCCCGTATCATTGTCTATGACAATAAAATTCCCGCTGTCTAAAAGCTCTGCACGAGACCCATGAGATGTGAAAATATCTCCGATGGACCACACAACACCATGTTTTCCATCTAATAAGAGAAGACTTCCATTGCTGCTGAACCTTAGACTCGCCGTGGAGTCTGTAAGAGGCTTTTCTCTATTGGCCACCCACACAACCACCCGTGGAATGATACCCTTGAACCAGATTCCGACATACTGATTTTGGGAGTTATTAGGACTGAAGAACCCCAGCTCATAAATTCCATTAGGGGAGCTGAGAGTTTGGCCTATTGACAAAGGACTCTCTGTCGTTATCACCGCAAAGCTAAAACTTAAAAAGGTGGTAAACAAGGAAAAAAAAGCAAAGAACATGATCCTATTATTCCCCATGTGTTTGTCTCTCCAATAACAATCTTCTTCAGATTAGTATAAGAAGTGAACATGTAACAAGAGCAAGAAAGCTAAGAAGAAAAAAAACTATGGACTTGTGAGAACGATGTTGAAAAAAACTGAGGTTCCAAAATTATGCACTACTTTACACAAAGAAGTCCAACTTCTTAGCCAATCAGTGTCATTTTACAGTTACAAAATCCAACATTTTTTTCCAGTCAAGCACGCATTGATTGACCTCAAATCGAAATACCCTGTTATTTCCATGTAACGTCCATACTCTGCATCAACTGAAAGATGGTTATTAAACAGATGAAGAGAATATGAAATCAATCAGATCTCTCAAAGTGGTTCATACGATTGATAGAAAACGAAAGGCGATGAAAAGATAGTTTGAATTTTCAGTATTGTTGAAAATTACAATTTTGTACAGAATTTTGAATTTTCAGCATTTCACCAAACCCGTACGGTGCCTAATGTAAATTGCTAATAAAATTTCCACCATGAATATGACTTCATCTGAGCATATGTTCCTTTAGCCAAGTGAAAACATACTTACTATTATCTGCAAGCCAGTCTCTAGTTCTTTCATGCTACTCTTATCTCCTGGTACGCCTGACACAACCATCAGTCCAATTTCCTCTTTTCCACTCCTTAATGGACTTAGGTACAAACCCTTTGATACATTTACACTTTCGAGATGCTGATGCTGACATATCACACAACCCAAAAGGTCCACACACACCGTATATATCGCATGAATTGGCAGGAGCCTCAAAGTCTAATTTCCTGTCAGTCTCATTACTCGGAAAAATCTTTAATGAGCCATTTGATGTAATCACTATACGTGAAAGACCCTGACCCGTTTCAAAGTTTCTGTTTGAATAAGAGAAAGACCCTGACTCGTCGTTTGCAGCCTGCAGAAGGCTAAATGGATTTGATAACGATGCATCCATTAGAGGTATACCGATGAACCTTGTTTTATCCCATGGACCGCTTCTCCAATAAGGTGCCGAGCCTCTCATAGTAAACACCTGTGATGGCACTTGCGGTGTAATCTGAACCACAAAGTCACCATGCGACGGATCAGTGTCAGTTTTCCAAGAAGTCAAAACCCGGTTCTCACCAGTGGTAAGATTATACATCAGATGTGAGGAAGGGAGCAGAGTATCACCAGGATGCTCAAAGCTTTCCCATAGAGTTAGTCCCGAAACATTGTCTATGACAATAAGATTTCCTTCGTCTGAAAGCTCTGCACGAGACCCATTAGATGCGAAAATATCTCCGATGGACCACACAACTCCATGCTTTCCATCTAATAAGCGAAGACTTCCATTGCTGCTGAAACTTAGATTCGCCATGGAGTCTTGGACAGGCTTTTCCCTATTAGCCACCCACACAACCACCCGGGGACTGATACCCTTGAACCAGATTCCGACATACTGATTCTGGGAGTTATTGGGACTGAAGAACCCCAGTTCATAAGCATCATCAGAGGAGGTGAGAGTTTGGCCTATTGACAAAGGGCTTGTTGGCGTTATAGCTGCATAGCTAAAGCTTAAGAGCATGGTAAGTAAAAGCAAACAAGCAAACCTCGTTATCCCCATTTGCGTTCTTGCGTCTCCTATTGGATTATCAATTTCAGATTAGGCGAAAAAGAGAACATGTATACAAGAGAGAGAGTAATCTAAGAACACAAATTTAAGGACTTGACGAAACTGATTCTCAAGCACGTGAATGTTGACCACTCGCCCCATCTTCCAAGGTTCTGTATCACTTTAATCACGAATTGAAGGACGTGATGAAAATTATTCTCCAGCACGTCATTCTTGACCACTCGCCGCATCTTCCAAGGTTCGTCAATGTTTTTCTTTTGACACCGAAGCTTGTCTAATAATACAGATTAAGTGAAAAGACGTCATCTAGAAACATTGTGTAATTTTCAGGTCCTTCCCAACTCGTTGACACCATAAAGAATGAGAAATAGACATCACCACTCTGATTCATTCAAAATATGAGATTTCTAACACTTACCTTTCCCAATTGATCTGACCCCAATGAATCGTATCTGGTTCTACATATTGTGTCCAAGATACATGGGACATGGCCACCAGTTATAGCACAAAACTACTTGCAATACTTATGTAATTACCCAATCAAACACGCAACATTTGCGTTCACAACGCAACGTTGTCACTTCCATGTCCCAGTTAGCTTTGTTAGTTTCCACTAACATGTCAGAAGACTCAGAACCTGTGAAAAGATAAACATCTACACTCTGAACTAATCGAAAGACTATCGTATGAAATTCATACTATGAATCAATCAGATTGATGAGAATGTTAATCAGACGGATATAGCTTACTGGTTTTTGAAGCCTTTGCTTACCCTTGCAACACACTTTACTGAATTCACCGGAACAACTTTCTCGAATTAAAGAGTGGTGCCCTTCCTTGTAGTAATGCAACGTCAGAGAAATTTATCAAACCTAACATCTCAGTCAGGCATATCATCGAACACTTCCAGGGCATAATCCAAACGTTCAGAACCTTCCTTTTCTGTAAAGCAACATCAGAAGAAAACAGAGTATAAAAAGGAAGTGTGATCATCTCGTATTGTTCTGATCTTCTTCTTCTTGCTTGCTTCGAAATTCAAATTGTACTTGTAACGAGGAGAGAAACCGCCATTGGGAAAAGCTTTTGAGAGAGAATAAAGTTTATAATAAGTGTACCGGTAATCTCAATTATCTACTTGGTTTAATAAATTTTCGGTTTAATGATTTCGTTCATGTATTACGATTTCTCTGTTTGGTTTAGCAAACACTTACAAACCAATCAATCAAATACAAGTTTAGAATCTGTTAAAATTCAGTTAAAACAATAAAAACAGAGTATAATAGGAAGTGTCAAGATTATCCGTAGAGGATACGTTACGTGTCTTTTCTTCTTCCAAGTGTTTATCATCTTGTATTGATCTGATATTCACTTTCCTTGCTTCAAATTGTACACGAGAGAAACCACAATTAAGAGCGAAGCTTGTGAACCATTGAGAGATGATTACACTGTTAACTCGTGAAAGTCTCTGTGTGACTCACGAATCTTGATTACAAGATATTAGGTCAAGAAAGAAGTGATAGAGATCAAAGCATTTAGGTCGGGAAAAAAAACTCCTACAATTTAGACTTTAACTGAAACGATGTTGAAAGAAATGCAGAATGAGTAAATGATAAAGTTATCTACATTGAAAAATGGATCCCTTTAACGAGAACAATCTACAACATTTTTTTTTTTGTTTCTTAACGCCCAATGAACACAGATTGTGACATCTCATTGACGGTAATCGAAGTGTTAGACAAGGATTCGTAATCTCTCGTGTGCACTACAAATGTGGGTTGTCCTGGTGATGGAAGCTCTGTTGTTGTGGTGAGCATGGAGAGCAACTCAAGTGTGTTTGGTCTGTCCACAGGTTGGTGTTGAACACAGAGCAGACCAATCTGAACACATCTCCCAACTTCAGATGGTTGGCATGAATCAGCAACTTCTTGGTCCAAGAGATCAATTCCTCCATTCTCACACCAAGATTCCCACGCCTGTTGTATAGTTTCAATATAAGCGCAAGAAACGTTTTGAAACTTGGGAAAGTGTATGAAACTTACATATTCAAGAAGGGCTTTTCCTTCTTTGGCATAGTTGAATCTTGAGATCTTTTCTCCACTGATGATTTCTAACAAAAGAACTCCAAATGCATAGATGTCTGATTTCTCAGAGAAGATCCCAGTCCATGCATATTCAGGAGACATATATCCTCTGCACACATCAAATAGTTTCACCAAATTGTTAATATACTATGAAACCTTGTTAAGCTTGCTTGTTGTTGAAGAGAGGTTCTTACACAGTTCCAACAACTCTACGAGTATTCTCCTCACATTGAGTCCCTTGAAACATCCGAGCCAATCCAAAATCTGATATTTTCGGGTTCATATTCTCGTCTAGAAGAATGTTGCTGACCTTGAGGTCTCGGTGAATGACCTTGAGACGTGAGTCACGGTGGAGATAGAGAAGTCCACGTGCAATACCTTGAATGATATCAAATCTCTTTGGCCAATCAAGCTCACGCCTTTTTCTTGAATCTAAGTAACATAACACCGTGTTAACACTATCTGATAAATAAGTGCTTATAGTAAAGAAAAGAGGCAAGCAGTGACTAACCAAAGAGAAAAGTATCGAGGCTTTTGTTCACCATGAACTCATAAATCAATAGCCTCTCTTCTCCTTCAACGCAACATCCCAAAATCCGAACTAAGTTCCTGTGTTGTAGTTTTGAGATGAGTACTATTTCATTCATGAACTCTTCTTTGCCTTGCGTGGAGCTGCTAGAAAGACGTTTTACAGCAATTTCTTTCCCATCTTGCAGCTTTCCCTGAAACAAACTTCACAGTGTCAACAGGAGAGCATAAACAGAGAATAGAAAAAAAGGCAAAAAGGGCTCACAATATTCGCTGACCTTGAAAACTGAGCCAAACCCACCACGCCCGAGTTTATTAGAGAGACTGAAGTAATTGGTGGCAGTTTCAATGGTTTTCATATCAAAGAAACATAAACTTGAAAAATCTTTTGATGTTAGTTCATTGTTCCATGCATCTTGTGAAGCATTGTTTGATATATTTGCTGAAACGTTGGATATATTATGTTTCACGCTGTATCTCCACAAACATAACGCAGCAGAACCCAATGTCACAAAAAGAGAAAGGCTGACAATACTAGCAGTAACGATCTTCTTGCGGTTATTTCCAGCTGAGATATGTAAGACAAAAACAATTTAAACAATAAGGCCAAAAGAAGTTCAATGATGTAAATATGTAATCTTCTTCAAGGCATACCCATTTCAGAACGTGCAAGACGAATGGAAATAAGTTCTCCTCCTGCTCCTGCAGGATATTGCATTGCGTCCATTAGCTCCTGACTCCACATTAAGCATCCAATCCCACGAATATAAGCAAAGGCCAAGCAAGAACAATTGTGGAGGCATCTTTGGTTGCAGTCTTTAGCATCATAATTTGCATATTCGTAAAAGTCTGGAGGCTTTATGTTGGCAACATAAAGAAAGACGTTAGCATCTTTGCCAGTAGAGTTTCCTTGACAATCTAGTTCGATACGCCTCACACAACCACCAGTCCAGTTTCCTCTTTTCCACTCCTCAATGTATTTTGGTTCAAACCCTTTGAAGCATACACACTTTGGAGGTAGTGACCTAACACACAACCCAAAAGGTCCACATACACCGTAAACATCACATGAATTGGCTGGACCCTCATAGGTTACTTCCCAGTCGGTCCCACTATGCTGAAGCCTCTTCAGATGGCCCTCTGATGTTAAAACTAGAAGTGTTTTGAAGTTTCTTTGTACAAAATAGAAAGACCCTGACCCGTTTGCATCCTGCGGATAGCTAAACTGATCACTTGATAATGTTTCATTCATTAGCGGTACACCGGTGAACCTTGTTGTAGCCCATGGACCGGTTCTATAATGAGGCCTCGAACCTCTCGTAGTAAGCATCTGTGATGGCACTTGCGGTGTAATCTGAGCCACAAAGTCACCAGGCGATGGATCAGTCTGACTCTTCCAAGAAGTCAACACCCGCTTCTCACCGGTGACGAGGTTATACGTCAAGGGTGAGGAAGGCAGCATAGTATCACTAAGATGCGCAAAGCTTTCCCATAGAGTTCGTCCTGAAACATTGTCTATGACAAGAAGATTTCCTATATCTGAAAGCTCTGCACGAGAACCGTTTGATGCAGATGTCTCTCCACTGGACCAGACGACGCCATGTTTTCCATCCAACAAGACAAGACTTCCGTTGCTGCTGATAGTTACAGTTGCCGTGAAGTCTGTAACAGGGGTTTCTCTGTTTGCCACCCACACAACCACCAGGGGAATGATACCCTTGAACCAGATTCCGACATACTGGTTCTGAGATTCATCAGGACTGAAGAACCCCAGTTCATAAACTCCATTAGAGGAGCTGAGAGTTTGTCCAATGGACAAAGGACTTGTTGGCGTTATAGCTGCGTAACTAAAACGTAAGAGCATGGTAAACAAGAGGAAACAAGCAAACCTCGTCATCTCCATTTGCGTTCTTGCGTCTCCAAGGACGATCTCCTTCAAAGAAGCAAACATGTTAACTAGAGCAAGTAAGCAATAAAAATTTTAGGGATGTCTGAGACTATTCTCAAGCAACTATAAACAATGTTGACCACACCACATTTATGTTCCAAGATTATGCATTACTTTATTTAGGATCAACTTAAACCTTATAAAATAATACATGTACAAAGTCATCGCCAGGAAAAAGTCTAACCTTTTACCCAATCAACCACACAACCATTGACCTCATATAACAACATTGTCATTTTCAACCCCTTGTTAGCCTGTGAAAGACAGCCATCAATCGAACGATGAGAAATGACACAGTTAGGCCTGAAGGATCGTATGAGGAGAATACTAATCGATCAGATCTCTCCTAGTAGTTTTTGAAGTCCTTGTTTCATCATTACACCAACCTTCTAAATGTGACTGGATCTTAAGGCCTTTCGTTTTGTTATATATCCCTTCAAAGCTAAAGATGGTAAACTTGAAAAGATGGTAAACAAGAACAAAGAAGCAAAGAACACTACTTATTGTCTTTCCAGTAACGAACATATATAATCAGAGCAAGAAAACTCAGGGACTAGTGAGAACTATATTCGAAACACCTATGAACAATGTTGACCAAATCGCACTTACGTTCCAAGATTATGCATTCCTCATAAAATAAATTTGCCAATACATACATAATTTGCACGAAGAAGTTCAAAACTTTTATGCAACATTGTCGTTTTCCTGTCATTTCCACAATTTGACATAAAGAATCCAACAATTTCGCATTGGTTGACATCAGATTGAAAAGTCGTGTTGTTTCCATGTTAAACATGTGACACTCTGCAGCAAATTGAAAGATGACTAAATGGTTAAGACTAAGTGGTTTCTGAAATCCTTGTTTCTTTCTTACAACATACCTGAAATGTTAACTGATTCATCAAGGCTAAGACTTAGTCTTCTTCTCTCGTTCAGGAATTTCACCGGACACTTAAGAGTACTTAATCCATATTCCAAGAGATACCATTCAAAGCTTAACAGAAGTCGCTGGACCGGTGACTATTTCTGCATATGAGCAAAGCGTTATGGGGATAAACTGATCATTGTTTGTTCAGACTTCAGACTATTTCTTTGAATATTACAAGCACTAAAGTAAACCATGTGTAAGGGAGAACAAAATTGACAAAGAAATCCCCAAATAAGTGTCCAAATCTCTTTCTCATTTTGGTCTACTCATTAACGAACAATATAACAAACAACATGTCCACAAATTTTAATCACACATTCGTTTCTTAACGCCCTTGGATCACAGACTGTGTCATTTCATTGATGGTGATCAAATCCTTAGACGTGGATTCTCCATATCTCGTGTGCACAACAAATGTGGGTTGTTCTGGTGATGGAAGTTCTGATGTTGTGGTGAGCATAGACAACAACTCTAGTGTGTTTGGTCTGTCTACAGGTTGGTGTTGAACACAGAGCAGACCAATCTGAACACATCTCCCAACTTCAGATGGTTGGCATGAATCAGCAACCTCTCGGTCCAAAAAATAAACTCCTCTAGTTTCACACCAAGATTCCCAGGCCTGTTGTTTGGTTTCAGATCAGCCAAATACATAGAGATTAATTAGAGCAAGAAAAGCTTTGAAACCTGAAGAAGTCTAATACTTACGAATGCAAGAAGGCTTTTGCAGTCTTTATCATAACTGAACCTTGAGATCTTCTCTCCGCTGATGGTCTCTAACATCAGAACTCCGAAGCTATAAATGTCAGACTTCTCGGAGAACACCCCGGTCCACGCATACTCAGGAGACATGTATCCTCTGTGAAAACATATACGAATTGTTAATATATGACTAATGAACCTTGTTGAGCACTGGGAGAAAGATTCTTACAGAGTTCCTACAACCCTGTGAGTGTTGTCTTGATCTTGGGTTCCCTGAAACATTCGAGCTAATCCAAAATCTGATATTTTTGGGTTCATCTCCTCATCCAGAAGAATATTGCTAACCTTCAGGTCTCGGTGAATGACCTTGAGGCGTGAGTCACGGTGAAGATAGAGAAGTCCACGCGCAACACCTTGAATGATATCGAATCTCTTTGGCCAGTTAATCTCGAGCCTTCTTTTTGAATCTGAACAACAATAAAAAAGATCAGATTATACAGCTTTACATAAAGAGAAGAAAAACTGCTAACAGAAAAGAAGAGAGACAAGAAAGGACCAGACCAAAGAGAAAAGTATCAAGGCTTTTGTTGACCATGAACTCATAAACCAATAACCTCTCGTCTCCTTCAATGCAACATCCCAAAATCCGAACTAAGTTTCTGTGTTGCAGTTTTGAGATGAGAACTATTTCATTCTTGAACTCATCTTTCCCTTGGCCCGAGCTTTTAGAAAGACGTTTAACAGCAATTTCTTTCCCATCTTGCAGCTTTCCCTGAAACAGATTTCACAGTGTCATCTCCAGAACATAAACAGAGAATACAAAAGAGCAAAGATCAAAAGTTATCTTACCTTGTAAACTGAACCAAATCCACCTTGTCCGAGTTTATTTGACAGACTGAAACCATTGGTGGCAGCTTCAATGGTATTCATCTCAAAGAAAGTTAAACCAGAAACATCTTGTGGTTCCAGATCGTTCCTCCATGCATCTTCTGAAACATCCTTTGATATTATATCTGAAACTGAAATAGATATCCCAATCTGTTACTGTTAGCAAAGAAAATGAATAGATAAACAAAAAAAGATCGATAAACAAATGTGTTACCGTTGTGTTTCACTCTGTATCTCCATAAACCAAATGCAGCAGAACCCAAAATCACAAAGAGAGAAAGACTCACAGTACTTGCAACAATGGTCTTCCTGCGCTTATTTCCACCTGCGATATATAAGACCAAAATAAATTTAACTCAGGCTGCTACCAAAAAACGACAGTAGTAAAGGACTTTCAGATAAAGATGTATATGACTAAGTAGCTCTTTCCATACCTAGTTCAGAGCGTGCAAGACGAATGGAAAGAAGTTCTCCTCCCTCAGAATATTGTACAGTGTCCAGTAGCTCCTGATTCCACATTAAGCAGCCTATTCCATGAATATTAGCGAAGGCCATGCAAGAACAATTGTGGAGGCAGTTTTGGTAGCATTCTTCAGTACCCTCAGAACTTGCATATACATAAAAGTCTGGAGGCTTTATGTTGGCAACAGGAAAGAAGACGTCTGCATCTTTTCCAGTAGAGCTTCCTTGACAATCTAGTTCGGTACACCTTACACAACCACCTGTCCAGTTTCCTCTTTTCCACTCCTCAATGTGTTTTGGTACAAACCCTTTGAAGCATTTACATTTTGGAGGTTCTGACATAACACACAACCCAAAAGGTCCACATACACCATAATAATCACATGTGTTCACTGGAGCCTCAAAGTTCACTTCCCAGCCTGTCCCATTATGCCGAGAAATCTTCAGCAATCCCTCTGACTCTATCTTTATACGTGGAAGTTTGAAGTTTCTATGTAAATAAGTGAAGGATCCTGACCCGTTTGCATCTTGCTGAACACTGAACGGACTTGTATATGTTTCATCCATTAGTGGTATCCCGGTGAACCTTGTTTTAGCCCACGGACCGCTTCTCCAATAAGGCGTTGAGCCTCTCATAATAAACGCCTGTGTTGGCATCTGCGGCGAGATCTGAACCACAAAGTCGCCAGGCGAGGGATCAGTGTGACTTTTCCAAGAAGTCAACACCCGATTCTCACCAGTGGCGAGATTGTACATGACGGTTGAGAAAGGGAGCATCGTATCACCAAGATGGTCAAAGCTTTGCCATTGAGTTCTTCCAGAGACTTTGTCTATGACAATAAGATTCCCAGTGTCTGAAAGCTCTGCACGAGACCCGTTAGATGCGAAAGTCTCTCCACTAGACCAGACAACGCCATCTTTGCCATTAAACAAGAGAAGACTTCCGTTGCTGGTGATAGCAAGATTTGCTGTGGAGTCTGTAACAGGCTTTTCTCTATTGGCCACCCACACAACCACCCTGGGAACGATACCCTTGAACCAGATTCCAACATACAGATTCTGGGAGCTATTAGGACTGAAAAACCCCAATTCATAAATCTCGTTAGAGGAGCTGAGAGTTTGGCCTACTGACAAAGGACTTGTTGGCGTTATAGCTGCGTAGCTAGATCTTAAGATCATAGCAAGCAAGAGCAAATAAGCAAACCTCGTCATCCCCATGTGCGTTCTTGTTTGTGTCTTCAAGAATGATCTCTTTCATCTTACTTTAAGAAGCGAACATGTCAAGAGCAGGTAAGCCAAGAAAAGAAAAATCAGGGACTTGTGAGACTATTCTTAAGCACGTTTAACAATGTTGACCACACTGCACTTATGTTCCAGACTTCTGTATTACTTTATTTAGGATCAACTTAAAACTTATTAAATAATACAGAATGTCATTGCCACGAAGAAGCCTAACCTTTTACGCAATCAACCACGCAACGTTTGACCTCATATAGTAATATTGTCATTTTCAAAAAAAAAAGAAAGATAGATACCTCTGCATCAATAGACAGCAGCTTTGAAAGTTCATTAAGACATAAACCGAACACTAACAGCGCATAATCAGATTTCTGTAGACCAATACTACACACCAATAAGCTGCTAAGTCCTATAAAAAGTGGACTAGCCAATTTTTTAATCCTTTAGACTTTGCCAGAAACAGAGCACCAATAAATAAATAAAAAAGTGTAAGGAACACCAATCTAAGGACCTTTATCTCAAAAAAAAATCACTAATTTAAGGACATTTATCCAAAATATATTACAAAAATGATGTTGAAGCCATCAGAATACTGAAATGTCGACCACTTTAACTTACAGGAGAACAAATGAGCAAGCCACACACCTCAATTCTACAACTTCCATCAACCATCGGTGTTCACAGATTGTGTCGTTTCAGTGACAGTTAGCAAACCCCTGAAACGGGATTCGTCGTCGCTCGAGTGCACTACAAATGTGGGTTGTTTCGGTGATGGAAGGTCTGCTGTTGTGGTGAGCATAGACATCAACTCGAGTGTGTTGGGTCTGTCTGCATGTTGGTGTTGAACACAGAGCAAACCAATCTGAACACATCTCTCAACTTCTAATGGCTGACATGAATCAGTAACATCTTTATCCAAAAGATCAATTCCTCCGGTTTCACACCAAGACTCCCACGCCTGTTGTTCAGTTTCAGATTTTTAGAATGTAGGAGCAGAAAACGTTTTGAAACATTTGCAAGTGTATGAGAACTTATAGTCTTACTTACATACGCAAAAAGTGTTTTTCCTTCTTCGCCATAGCTGAACTTTGAGATCCTCTCTCCACTGATGATTTCTAACAGCATAACTCCAAAGCTATAGATGTCTGATTTCTCAGAGAACATCCCAGTCCATGCATACTCAGGAGACATATATCCTCTGCACACATATCAAATATTTTCTCCCAAGTCAATATCAGATTTTAACTTTGAATTCTAGTTAATCATGTCTCTGAAAAGATTTTAACGTTGAATCCTAGTTAATTTTTGTGTGTGAAAATATATTCTTACAGAGTTCCTACAACTCGGAGAGTGTTGTCTTGATATTCGGTTCCCTGATACAACCGAGCCAATCCAAAATCTGATATTTTCGGGTTCATCTTCTCGTCTAGAAGAATGTTGCTGACCTTGAGGTCTCGGTGAATGACCTTGAGGCGTGAGTCACGGTGGAGATAGAGAAGTCCACGCGCAATACCTTGGATGATACTGAATCTCTTAGGCCAGTCAAGCTCAAGCCTTCTTTTTGAATCTAAGCAATAATGCAGCGTAAAAACTATCAGATAAATAGCTGCTTATAGAAAAGGAAAGTGGCAAGCAGGGACTCACCAAAGACAAAAGTATCAAGGCTTTTGTTCACCATAAACTCATAAATCAATAGCCTCTCTTCTCCTGCAATGCAACATCCCAAAATCCTAACTAAGTTTTTGTGTTGTAGTTTTGAAATGAGTACTATTTCATTCATAAACTCCTCTTTGCCCTGTCCTGAGCTGCTAGAAAGCCGTTTTACAGCGATATCTTCCCCGTCTTGCAGCTTTCCCTGAAACAAGTTGCAAATGTCATCGCAAGAGAATAGCAAAAAGGATATGAGAAAAGAAGATAAAAAATTTCTGACCTTGTAAACGGAACCAAATCCACCTTGTCCGAGTTTGTTTGATAGACTGAAATTATTGGTGGCAGTT
This sequence comes from Isatis tinctoria, assembly GCA_010577795.1. Taxonomy (NCBI): domain Eukaryota; kingdom Viridiplantae; phylum Streptophyta; class Magnoliopsida; order Brassicales; family Brassicaceae; genus Isatis; species Isatis tinctoria. Next base: position 33,859,465 of record CM021250.1, read on the forward strand.
TGTATGGTACTCAACTCAAAAAAATCTAAACCTGGGACATCTTGTGGTTTCAAATCATTCCTGCATGCATTCTTTGATATATGAGCTGAAAGTTGAGTCAGAAGTGGTGTGTTAGCGCTTGACATCTAGTAAGCATACTAGGATTTGTTTTTAATCTATTTTAGTTAACGATAATTTGTAGCAAATGATCGTTTTGTTGGCAAGCAAATGAATGAATGAACAATGAGAGATCGACAGATAGTAAAAGTCATCAATGTGTTACCGTTATGTTTCACTCTGCATCTCCAGAAACCAAAGGCAGCAAAAACCAAGATCACAAAAAGGGTAAGGCTCACCGAACTAGCAATAATGGTCTTCTTGTGCTTACTTCCATCTGAGAAATGTAGGACAATAACTGAAACAAATAAGTCATGCTCTTACAGAAAACTACAAAACACAAAGAAAGTCATTCAATTATCATCTAAATCATACCAAACTCAGAATGTGCAAGCCGAATGGAAAGAACCTCTCCTCCCACAGAGAATTGCACAGCGTCCATTAGGTCCTGGTTCCACATTAAGCACCCTATTCCATTGATATAAGCAAACGCCAAGCAAGAACAATTGTCGAAGCAACTTTGGAAGCAGTCTTGAGCATCCAAAGTATTTGTAAATTTGTAAAATTCTGGAGGCTTTATGTTGGCAATAGGATGGAAAACGTCTGCAGCTTTCCCAGTAGAACTTCCCTGGCAATCTAGTAGTTCGGTTTGCCTCACACAACCATCAGTCCAATTTCCTCTTTTCCACTCTTCAATGGATTTTGGTGCAAACCCTTTGAAGCATTTACACTTTGGTGATGGTGACATAACACACAACCCAAAAGGTCCACATACATTGTAAAATTCGCATGAATTGGCTAATGGAGCATCAAAGTCTACTTCCCAGTCAGTCCCATTATGATGAAAGATCTTCAGTGAGCCTTCTGATGTTATTGTTATACGTGGGGGTTTGAAGTTTCCGTCTAAATAAGAGAACGATACTGACCCGTTTGCATCCTGCTGAAGGCTAAATGGACTTGTCAATGATGCATCCATTAGTGGTATCCCGGTGAACCTTGTTTTAGCCCATGGACCGCTTCTCCAATAAGTCGTCGAGCCTCTTGTAGTAAGCACCTGTGGTGGAACTTGTGGTGTAATCTGACCAACAAATTCGCCAGGCGATGGATCAGAGTAACTTTTCCAAGAAGTCAACACCCGCTTCTCACCCGTGGCGAGATTATTCGTTAGGGTTGAGAAAGGGAGCATAGTATCACCAAGATGCTCAAAGCTTTGCCATATAGTTCTTCTCGAAACATTGTCTATTACCATAAGATTTCCGCTGTCTGAAAGCTCTGCGCTAGATCCGTTAGATGCAACAGTTTCTCCTATTGACCAGACAACACCGTGTTTGCCATTGTACAACAGAAGACTTCCGTTGCTGTTGATAGTTAGATTTGCCGTGGAGTCTGTAGCAGGCCTTTCTCTATTGGCTACCCACACAACGACCCTGGGAATGGTATCCTTCAACCAGATGCCAACATACTGATTCTGGGAGTTATTAGGACTGAAGAACCCCAATTCATAAACCCCATTCGACGAGCCTAGAGTTTGGCCTATTGACAAAGGACTTGTTGGCGTTATTGCTGCATAGCTAAAACGCAAGAGTATTGTAAACAAAAGGAAACAAGCAAATAAAAGCCTCGTTATCCTCATGTGCGTTCTTGTGTCTCCAAGAACGATCTCCTTTGGATTAGTATAGAAGAGAAAGTAATTCAAGAAAACAGAGTCAAATATTTAATTAGAATTAATCTCAAGCACCTCTAACCAATGTTGACCACAGCACACCATGTCTTCCAAGATTCTGAATTACTTTATTAACGATCAACTAAATCCTTGTATTCTAGTGGATACTAAGTAAAATGAAAATGCTTATATATACTAGTAGGCTACAAACAATTCCAGTTTTTAACCCACTTGACATCATAGTGAAACATTGTGTCCTTTTCATGTCCTTGTTAACTCGCTGAGCCCAGAACCGATAGCAAATAGTAATCAACGCTCTCAACCAATCAAAAGATGAGAATTGTAGCCCTTACCTTTCATAGTCTGAACCAAAAAAAAATCCAACCTTTTACCTAATCAACCACGCACACTTGACCAGAATTAGCGAGAGTATTAGCCTAAAAAGGACCAAAGACCAATGAGCAACATCGTTTAAAAAGGACTAGTTTCTCTTCTTGTGTAAAGAGCGTAGTTTTGAAGCTTACATATTTCGTTCAGGCATTTCACCGAACACTTACAGTGCATTAAATCAAAATGTATGGTCTTGCTTATGTCGGCGTGCTTAAAACCTCGATTGAGGCACATCTCCTTGAGAAATGAAGAACGAATAAGTGTTAGAAGTTGTTACAAGTAGTTTAAGGAGGGTAATCACTAAAATTTAAATTGATTTGTATAAGAAGAAACTCTCTGTTCTGGCTAAGAAATTAAAACCAATTTAAAAGTTGGGCTTGGTTAAAAGGACTCGTTTCAGAATCAGTTACAATTCAGTTAAAAGAACAAAAACAGAGTATCAGAGGAAGTGTGAAGATGTGCACACAAAAAAAAAACAAAGGAAGTGTGAAGAAGAGAAACCGCCACTAGAGCGAAGCGAAGCTTGTAAGAGCATGATCAACCCTGGTTAGGTTAATATTGGATTTAATTAAATGAAAAATGGGTAATAAGAGGAGAACCGATTCTTCAATAAGATATTTAAGAAAGGCTCTTACTTACCACGTGTCCATTGGTGATTTGTTCTCGTCTTTCTCTCTTCTCTCTTCCGGTCTTCCCTCTCTAGTTGCAATTTCGACGAAGGAGATGAGATAGTGAGATATTGTTCTCGGTCTCTCCTTCTCTTCTCGAACTAGAAACCCTAAAGCCACTCCGTATCTATCTAACCATCAAAGGTACCAGAGCTCAAAGCTCGACTTATGTTTGTACTTCCGCTTCAATTATGAATTCGATTACTGCTTTGATGCTGAAGAGTATTGTTTTAATTGTCGGATTATTGGTTTGTGCTTGATGCTTTTTCAAGAGTTTCGAGTAGCCCTGCGGTTTCTGTTAACCGAACCGAGTCGGGTTTTTTCGGTTTTCGGTTAACCGAAACCAAAACAATCTTGCCGAAATTAACCGAACAAAATCTCGGTACGGTTCGGTTCGGTTATCGGTTAATTTTGGTTTGAGTTTGTTTTGTTTTTTTTCAAAAAAATCGGTTTATTTCGGTTAATTCGGTTAAAACCGATTTAATTTTGGTTAAAATCGGTTTAATATTGGTTAAAATTGATCTATTAAAAAAAAAATCGAAAACCGATCGAACCGAACCGAAATTTTCGGTTAACAAAAAAAAAACTTTGCCGATTTAACCGAACCAACTTTTCCGAACCGAACCGAACCAAAAAAACCGGTTTGGTTCGGAACGGAAAAGTCGGTTCGGTTAAAAACCGCAGGCCTAGTTTCGAGTAATGTGAACTATAACACACTTTAGTTCATAACAGCGTTATTGCTTCGTGTAAGCCAGAAATCGCTACTTAACATTGGAATTTGATTGTAGATACTGAGAATGAACACATTCTCAGGAACCAGGTAGATATATATATGCATTGGTACGTAATCTGATGATTGAGAATCATTGTCTTGTATTTGGACAGATGGATTCACACAGCCTAGCTATGGAAATGGCTCCGGTGATCATGCGGCGAGAAGACAAGAGTCCCGAATCTTACCGGGAATATTGGAGACGCCCATAGAGGAGTCCTAAGAAAAGCAACGACTTTGAAACTGCTTCTCCATGAGACTTACTCTCAGGTAAACAAAACATCCACAAGGGAAAAAAAAAAAAAAAAACTTAGCTTTTATAGTTTGGCCATTGAAGCAGAGTTCCATGGATGCAGACGAGACTGTATGGGACTTCTATGTCAATAGGAGTATAAAGAAATCAGAAGAGGACGTCCGTGTTCCACCTCTATTCGAAAGCGCTGCTCTGTGGGGTAAGTCTTACTTACCATTTCTAACTTTGTATTTAAAGACCAAAGCCTCTTCAGAATCATCAAAGCTTTTCTTTCCTCTGATCTTGACTGAAAACCACATTGTATCTTCTGAGAGACAGTGAAGTTTGTGAGCTTAGTCTCAAACAAGATGCACTAGTCATTAATCGGGAAACTCGTGAATGATTATGCACAAGGGTATTGTAAACAAAAGCAAACAAGCAAAGAAAAACCTCATCCCCATGATCGTTCTTGTGTCTACAAAGTCATATTCTCAGCGATAAATATATATATGTATATACCTCATCCCCAGGACATCGCACGGACTTTTTAAACAACATTGAGGATGTTATTGACCAATATCGACATAAGCTTCAGACCACAGAGGAGGATATAGTGCTATGGAAATATTCAGAAACAGAGTTTAAGCCTCGTTTTAACGCAAAGAGAACTTGGCAGTTGCTGCGTGTTGCTTTTGATGTAGGAGACTGGAGTCAAACTGTCTGGTTCTCCTACTCAACCCCAAAATTTGCTTTTCATACATGGTTAGCTCTAAAGAATAGGCTTTCAACAGGGGATCGGATGTTGCAGTGGAACATGGGGACTACGGGTATGTGTGTCCTCTGTCGATCAAATCTGGAAACTCGAGACCATCTATACTTCACCTGTGTTTATTCGGAGGATATTTGGGATGCGCTTGTGAAAAAGCTGTTGGCGTCAGATTACACAGCACACTGGGATCAGATAATAAAGCTTTTGGTGGACAAATCTCGAGAAAAAATAACTCGATTTCTATTGAGATATGTTTTCCAAGCTGCTCTTCACTCTATTTGGCGAGAACGAAATAACAGAATACATGGAGAATCACCAATGGGGCATATACAGCTCACAAAACAAATTGATAGGATGATGAGAAACCGGCTTCTTTCACTACGGGAGATGAAAGTAGCTAAACTTGATGATGGCCTGCAACGTTGGTTTGCTACAAGATGATTCATTTGTTTCCTTGATTCTCTACTTATCTCCTAACTCGAAATCAAAAAAACTTTCCCCTATGTAGCACTTGATGCAAACGATGCTTTTTTTGGTTTGAATAAATTTAGCATTCATTTCAAAAAAAAAATATATATATATATATATAGTCCCTTATTTTCCTCCTTTTGAACCAAAATTTAAAATGACACATGACAAGTTGATTTTGGCTACAATTCATTGCTCTGTAGACTTTTCTAACCAATTGTTTCAGTTGTCGCCTTCAGTACAGCTGGTTGTTCGTTGACTTGATAAGTCTTCTAATGGTTGAACTGGAGTTAAGTCTTTAGCAGAGTTCTTCTTTTCTTCGCAACAAAGATAAAATATCTAAAAGTCTTTAACAGAGTTCTAACCTTTGAAATCAGATCAAAAACCTTTAGCACGAAAAACAATTTCCAGGATCAGTTGGAGGAAAAGCAATTTCCAGAAGGTGATTGTTCTTGATATTATTACCTTTCTATCTTTAGTTTTTTTTTTATGGAGGAAAGTGCTTGGATCTTTTGTACTTTGCATTTGTTTATATCTCAATAATGTTCATGTCTCTGTACAACGATCTGTGTATTTTATCCCACATGATAGGTTTTTTTAAGTCTGTGAATTTCTCCTCCTGATTTTTGATTATTGACTATTACTTTCGTTTCATGGTTAAGCAGGAAAAATTAATGGCTGAGACACTTCTGTCGTTTGCAGTCGAGAAGCTTTGGGACCTCCTTGTCCGAGAATCTGATCGATTTCAAGAACTTGAAGAGCAATTTGATGAATTAAAAAGTGATCTGAATATGTTAAGATGCTTTTTAGAGGATGCAGATGCAAAGAAACATACAAGTGCCATGGTGAGAAACACTGTGAAAGAGATCAAAGAAATTGCTTATGACGCAGAGGATATCATCGAAAGCTTTCTCCTAAAGGAAAAACTCGGAAAAACGAGTGGCATCAAGAACAGTGTGGGAAAATTTTCGTGCGTTGTTTCAAGACGCATGAGACTTTCTTTCAAATTGAAAGCCATAAGGACGAGGATCTCTAAGGTTATCCGAGATATGCAGAGTCTTGGCGTACAACAGGTCATTGTAAACGAAGGGTATACGCAGTCTCTACAAGAAAGGCAAAGGGAAATGCGACAAACGTTTTCTAACCACAAGGAAAGCGTTCTTGTGGGGTTGGAGGAAACTGTTAATAACTTGGTTGGCTATCTGAAGGAGGAAGATAGCAGTCAAGTGGTTTCTATTACCGGGATGGGCGGTATTGGTAAAACCACCCTCGCAAGGCAAGTTTTTAATCATGAAACAATACAAAGTCATTTTGAACGATTGGCGTGGGTATGTGTTTCCCAACAGTTCACAAGGGAGTATGTGTGGCAGACAATCTTGCGGAAACTTATGCCAGAATGTAAAGTGTCAGAGATGACAAAAGACGAACTTCAAGAAAAACTCTTTCAAGTACTGGAAACACAAAAGGCTTTGATTGTCATTGATGACATATGGAGAGAAGAGGACTGGGACATAATAGAACCGATGTTTCCACGCAAAAAAGGTAAAGTCTTATGATACATGCATTATATAGTGCTCGTTTTAATATTCACCGTTTGTGTAAAACAAAAACGAGAGAAAAATCTAAACAGGTATTAGTCATAAAGAATTATTTTCTATTGTTTAGGTTGGAAGGTAATACTTACTTCTCGCAACGAAGGTGTCGCATTGCATGCAGATCCAACATGTTTTACCTTTAAAGCAGATTGTCTAACTCTCGAAGAAAGCTGGACACTTTTCCGAAGGATAGCATATCCTAGTAACAACAGTTCTGGTAACCTCTCATTGATTTTTGGTTGTAATAATGTTTCTTCTTAGGATGATCATAATCTATATCTTTTTTCTTTTTTTTTGTAATTTCGCTATATTTTGATGATGTCGTGTAGAATATAAGGTTGATGAAGAAATGGAAGAACTGGGTAAGCAGATGATCAAACATTGTGGAGGTCTACCACTGGCTGTAAAAGTGTTAGGAGGGTTGTTAGCTGCACAGTACACATTACATGAGTGGAAAAGGATATATGAGAATATTAAGTCTCACATCGTTGGAGGAACAAGCTTCGATGCAAAAAACATGAGTTCTGTTTACCATGTTCTGCATTTGAGCTATGAAGAGCTGCCTATATATTTGAAGCAGTGCTTCCTTTACCTTGCTCATTTTCCCGAAGATTATACAATCGATGTGGGAGATTTGTCCTATTATTGGGCCGCAGAAGGAATACCAAGGCCGAGATATTACGATGGAGCAACCATTCGAGAGGTCGCAGATGCATACATGGAAGAATTGGTGAAGAGAAACATGGTTATTTCTGAGCGAGAGATTCGTACTTCGAAATTTGAAACGTGTCACTTGCATGATATGATGAGAGAAGTTTGTGTGCTTAAAGCTGAAGAAGAGAATTTCCTACAAATTCTTGATGCAAGTACCAACACCTCAACTGCAAACTCTCAATCTCCTCGTAAATCACGCAGACTGGTCATACATTCGGTTGATGGTTCAATTCATATGAAGAGGTATATCAAGAATCCAAAACTTAGATCTTTCATGCGTACGGGGGAGTTTGAATGGTTCTGTCGGCTGGGTTCAGGTTTACCCTTTACAAGGTTGATGAGGGTTTTAGATCTCTCCGGTGTCCATTTTGAGAAAGGGAAGTTACCCTCTAACATTGGAAAGCTCATCCACTTGAGATACTTGAGTTTAGATCACGCACATGTAACTCATCTACCTTCTTCCATCCAGAATCTCACGTTGCTGCTCTATCTAAATATAGATGTATTTGTGATGGATAGATCTCAAGTCTACATGTCTGATTTCTTCAAGGAGTTGCGAGAATTGAGATACCTGGCTTTACCGAGGAAATTACAAGATGAGACAAAGTTGGAATTAGGTAATCTAATCAACTTGGAGAGACTTGGGAATTTCTCAACAAAGCATTGCAGTGTCACAGATCTTCACAGTATGACAAGGCTAAGGGGTCTCTCAGTCATAAACAACGGTGAGGACTGTACTCTGGAAGCTCTATCTTCATCTCTAGGTCAACTCAAGCACCTGGAAAATCTCAACCTTAGATAATTTCAAGGTTTTATTTGTGACCTACAAATAACAATCTATGGGTCCTAGAACAACACTTCCTGTAGTTTCAATACTTGTTTCTTAAAAAAATCATTAGTCAATTCAATTTCCGCTTAGCACTCAGTAGACAGTATGGTATCATTGTTACTCTTTGTGTGCTTATATATCTCGTATGAAGTGTGTACATGATGATTTTTCCCTTAATAGCTAAATCAGTACCATTTGTGTTGACTTTGTAAGCATACTCTTCCCATTGCCTGTTAATATACAAAAAAACGAATAAAACTGAGAAGTATTATTATTTACTAAGATGTGATCTAGAAAATCCGTACAGTCGAACAAGATGAAAAGTCCATCAAAATCCACATGCGTAAGTGTTCTTGAGCTACATATGCAACATAAAATTTTCGAAAAGGCACATAATCACGCTGAGGAATCGTTTGCTACAAAATAAAAGCCAAGTTGAATTTTTTTTTTTTTTTTTGAGCCACAGAGTTACATATATCCGTTCGAATTTCAATCAAACGGTATGGAATCTTATATCCAATAGGCTTCAATGTAAAGATTTTTTTGCTCTTGTGCCAGATGTGTGGCAGATAAGGAAATAACACGCAAACAAAACAAAATCTCTTATCCAACTCGTGTTGCCACGTGGACAGATATAGTTGGCGAAGCAGATACTAATCTAATCTGAGCAAAACCAGTTGGGCTATTTCAAAGCCACAAGTACTGAACCTTGTTCTCTCTAGACCATAACTGAACCATCATCACACCTCTCTTGGTGACAGAAGAGAAGAGTTCAAGGAACAGAGCAACAAAAAAAATGGCAGCACAAGCACTTGTGTCTTCTTCACTCACCTCCTCTGTTCAGACCGCTAGACAGATATTCGGCACAAAGCCATCTGTGTCCGTATCACAGAGGAAGACTTCCTTGGTTGTTAAGGCTGCTTCAACTCCACCTGTCAAGGTACATCATACTCTCTAGATTTTTTCACAAATCTTGTGTGAACTGAATCATCTGATCCTGTATTTGTGTGTGTTTTGGTTTCAGCAAGGAGCAAACAGGCAATTGTGGTTTGCATCATCACAGAGTCTCTCTTACTTGGATGGCAGGTAATTCCATTTCTTTAAGCTTCAAAGATGTTCAAAAATGTGTAGACATGATTCGTAACTTGGACGATGTTGTGACTCTGCAGCTTACCTGGCGACTTTGGATTCGACCCGCTTGGTCTTTCAGACCCAGAAGGTACTGGAGGGTTCATCGAGCCGAGATGGTTAGCCTACGGAGAGATCATCAACGGACGGTTCGCTATGTTGGGTGCAGCCGGAGCTATTGCACCTGAGATTCTAGGAAAGGCCGGTTTGATTCCTGCAGACACTGCTCTTCCCTGGTTCCAAACCGGTGTGATTCCACCTGCAGGGACATACAGCTACTGGGCAGACCCTTACACACTCTTCGTTCTCGAGATGGCTTTGATGGGATTTGCAGAGCACAGGAGGTTGCAGGACTGGTACAACCCAGGATCTATGGGTAAACAGTACTTCTTGGGATTAGAGAAAGGTTTTGCCGGTTCGGGTAACCCGGCTTACCCGGGTGGACCTTTCTTCAACCCTCTTGGGTTTGGTAAAGACGAGAAGTCGATGAAGGAGTTGAAACTTAAGGAGGTCAAGAACGGTAGACTAGCTATGCTCGCCATCTTAGGCTATTTTGTGCAGGGACTAGTGACCGGTGTGGGGCCTTACCAGAACCTTCTTGATCATTTGGCGGATCCCGTCAACAACAACGTCTTGACCAGCCTCAAGTTCCACTGAGATGATGTTCGTATCATCCTTATGGTGTTTTATGTTGGTCTCCCATTCACTTGTATCCTACAATCTTGTTGCTTTCTCTTGGTACCATCAGCTTCTTCGTATTGTAACACCCTGTGTAAACATATTCGTCTTTTGTAAGAAATGACAATGTCAATGGCCAAAAAGAACAACTTCTAGGATTAATGGTTGCTGGTTTGCGATAACATATTTTAAAGATTGTTACAGAATCCTTCTAATCGCCTTGTCAATACTCAAAGATCCCAGGCCAAAGACACAGGACAAAACATAAACAATGGTGATAAAAACAAGGCTTGAGATTCTACTCTGACACATTCTACAAACCATGTCTAAATGCCATCAACGCAATCCAATCTATATACACCAAGAAACCACAGTGTTTCTTCACCAACATACGGTTTCAGAGGCTGATGGTCTCAGAGAAAACCGAAAAAGGCGAAAAGTGACAAATATAAAACGAGACAAATTATGTATAAAGTAAGGTGAAATGTACACAAGAACACTGTTTCCGTATAAACATATTAACAAATCACCAATAATCATTTTAAGAAAATATAAATCATCGTTTAAACGAAAAATCCCTCAAGCTTATACTAATCTCATGCTGGTGAGTTCGTATTTGTCCATGTCCAGAAGGAAGCTCAACGGATGAAGAAGAAGAAGGCTTCTTCACTGACTCTACTTCCCTCTGATACCTAGAATGATGACTTGCGGAAGGAGAAGCTTCAGGATCCCACGAATCGAAATCAGAGTTTCTCGGAGACAGCGAGTTCGCGAAGCTTTCGTCGGCGCTTCTGCTTCGTTTGTGGACGTTTCGGAGGAGATGGATCGGAGAAGAACCGTGCGTCGGTGTTGTTGGACGGCTAGAGAAAGGCGTCGTTGACTCTGAGGTTCTTCCATGTTTCATCTGTTTCTTAGCTGTGTGGTGCCAACTCTTTAACGCTGTTGCTACTTTGTCGTTGAACACTGTAGGCTTCATCTTCGAACCCATCTGAACACCAAAATCAAATCTTTTTAGAGTTTGAAATTGAAAAAAGTTCTAATCTTTTGCTTAGTAATGTGTTTGTGTGTATGTGTGTGTGACTTACCTGAGTAACTAGAGCGTAAAGAGGAAGAGTAACGTAGCTGCAAAGAATCTGCACAATAACTCTGCAACATCGATAGAGGAGAAGAAATAAAAAGGTTGTGACTTTGTTAGTTTGATGATTCCTCTGAGTTTCTATGATATTGGTTAAAGCTTAAAGCTTTTACTTACCCAACTGAGATTCTGATGACCACATCTACAGTGCTTTTGTGGAAACAGTTCTCGAGCTTAAACTCATACTGCAGAAACAAAAAATGTTTATTTTTCAATGAATGATGCTTGAGAATTGGTAGTGGAGAATGTGGAACTGCTTTGCTTACCGTAGTCCAGGCAAAGAAAGCTAGTTGAAACGCATTCTGCAAAATGGCAAAAAAAAGGTTTGTTTTTTTAGGCATTGTTCTCGCGGTTGATGTAACGAGGAAGACTGTGGAAGTATATGTTTACCGTGAAAAGGACTAAGTGAACGAGGAAGAGGATGAAACGTGGACGACCGAACCAGAAGAGATGATCACCGGCTGAACAAGCGGCATGCCTTTCACTATCTCGCCTTTCTCTTGGATTAGAAGTCCCAGTTTTGTTATTATCACTTGAAGTTTTGTTCCAACAATGAGAATCACCTGCAGATTGTTTTATACATTCATTCTTGTTAAAGAGACGAAACCTCAACCTAAAAGAAAATTGTTCTTTTTGAAGGTTTTGTAAATTACGACTAAGGGAATGAATGGTTGCCAGAGGAAAGAATGCAATCCTGTTCATAAGAAAAAGCAGAGCAATTTATATTAGTTTCGGGATTGTTGTTTCAAGAGATTTCGACGCAGCGACGTTGTGAACGTATGAGTGTACCGTTTGTGTTGGTCAGGAGGAATAGCACGGCGACGAACCAGATCACAGGACTGCAGATACAAGCAATTGAAAACATCAGACTAAGTATTAATCAGTGAACTAATTGAGTTTCTTTAAATACTATTAGTCGTCATACCTGATCTCAACAATGGTTTTGAAGTCTTCCTCTAATGATCTCTGAATGTATTTCCGGAAATCAAACCTCGCGTCACTCCCTGGAGCCAAATGGGCCTGAAGAAGAAGAAAGAAAGCATTTGTACAATGCCGTAAGTACTTTGTCTTGAGAGAAAAGCTTTTGTCAAAACAATGGGACAAAAACAAAAGATTTTTGAGTTTGTTACCATGATGAAACCATGTCTGAGTGTTAAGTAATCAACTTTGGTTACAGATCCAAAGAACTGCCTGAAGAAACATACAATCCACAGCGTAATAGTTGATTGGCTCCAGAAATTCAGATGCCTACGCCCGAATGATGTATCCCTCGCAAACCTAAACCTCTCTGGATCTGCATTATTCGAAAGAAAAAAGATGTTAACGCATCACACTCAGTTTCATCCATTCCAAGTTCGTTAATTTATATGTATATATACCGTGTGAATACTGATATTCGATTGTCTTTGTCTCCTCTTCCCACCTCTTCCACCTTCTCATCTAAAGTAACAGAAAAGAAAACAAAACAAAAACAATCTTTAGCAAAAAGAAGCAACATCTCAACCGGTCTGATCACAATATGGATGTGTAATAACAAAAGTATCTACCTTTGTCTTTCCTAAAGCATAAGTAACAATGCAATAGATCACATGGCAAACAGCAAGAACGAAGATGAATATATGCAGCTGATGCATCCCGTAGGACGACACAAAAGCCACTTTTCCCTGGAAACAAGAATCATCTGTCAGTGGTCTTCATTAATGGGTTTGTTTTTGAAGAGAAAGATTTGAATTCTAACCTTTTCTGCACACTTGTCATAGCCTTTGGTAGCCAAACTCCTTCGAGGAATGAAAGTTTCAACTAACTCGAGAAGCTTTCGAGTAGAGTTTTCATCGTCTCCTTCATCGTTTCCGGTCTCTTTCTTTTTAGGAGGATACTTTTTGGCCTCTTCTGATGCACTGCAAGGGTGCATTGATGCTGCGATGCTCTCGGAGATGCAAATTTGTGAGATATAGTTTTGTCCAATTGTTAGTAGTAATGATATGAATCCCATCAGCATAAGCTCTGCAAATTTACATTTAAATTAATGTTGTAAGTAAAGACTAATGTAATTAAATGAATCTTTTGGGAGGGAAATGATCTATTTTTAAACTAATACTAATAGTTTTCTTTTACCTGCTTTCACTTTTTCAAGAGCTTCATAGAGAGCTTTTTTGTTCTTCCTTTTAAACCACTGTCATAAGAAGATGGAAAAAACACAGACCATGGACTTGTTAGTTATGTTTAGTATTAGAAACACAGCACTCTAACCAAACACTAACACATACACTTCAACTGAAAGAAAAAGAAAACAACACAAACACACACACACACAATAAAAACTGTAAAACCCTTTTGGGTTTTGTAAGTTTCAAACACAAACATTAACACACACACAATAAAAACTGTAAAACCCTATTCGGGTTTTGTAAGTTTCAACAGATTTCGATGAACCCTACATGTAAAGTATCAGAAACACAGCAGACTAACCAAACACAAACACACACACGCAATAAAAACTGTAAACCCCTTTTGGGTTTTGGCAGTTTCAAACAGAAATTACTTTAAATTTGTAAGATCGAGTTTGACTTTTGGGATGTTGAGCAAGAAGAAGAAACAGAGAATCAAAAAGAACTAAACAGACACAGAAACAGAGCCAAAAAAAAGAAGAAGAAGAAGAAACAGAGGATCAAGATTCAAGAAGAAGTTGACAGAAGTAAAAACAAAAGGACTTACAGTTCCAATTTTGTGAATCAGTTTCTCAATGACAATCGAAATTAGAAGCAAGAAGAAGCAAACCACGGCGACCGCCCACGTGGAAGTCTGCTGTAGCGTTCTTTCTTCCACCTTGTCCGCCATTAGAGCTCACAAAACAGAAGTTTCTCCCCCGCAAATACTATCTAATACAGTATAGTTTCCAATAGAATCAAAAATCAAGAAACGCAGTTTTATCTGTGTTTTATATTATTTCCGTCTTTCCTAATGTTTGTCCTCTTCTTTCTTTTTGTTTTTTTGTTTATTTTCAACCATCGATAGGTTTTATGTCATAATATAAACGGAGAGACGAAGGTGAAAGAAGACGACCGGCGAGTTGGCATATCTTGACAACTTCAAAGGTTTTGACTTTGAAACCATAATGAAACGACGACTTTTTCAAAAACATCCCGTGTACCGTTATGTACTGTTTCTGAGTTTTCATTTTATTTTAATTCATCTTGTCCACGTTTATACTAATTTTTTTGTTGCTTATATCTACTGAGTTATTACTATATTTAGTAATGTGATGTTTCGGTGTAACTTTTCTTCCTGCATGTGTTTTTTTTTTTTTTTCAAGCGTGAATTCATTGTTCACATTTTGATAATCGAAAAGAATGATAAGTCAAAAAGTTTTTCCTTTTAAATTGTCCGAAATTCATATATAGTCTGTTCGGTTCCTCGAGGTATCCGAAGTTCTGTCCAACTGTCCAAGCAAGGGAGTCTCTCGCAAATCTGAAATTCGTTGTGCAATGCTGAAGCTGACCTTTTTGGACTTTGAATTTATAAAGAAACTCTAATAACATATACTTCGAATCAATGAATCGTAAATCAAAACCAACACCAAAACCCATATTAGATAATTTTTAAATAGATATGACATTGATTGTTTAAATAGTATATATATATATATACATATATTTTTTTCTAATGATCAACAACTTTTTGTCTGACTGAGCCGTAAGGCTTTACAAAATAAAATATCTATTAAAAATGTAATATCAAAAAGATCTTTTCAGATTTCAACATCAACCAATTTTCTTTTTAAGTATTAACGGTCGTGCTATCTAACAATTATTTTTCAAGGTCGAGGTGATCATCAATGCTAAAGAAAAACAAGTTGATGCATTAAAAATATATGGGACCCTTAGAGCATGTGCAGCCCCAGCATTTTTCAGAAGTTCTTATTTAGTATTTTAATATAAAGATAGTGTGATGGAGAGAAAAACACAAGAGAAATGTTTCTTAAAATACTTATATAAGGATCAATTCTTATTTTTAAAATCTTTTTCATTTAATTTAATCATTTTATTTTATTAAGAAACCAATTTCAAAATCTGTGCTGCACATGGTCTTAGAAGGAAAACCCAATAGAAGATCTTAGATAATATTTAATTAGTAAATTTTTGTTAGGAAGCTTTATTACAATATTTTTGTTTTATTTGTTCCAATGGTGGAACACCATTAGGGGTTCTTAAAAAAAAATTGAGCTGTTTGCAGTTTGTAGAGCACAAACCAAGCGAAACGCCAACAACGACTAAATTCTTTGCAGTTTCTGCTGCTACAAATTCTCGAGGAGAAACAGTGAGATGCTGAAAACTTTCTTTTTAATGATGAAGTTTCAGTCGTAATGGTGAGGATGAAGTTGAGCCGTTTCCTTTTCTCAATAATCAAAGTGAATATCAGTGGAGTCTGGAGTGGACCAAGAACAGAGAACGATATGTATAACATTCCTTAATGAGACGCAAAGAACTTACAAACAAACCCTATTCATAATATCCAAAGAACACTAAACTTTAGAAGGATCTCATCAAATGAACACCAAAGCTATTTTAATGATGAAGTTTCAGTCGTAATGGTGAGGATGAAGTTGAGCCGTTTCCTTTTCTCAATAATCAAAGTGAATATCAGTGGAGTCTGGAGTGGACCAAGAACAGAGAACGATATGTATAACATTCCTTAATGAGACGCAAAGAACTTACAAACAAACCCTATTCATAATATCCAAAGAACACTAAACTTTAGAAGGATCTCATCAAATGAACACCAAAGCTATCAAGTGAGCAAAATACAAGAAGATAAGAGTGCAAAAGCTGCGATGATTCTTGAGTAAGATATAATGGAAACACACCTGAATATCTTAGAGCAAACCTAGAGTATCTCTCATAACCATCTTTGTGTTGGATCCACCTCGTTTTCCCAAAGCACAGATTCCAAACCACGGGTCTATTTTCCTTGGTGATGCATAACAGCAAACCGTCGCAGTGAGAAGCAATATACACTTGTTCTGGATAATTAGAGAGTGGAAATCCTTTAGACTAAGTTCATCTTTCAACTCTATAGACTGAGGAACAACTCTGAGACGGAACAAACGTGAAGATAGAAGTTACAATCACAAACAACTCCCAAGTTCTTGCAGCAAAAGGATCTCAAGGAAGAGTAAGAGTTTCAAAGCTAAACCAACCTACTCATGCATCTTCCGTGGAATCTTACTTGCGTGTTACCATTCCACCATATCCTACACAATCCAAACATCATCCATTCAATAAGAATCCACCAGAAACTGAACTAATATAACAAGTCAAACGAAATGAGAGAAAGACAATGATAATCAAATTCCATAAACAGCAGTAAGTAAACACTTCGATATTCTCTACTTTTATGAATAAGTGGTGCACCATATGAATCTTTATGCTCAGCCAATCCCTGTCAAAACAGAACCAATTGCACCAAATTTCATTACCTTGATAACAACAGAGGTAACTCCTTTATAACAGAGGTAACTCTATCAACACAGAAGTAAGTTCGAGCGTATTGCTCAGAGAATTTCCTCATGATCTCAATAGATTTCTCCGAGGTCTCCGCTGCAAATACGATGACCCCCCTAAAAAATCAATTCTTTACTTTAAAATTACAAAATTCATGTCGTAGGAAGATACCGACCGGCACAACCCATAAAAAAGAAAGAAGAAGAAGAAAGGATCGAGAGTTACATTTCGCTTTGATAACAGAGCTGCGCTGGATCGAGGTTCTGTATGAGAGAAGTGGAAAGCAAGAAGCGCAGCCGGAGCTACAAGAAACGGAGGGAGTTGACGATCATCGCCGGAGGCTCCGGTTTGTAGAGATCTAGCGGAGGGAGAAGAACCAACGGCGAGCCTCGATAGCGAAAATAAGTTCTTAACGTCAGAGGCACGACGGAGAATTGGAGCAAACGAAAATGTAGATCGGAGTTTTTCTGGGCAAACGAAAAAGCACTTGAACCCGATGAATCTTGAGTTCGGTGTAATTCTGGTCGAGCTTGGCGTAGAGAGCTTCAATTAATCTTACACGTGGCACTCAAGTCACGGCTCTTCAAAACCTTATTTAAGAAACAGCTCTTCAGTTTTTATTTAATTTTCATTTATTTTAATTCTTATTTATCTTAAGAACTGGTGTTAAAAGCCTGCGTTGATGATGGTCTTAGATAATCTTATATAAACACATGTTGAATGTTGGGTTCGTCAAATACGTTCTTTAGTATTAATTATTTTTATGTAGTTCAACTAGAGGTTATCCCGAACTATATCAAGGTTTTTTTTCATATAATCTTTTTGGTTTAAGCTTATACAATTTTGTATTTGAGTATATATACAACACATATATATTGTCTCCATGTTTTTTATGTCCATATTTTTAAAAATGCATGTCGATCCTAAAATTATTAGGAAATAAAACATGATAGCATACAAATGGGCCAAAAAAAATACCATAAGTCTGATAAATAGTCGTTCATCAGATATGCGATCTTGCTCATTTTTTACATTTATATTTTTAAAAATATTTGGATTTTTAGCGGAAAAAATGAATCATATGTATAGAAATAAAGGATATATATGGTTGAGTACTAGTCTTTTTGTCATTGAGATCAGAGATATAGTACAAATTTCTTATATTAGTGTAGTTGGTTGTTTGATGTATATTATGATTTAGCATGAACAGTTAGTCAAAGTTAAAAAGTATATTTCTAATCTTGGAAAAGATATTGGAATGCAGTAAAATAGATTCTTAAGTATCTGAAAGGTACATCTGACCATTGACTTATGTTTGCAAGTTAAGATTGGGGTACGTGTTGATGTTCAAAAAAAAAAAAGATTGGGGTACGTGCTACGTGGAATTGAATTATGTAGGTGTCTAGATATTGAAAGATCCAGTATATGGTACGTTTTTACTCTTGTATGAGATCCTATCTATTAGAGATTAGTGTTTCAATGTTCATTACAAAAACTGAATATATGGCTACAGGAAAAGTTGTCGAGAAAGCACTATGGGTTAAAGAACTCGTACGGGTGTTGATCAAGATGAATTTTAGCTTATGAATGATAGTTAGAGTGCATTGTTTCGGGCTAAAAATCATGTATATTACGTAAGGATGAATTACATTCATGTGAGGTTTCATAATATTAGAGAATTGTCTACATTATGAGATTTATTTTTCGAAGAGGTGCACAAGTTGAAAAATGCAGTTGACTAAATCCGTTTTGGTGGAGAAGTTCATGCACTAGTTGGATTTCTACATTTCTTTCAATATTAGAGGAAGAAGCCGGACTTCCCGCAAGAAAATAATAAAGGTCTAAATGTGATGTCAAGAAAGTTTTTCGTTAAGGTGGAAGTTATTTCTTAGTAACTTAAAATATGTATATTTCCCTTTTAAGAGGTACAATTATGCTTGTGCGTTCAGGTATCCATTCGGATTCGGTTTAGAGGCAATTCAGGTTCGGATTTTGAAATAACAAAATTCTAATTCCATTCGGATATTATGAATTATCAGTTCGGACTCGATTTGGATTTCTTCGGATTTGAGTCAGGTTTAGTAACACATGTAAAACTCAGTAACACCTGAAATAATTTCTGTTTCGGTTCTATTTCGGGTTTTGGGACCCAATGTACATGTTTTTTACTAAAAAGTACATATTTTACCAAACTTGCAAAGTTAAAATTAAACTTAAAAACTGACATTGTGAACAATAATTCTAAGAATAATGCTAAAGTCAAATTGCTAAACATCAAAACGAAAGCAACACCAACATATATCATCTCAAAAAAACAATTATGAGCTGAAATATTAATTGTATTTTGAGTATTTTAAGTATATATATAATCAATATTTTTAGAAATATAATTATATATCGGATATCTTGGGTACCTGTTCGGTTTTCGGTTCAGTCCGGGTCCGGGTTCGAGTTTTGAAATACCAAAATTTAAGCCTCGTTAGGGTATTTTATCGGTTCCGGGTTCGGTTTGGTTCCATTTTTTTCGGATCGGGTTCGGTTCGAATTTTCAGGTTCTGATATTTTGCCCGCCAGTATTCAAAATAGGAAATAATCTAGTTTTCTTTATTAAAATAAAATACCCTAGTTTTTTTTATTAAAATGAAACTCTTAATTTTCAATAGTTTTTTCTCTGTAAACTTTTCATATATTTTTTTCTTGTTTGATTTATACAAATGACGTCCTCATATTCTCTTCTCTGGTGAAGTGGTGATACATCGTCTCTGAAATACAAAATTGGTTCTTACTGAAGCTTTGAACAATAGATCTTGTTGCTCCCTACAAATGTAAAAAGAATCAATAACACACAAAAGATAAAGTAACATGGACTGGACAGTCTGGACACCATAGTAAAAGACAAAAGTCCGATAGAAATCTGTCGAGATCAGCGAACAACGGTGAAGCAAAAACCTAGGAAAATCGGCCTTTGGAAAATCCCAGAAACACTGCTTTCGAACATCTCAAATAGATTCATCTTTGTTTATCAACTAATCTTCTTATAATCTTATAAGGAAAAAAAAACATGCTACAAAAAGAAGGAATTGTTAGTATGCTTTGATAAAAGCTTAAGGAAAAAATAATTATTGAAACTTAAGAAAACACACAGAATTGAGGTAACATTTGCTCTAGAGAACAATATCTCCCTGAGTTAGTTGACCCCTATTTATAACGTATTTATAACGTGGATCCTTTTTCCGGAAACGATAGAAATACAAAACGATTATTTTAGAAAATAGTTTAATTTTTCTAAACTACAACAAGGGAATCTGAATAAAATGTATTCAGCATATACTATTGAATAAAAACATGTTATATTCTCTCTCATGTAAGAAAGTAAAAAAATAGCTCGAAAATTTGTTAAAATAGCGAACGGACAGCAGAAATATATTAATATTTATATGATCACAACATAGCCAGGGTTACAATCAATAACAAAACCAATAACAAACAGTAATTAAATAACAAGGAATGGATTTAATCATCTGAAATTAATATGAGGATGTCATTTGTGTAATAATAATTAGGAAACAAATTTGACGCAGAATATGCTCATAGGTGGTTTGGTTGATTCACAGTTTAATTTCCATCATTTCCACGGCGACGGCAACGTGTACTCACTTCGCATCCTCTGTGGTAAAGATTGACTTCTTGCTTCTTGCAGGAGCTAGGGTTCGCTTTATCACAAACCAAATTGTGATCTCCTTTAAAAAGATCGCGGTAATTTATGGTTCTTGCCTCAATATTGGTTGGTGCAAGAGCCAAAAACACAACAAGAGCGAGAGAGACGAAAACTTTGACACTTTTAGACATCCCCATATTATTATTAATTATTTGTTATTTTTTTTTCCAAATAGATTAAATAAGTAAATAAATAACAAAAGAAACTCCAAAGGAGTTTACTTTATTTTTTATTTATCTATTTAATCGTATTTGGAATAATTGGGCTATGTGGGATTATGAAGAAGAGTTTATTGGTGTTTATATAGTAGAGAATAGGGAGATTTCAGATTAGTTATTTTTTTATGATGATTAGTAACCACATGGTTTTTAGTAAACGGCTGTTTTTAGTAAAGAGTTTGATAATGTTGTCTTAAATTAATCTAAACATTCTGTCTCTTGCAATGACGATATCAGTAGCTTTCTTCTTCTTTTTTTATTTTGGTTTAAATTAAGTTAAAAAAAAAGCTGTCAAAAAAAGAAACGAATTAAGGAAAAAGAAAAAGAAGGTAAAAAAGGTGAGTTTAGTAATCTTACGAATTCGACGGTGGAACTGGAACAACTTTTTGTTATAACAGGCTAAAAAGTATTATTGATTAGATTATTTTTGTAAGAGAATGGAGCTTTAACTGACATATAATCAGTTAAAAATGGAAAATATCCTTTCAAATTTTTAAATTTTTAAATTCTGAAGATTTATACGACAAACGTTTTTATATATAAATAATATATTAATAATTTTGTTTAATTTTGTTTCAGCTGAGTTCATTTTAACAATGTTTTCATATGGATATGATCGAACATATTAAAAATATGGAAAAATCTGATGGTTGTAGTCAGTCTAAACTCATCCTTCAAAGTAACTTTCACTTTATTACTAGGAAATTATTTTTTTTTATAATGTCCACATTTTTTCCTTAAAAAGTCACATGATCAAATTTCATTTATATATAATGAATATAAAAATACATATATACAATGAAAATCATAAATCGCCAGTCTTAAATGTATATTATCAAGATAACATAAGATGGTAAAAGATTGAACAAACCAGATCTTATTCGTTTCTCAACTTGATAAACTTGACATAAACACACACACACACACACACACATATATATATATATATATATATATATATTATATAACTTCCTCGATATTAAATTTATTTAGAAAAATCATTAGTCTTACACCATAAACAAATAATAAAACATTTTGCATATCTCAGATCAGAGTTTACAGTTTATTCAGATGGCGGAGTCAGAACCGGACAATGATCTCATATATCCCTTTAGATGATAAAAAGGGCTCATATATCCCTCACCGATGAAAAGACAAAATTACCCTTAATGAAGGGTAATTTTCGGGTGTCAAAGGTTAAATATAATTAAACATGTAAGAGTTCAACGAAAAACACGGTAGTTCAGTGGTAGCGCGCTCCACGCGCACAGGCGCGCGCCCAAGGTTCGAATTCCCTTACGCGTGGTAATACTGGTAATACCGGTAATACTGGTAATACTGTGGTGGATACTATTAGTAATACTGGTAATACTAGTAATACTGGTAATACTAGGGTGGGTAACACTGGTAATACTGGGATGGGTAACTCTGGTAATACTGGGGTGGGTAACACTGGTGGTACTGGGGTAATACTGGTGGGTAACACTGATAGTACTGGGGTAATACTCGGGTGGGTAATACTAGTGTAATACTGGTAGGTACAACTAGGGCGTCCACTTTTCATTTAAAGTTGTTAGAGGGGTAGTTTCGTCCTTTCATTAAATTGAGGGACATACAGATTAATGAGGGATATGACTGATTCATATTTCGCGTAGAGGGACTTCCAGCCATTGATCCGTCAGAACCACAATTTTGAACCTGAGAATGACAGGGACATATCTGAATTCCAATCCAGCATACAAGATAACATTCTCTAGTTTTAAATAATCTTTCTTAGATTGACATGTAGTAACCACAACAATAACTTTATAATTCAAAAGGGGCATAACTAAGAAAACGCAAAACATAAGTCATCGAGAGTTAGACCACATACATCTAGATATCAATTGATTGCTGACATCGTCAAGAGGAGTTCTAAATCCAACCAACAAAAATGCTAATATATTGCAAAAATCTGCACTCATAAAATTTTGGATTGTATTGTGAAATTGAGTTCCAAACAAATTCAACATATATAATAATGGCGATCAAACAAACTCATTTTGCATACATTAAAACAATACCATTTTATTTTCCATCGAACAATCACTATAAATTTGACAAATTCATAAAAAAAAATAAAGAAAAACTCCACATTGAAAGGATTAAAAATAATCTACGAAAAGTCAAATTACATAAACCCAATCTATGACAGAATATTAAAGAATCGGAACCTTACAAGATAATGAAGATCAAATAGCAATCAAAATACTCATACATCGAACACATGCATCTCTCAGCAGATATCCAAATCCATTGTCTCAAGATCTCTACAAAATTGGCAATGAGAATAGAAAATTTGAGATATATATATATATATATATATATATATATAAAAGTTATTCTTCACTTCAAATTAGCTTTTTACCAATGTTTAAAAAATATGAAATTAATATTTAGTTAGACAACTTTTACCCAATCTGAATGGAGTAAATCGACTTAATATCTGAAATCTATTAGTTGATGAAGTTCTAACTGATAAGCGTGTTGTCAAAATTTTAATGGCTAAATGGATAAGCAGATTAAAAAAAAATCAATACTTCAACAGCATATATATAAACATTACAAGTTTTAATATATAATTTCCAATTTTTATTGGAACATCTAAACTGAAATAATGATATAATATTTATAGAAATTCAAACAAAATATAAAAAATTATATATATATATATATTAACAAATTGGATCTCCACAAATATATTTTCAAAATTATTGATATTTAAGAAAATATTGAAAACAACTAAATATTTAGGGTCTCAAATTTAATCATTTATAAGTTAAAAGAAAAAAGGTTCTTAAATTTTAAGGCAAAGTCTAATTTATTTTACTATTATTATTTGAGAAATCTTTTTATTTAAAAAGTCATGTAATTACAAGTTATATCCTTGCCTTATTAGAAAAAATCAGTTTGGCAACAAGAATAGTAAATCGAAAAATGATTAACTCATATATTTCAAAAATAATGTTCCTACAATATAACCATTAAATATTCTCAAATCATATAAAATATCTATTTCTGTCAAGTTTGATCTCATTTTTTTATCATTATACTTTTCAATAAATTATAAATTTAAAACAAAATATTTTATACAATTTCTATTTTTGTAAAAACAAATTGTCAAAAATGCAAAGCTTTTGCAACAAAGGAATTAATTAAAATAAAATTTCAGACTAAGTATACTTTAAACTCTACAATACATTTTTAATATAATATAAAATCTGTTTTATACAATTTCATAAAAATATTTAATAAACATATTTAATAAACTATTAAATTAAAAAATTTACAATTAACAAATAAAAAGTGTTTATAATTCTTTAAACTACTAAACCAACACAAACTTTAATTCAAAAGTAATACAATTCTTCTTCTTTTTTTGTCAACATACAATTCTTCTAACCCAAATAAAAAAATGAATGCATACAACAAACAACGTCAGCTAATATATTAATCATCTACATACCCATTTAAATCTACTCAAATCTAAATACCACATTTAAAACAATATATATATATATATATCAATTATATGAAACAATAACATAACTAAATATCAAATCATCTCGGCTTATATGTATAAATTGAAGCCGCGGGTTAAATGTTAGTATCTAGCAACACAAAGTATGTTACTATTATTATTTCAGAAGTCATTTTTTAAAAAAATGTTGTTCTTAATTACATTTTTTTGTTATTAGTATCTAGCAACACTCAGTAACTCGACCCGATAACCGATCCATTTCATTTAAATTAATCCGACCCTAACTGAACCATAATTATAATCCTATCTAATCGAGATTAATTGAAGTCATCTATTTATTAATATTAGCCACAATATAGGCAACATACAACAATATCAAGAAAAATCTAATATTGCTTGGTAAGGAATATAATCTTCAACAATATCCACGCCAATATAATCTTATTGCCTATATTGTCGCTTGAGAGAGTTAATTCATAAAAGACTATCTTCAACAAATCAATAATAGAGTATCTTACTTTACAATAAAAGTTGTTTTTTATTTAAGATTATACTTTATCATTGTCCCTTTGAATAAATTATAAAATAAAACAAAATATTTTTATATACCTAACATTTATTTTTACGAAACAAATTGTGAAAAATAGAAAACTTTTGCAACAAACAAATAATTAAAATCAAATTTTCAAGACTAGGTAAGTAGGGATACTTTAAACTCTACAACACATTTTTAATATAATATAATAAATATTTGT
This sequence comes from Isatis tinctoria, assembly GCA_010577795.1. Classification (NCBI taxonomy): domain Eukaryota; kingdom Viridiplantae; phylum Streptophyta; class Magnoliopsida; order Brassicales; family Brassicaceae; genus Isatis; species Isatis tinctoria. The sequence goes on from CM021250.1 coordinate 33,884,314, forward strand.
TTTATACAATCTAATAAACATATTTAATAATATATTAAACTAAAAAAATTATAATCAACAAAAAAATATATTTATAACTCTTAAATTATTAAACAAACACAAACTATAATTCATAAATAATAAAACAATTCTAACCAACAAAAAAATGAATACATACAACAAACAGCTTCAGCTATTATATGAATTATCTACATATAATAATTTATTATCATTTAAAAAAAATATTCAAACAATTTATGACTAAATACAAAAAATAAAAATTGTCTCGCGCAGCTGCGAGTTTATAACTAGTTTTATTTGGTATTATGACCAGTTATATCATATTTGTAGTCATTAATAAAAATAGAATACATATCCATATCTATTATTTATAAAAATATTATCAAAATCAATTGAACCCGGTTTACCCCGGTCGAACCATATTGACCCACGACCCGAAAGATTTCCCGATGCAGCTTTCGGTCCGTTTCTAAAAACATTGGTATCTACTATCTAGTTAATAATAAAGTAAACTTAAATAGATATTTCCTTCAATAGTATTCTTTTATATTTTTCATTTTCCTTCTTCTTTTTCTTACACTACTTTTATTTTAGAAGTCATTTTTTAAAAAAAAATTGTTCTTAATTACGTTTTTTGTCATTGTCTCTGTTTGACAGTAGGTTTAGTTTTAGATAAAAAGTTAATTTGAATTTAAAAAATTAAGAAAATCTGTGTAATATTTTATATTGATTAATAATATCAGTGTAGTATCTTATATTGATTAATAATATCTGCGTATTATTTTATATTGATTAATAATATCTGCTTAATAACTTATATCCATTTCAAAATGGTAAACGCTAAACTATATTTTTTTTAATAATATCACTATTTGTTTTATATATCATAAACCTATATTTGTATACTAAAACAATAAATAACACAATATTTATAATATCTAAACTAAATTTTAAATATAATATAAATGATATTATTTTAATGTCGATTATGTTCATTTAAGGTTTCAAAATATGTTTTATAAATAATACATTTTCATACTCCAACAAATTAATGTTTTCATACAACAAATTAGTCATGTTAATATTTTAATCATCCAAACAAAATGTATTAATCTTATTTATTGTAACTTTCCACTACTATAAAAATATTAACTCTCCACAAAGAGTTTTTCTGTCTGCAAAAGACCAAAAAAAAATTTCAAAACCAAATTATAAAATAAATTGCACCCCGCAACCGCGAGTCTGTTACTAGTTTGATATAAATTCCACTCTCTTCCATATAGTCTCTCGCTCACGCCCCAAATATAAGGACTGAAAATTGGCGACTATATGGATTCATAACTTTCCCGATTAGGGTTTATCAACAAATCTTCTTATAGTATCTTTATAAGGAAAAAAACATGCTACAAAAAGAACAAACTGTTTGTATGTTTTTTTATTTTTGGTTATATCAGGTTTCTGAATGCTAAGGAACCTATCCGAAGAATCACCAACTAATTCGGGAATCCGTGTACCGACCAATTGTATCTCGATTTCGAAGAATCGATTCGAACCGACCTCCGACTGGTCCTGGGACCCAAGAACCATGTTAAATGTCTGGTGGATACTCGAACCTACTACCACCTATGTGGTAGGAAGCTACTACCACCAATGTGTATGCTTTGATAAAAGAAACAGTAAAGAACTGTTTTTTACTACAATGAAAGCTGTAAATAGCCACCATTTAGCCACGAATTTTTTTGTGGCTGAATTATACAGCCACAATTATCCACAACCCAGCCACGTTTTTAAAATCACCAAAATTTGTAGATATCACGTGGTTTTTCGTGGCTATATAGCAACGAAATATAATTTGTGGCTATTAGTAGAAATCTAATAACAAATCATGGAAATACTTAAACACCACTAGCCACAAAAAAAAATCATGGACATATATTGCCACAATACAAATTGAAGCTATTTGTAAGGAGAAAACCACAATTAGCCACAAAACAAGTTGCGGAGATGTTATCCACTAGTAGCCATACAGAAATAGTCGTGAAAAACTATAGCCACAATAACATTTATGGCTATTAGAAGAAAAAAAAAAGCCACAATTGACTATGAAGATCTAGCTATTCGCGAGAACAAAATATTTTTCAATACAGCTACGAATGTGAATGTGGCTATTCGTGGCAAATAATATTTTTTTATAACATAAAAACACATTCATAAAATTATCCATAAATGTTCAGAAATTAAAATATAACACCATCCAATTTTAAAATTCTTAATTATTAACAAAAAAGTACAAAATATTTCATAAAATATTGACTTTTCGGACTTTGTCCCGTGCAAACGGGGTTATGTACTAGTTACAATCAATTCGAAAACCAATAACAGACTATAATTAAATAATAAGGAATGGATTTATTTATTTATCTGAAACTAAAATGAGGACGTCAAGGAAACAAATTTGACGCAGAATATGCTCTTATGTGGTTTGGTTGATTCACAGGTTAATTCCATCATTTCCACCGCCACGGCAACGTGTATTCAAATCGCATCCTTTGCGGTAAGGATTGGCTTCTTGCTTCTTGCAGGAGCTAGGGTTCGCTTTATCACAAATCGGATCGTGATCTCCTTTAAAAACATCACGGTAATTTATGGCTCTTGCCTCAATATTGGTTGCTGCAAAAGCCAAGAACACAACAAGAGCGAGAGAGACAATAACTTTGACACTTTTAGACATCCCCATATTATTACTAATTATTATTTTTTCCAAATAGATTAAATAAATAAATAAATTATAAAACAAACCCCGATTAGGAGTTCAATTTATTTTGTATTTAAATATTTAATCGTATTTGGAATGATCTCTGTGGGATTATGAGGAAGAGGTTATTGGTGTTTATATAGTAGAGAATAGGTAGATTTCAGAGTTAGTTATTTTTGGATGGTGATTAGTAACCACATAGTTTTTAGAAAACGGATGATTGTAATGTTTACTTAAATCATGCACGTAATTAGCTTTTTCTATTTTGGCTTTAATTAAGCAGAAAAAAAGGCTGTCAAAAAAAGAAACGAATTAAGCAAAAAAAAAAAAAAAACAGAAGGTGAAAAGATGGTGAGTTTAGTAATCCCACGAATTTGTCTTCGGTAGAACTGAAACAACTCTTTGTTATATTTAGGCTAGAAAGTATTATCCCCTATATATTATTTGAATTTGAGAATCATTTTTAGAAAGAAATCTTTACATCTGTGTTATGCTGATATGTCATTACCATAATTCTCAAACTAAGTTTATATATAGGTTTAAATTACTAGATTAATTACAATGCATGCCACTCAATGATTCATACAATGATTATATAATCTTAGTTATATTTTAACCAATATTAAATAATTTTACATCAATTATATATATTTTATATTTGAGCATATGATTATTCTTCAACTTCATATTTATTAATTACAATAAAAATTAAATCATTTCATAACAATTTATCTATATAAGCTAATATATTACATATTTTATATTATGCTTTGTTATTCACATTTGAAATGTAATATACTCTATAAATATTTTAAGTTTATTAATATTGTATTAATTAAAACATATTATATTATAATAAATCATGTTTAAAATTCAAACTAATGCAATTATGTTATATAATCATTATTAATAATTATTAATTTTTATTTACATTAACTTTCAATTGACATTGCCATATGTTTTTGAATTTTCCTTATATAACTAAATCTTTAAATTATAATCAAATCATCATTAAATTAGATTCTAATTAGATAATCATATATATAGAAAATGGTAATACAAAATATCAATTAATTTTTTATAGACTTTTATTGATTGAACTCATAAACACATCATATTTTAAGTTTTTTTTTATAGAAATTCTGAAAATAAAACAAAATTTTAATTTGTTATAATTTATAATAAAATCTTAAAATAAAATTGACAAAATAATTAATATCTATAATAATAAAGTTGGCTTCTATCTCTCCTTTGGGGGAAAAATACCGTTGTCTCTATTTTTTTAGCCCTGAAATACAAATTAGGGGATTTGGGAGTTAATGTTTATTCAAGCCTAGAACCGGCCCAAACTGTTCTTCGCTCTTAACACTCTCTCTTCACCGGTTGTCTTTTCCATTTCCATTTCCATGGCCAATCCAATTCCTCTCCTCCTCTGCTCTCTCTGTATTAAATCTTTATCCTTTCCATTTCGAACCCCACCTTCGTATCCCCTACTCACATCTCCGAAAATCAGCTCATTTGGTTGTTCGGTATAACGGAAGTGTATTCGATCTGTCCTTCGAATCGCTTGGAACGAAGATGCCGATGGCTGCTACCGCCATCTACTTTCCGAATCTCCGTGGCGATGTACTCATCAACCGCACATACCGAGACGACGTCGGGTGAGAGAGCTCCTCTCTTCTTTTATTTTCTCACCGTGGATCTGTCTACACGCTTTTACAAATCTTCGATCTTTTTTACGATTTGCGGAATTTCGTTACATTTTCACCCTTTCGCTCTATCGCTTCTAAGTAGTAGTCCACCACTTCGTAGGATTTTAGCTTTGGGATTTTGAATTTCGTTGGACTCGAGCTGCTCTCTCTAATTTCAATTGATTGTTTAGGAGAAACATGGTGGATGCATTTCGAACGCATATAATGCGGGTTAGGGAATTTTCCTGTGCGTCGGATTGGTGGCTGCTCCTTTGTCTATATACGAATCAACAATGTCTACATCGTCATTGTTGTCAGTAGCAATTCTAATGTTGCTTCTGGTTTCAAATTCGCTGTTGTGGTAAAGTTTGGTTTTTATTTTTTTACGTTACATTTGCATTTCCCAAATTCCTTTGCATTCGATGCAAATCTGACTATGCTACTACTGCTTTTGATTCACATTTTAGGTTGTTGCTTTGTTCAAATCATACATTGGTGGAGCTTTCGATGAAGACGCTATTAGAAATAACTTTCTTCTGATTTATGAATTGTTGGAAGGTGAGTTAGCCTGGTGGTGTCCTCATCAAGTTACTTTTTTAAATCTATTCGGCTGTATTATTCGTTTCTGTACTGCTTTATTTGTGTTTCGCAAAGACCACAGCAGTCATATGTAGCCTGTATGGAATTGCAGAGATCATGGACTTTGGCTACCCACAAAAAATTTCTCCTGAAATTTGAAACTTTATATCACTAAGGAAGGTGTACGGTGACCATTTTCGTCTGAAGGTAAGGGCATCTCATCATGTGTATATATACAGACTTGAAATGTGTTGGTGTATGATGTTTGCAAGTGAAGCAATATTTCATGCACGCGACCGAGATTATCTTGCTTCTTTACTTCACACGTTTTAATTAGTAGATTTCTTCTCTTTACAACCGAAGGAGAAACCTCTTCCAAATGCAACGTTACAAGTTAGGGGTGCTGTTGGTTGGAGAAGAGAAGGCCTTTCTTACAAAAAGAATGAAGTGAGAGATTTTGGTTTCTGTCTGTGTTTATATAATTCACTAGGTTCTGCAGAAGTGTTGATATTATGCATTCTCACCAATGCAGGTGTTCCTGGATATTGTGGAGAGCGTAAACCTTCTAATGTCCTCTAAAGGTAAATAATTCCCTTCTTTTATGGATTCTTTTTCCCTGATTATCTTTGTATCTTTAATATGTTTGTTTTTGGTACTTTATAGCATCTGTTAGGAAATGTTCTTCGGTCTGATGTCACGGGGAAAGTTCTAATGAAATGTTTCCTTTCGGGGATGCCTGATTTAAAGTTGGGGTTGAATGATAAAATTGGTCTTAAGAAGGAATCAGAAATGAAATTTCCCCCAGCTAAGAGGTAGGTTTTGTTGTATCGGTGATCCACACTTGCCACAGACTTTTCTTTGTGCTAACCGATTCACTCTTTTTGTGCAGTGGTCAAACCATTGAGCTTGATGATGTCATATTTCACCAGTGTGTGAACCTGACAAGATTCAACTCTGAGAAGACCGTTAGCTTTGTACCACCGGATTGTGAATTTGAACTGATGAAGTAAGTTTTGGAATGTTCACTGTTGCATACTGTACTGGTACCAAGTGTACTGATTTGATGATGGCATATGTATTGAATAACAGAGGGCGTGAATCTGCCTTTCCGCATATTACCAACAATCAAAGAACTTGGTCGTACATGGAAGTAAATGTCAACGTAAGTAGCTTAAATCGCTCTGTTAAAGCCATCATCCAACTCTTCGCTTCACCGCCACGAATAATATGAATCCATATATGTGATGCATACACGTCGCGGTCGACGGTAGTATCAAGCTAGAAATTGCAGGTTTGCTAAGGACCTGTCTCACCTCTCCGCCAAGGACTTCAGGTGAAACCTCGAAACTCTGTAAGGATCAATATTCTGATGACCAATCTCACATCTCCTTGCTCTCTGTCAGATTGATGTCTTCATTGGAAAGCACGTGACCAAACATATGCGTTGTTGGAGTATATGTTAAGCTGTAGCTCCGCATCCTTCTCAGGTAACTCAAAAATCACTTTTGTCATTCTATCGCTAAATTAAATCACACATTTTCTCGAAATGCGCCCGCCTCTAATTGAATTACAAAAGTAATGGTTTAACTTTTCCAGTTTGAGAGCACTTTTCTGAGCAGTTAGACATGTTACATGTGAGTTATGCAAATATCTTGATGAGATGTTTTTATTTCTTTTCATCCCAGATAGATCTTTCAGTTCCTAGCGACCTAGAATTTTCTGGTTAAAAAGGTAAGCCTTCTCTTCAAGAATTTTCCTTCTAGATTGTAGGAATTGTTCTATCACATATTTGTTGTTTTTCAGGTTGGTCGATACAGCATGATATCATTTATGCTATCTTAGTCGCAATGAAATATCTAAAGGTAAATCTAATACTCAGAGTTAACAATATAATTTTTGCAGGGTGAAATATCAAATTTACATGAAGAAATCGAAAGCAATGGGTCTACACGAAGAAATCGAATGCAATGGATCACTTTCTCTGATAGTTACATGAAGAAATCGAAAATATCAAATATCAAATTTTTGCAGTAGGACTAACTAATGAGAACATATCCTCAGTTAACTCTGAGCACATATCCTATCCCTCTATGTAGTGTATGACAGTTCACCTACGTATAAAATTCTGTTCCATTTCATTTTTTTTTTTTTGTAACTCACTGAGGCGGTTCCAATGGAAGAGGAGATGGAGATGGTGGACAGAGTAAGAGTAAATATTTTTTTGTTCTTGATGATCTAAGTTATAATATAAATCTTGAGAGATTGAATTTTCTTCTGATCTAAGTCGTCAAAGGTGTAAATTAAGAGTACAAATGAGACAGGATTTAGGAGGACAATCTAAAAAGCAAGTAAGTAGATGCACACGTTTTGGTAGAAATGGGAATCTAGAGACTGGTGGCATCAGTACAGTTTCAAAAATAAATGGATTGGGAGATCAATCAAACATCTTATTAGCCCTCATTTGCTAGCTTAGTAAGTATTAAGAGCAATCTTATGCATCTGGTCCTCTCCAGTCTCCGAGCATCAATTTTGTAGTACTTTTTTAAAAAAATAGCCCATACTAAAGTGTCGTCTTTTATAAAAATTTGTGCTCTCTTTTTGTAAGGAAAAAAGGTCATTGTTATTTACTACAAAATGACAGAATAGATTTACTATCCATGGAGTTACTACCCATGGAGTTAGCAAATATGACAGAAAAGGTCATGGTTATTTTTAATTTATTTCAGAGTAGTAAGTTTAGTTGTTCACTCATGAAACATAAAAAATTTCATAACAAAAAAAAATGAAACATAAAAATTTGTTAAGAAGATGCAAATTGCAATCAGTTGCAATCACACCAAGTTGATTAAAAAAGTAATTAGGAACACATTTATACATTATTAGGAACACATTTTATCAACGACTATTATAATTTATATATTCTTTGTGTAAGTTAGAAAGAATCACTTACGTAAGAAAAACTTATACGATGTCTTCAAAGTTATAAATATGTATAAGGTAAACAAACAATTGATTGTAATTGACATTACATTTTATATTGAACATCAAAACACCAGTAGGTGAATTTTAGCATTGTAATAAAGAAAAAACATAGAAAAATATTACGATGGCTACATTAATTATATAAAATCTAAAAAAACTGAAATGCATTCTATTTAATTATGTTTGTCTTCCATAACTTTATCACTAACTTTTTATAATAATGTAATAAAAATAATATTTCGTAAAAGAAAAAAATCTTACACAAACTATACATATTTTGTAGTATAATCCACTTACAGTTTCGAAATAATCTTGGTCTTATATAGTTAGATTTTCATTAATATATAATATAAAAATACCATAACAAAAATGCAAAAAATTATCAAAATCCGTATAAATGGACAATCAAATTATATATTTAAACTATTATTTTATCAAAATAATTAAAAGCATATAATATTTAAATAACCGGCGCGTAGCGCCGGACAAATCCTAGTATATATAAAGTAAAACGTTCTCTCTTCTTAGAGTGCCACATCATCAAGTGGTCTCTAAAAAATTTACACATCACCATTTCATTTTATTTATCTACAATTATTATTTGATTTATTTTAATAAAAAACTATATACATGATTAATTATAATTTGTGCTATCTATACTCTAATACCCATAATAACTATCATATTTAAATATAACAGTTTTAAAAAGAATTTCAAAATTCATTTTTATTGTACACCCAAAAATAAAACTCAAAGTTTTTATCTGAATTTTATTTAGCCAAAAGTCATAAAATTAGAAAATAGAAAAAATCAATATATAAAATATGTAGTAGAAATGTATAATTATTTTTTCCAAAATTAATATTTTATTGTATGAAAAATTGATATTTTATTTTAATCACAATATCCATTAAGCCCTTTTATAAAACTTAATCCTTTTGCAACATTTTTTTTTTGTTCCATTAATCCATTTGCAACATATATGATCCATCAAAAAAGAATATGAACATGCATGTATTATTCAAATATTTATAATTAAAATTTTGTACAAAAAAATTAAAATTTAAAATTTTCATCTGAAAAATAAATTAAGGTCTTGAATTTAACTTAACCAAAAATATTAAAATTATAAATTACAAAAATGAATATACAAACTTTATAATAGAAATTCAGAATAATATTTTGAAGCTTATAGAATTTTAATGAATAAATTAATACACAATAAGCCATTAATACAGAAGATTATGGTTTATGATTACTAAAATTTAATATTTAATAACCACATTAAGTTTCAGAGCTCAAAGTATATAATAATTATTTCACGCATAGAAACAAAGTAAATTCTGAAATATTTATTGAGAAACAATAGAACACACCAAATCATTCAAAAGTCATTCTAAGGTCATTTGACTCATCCATATCTTTCAGTTTTATTAAAACAAATATGTGGCATTTATGTTTCTAAATATAGCCACATGAGATTAAAGAAACTAAACGGTAGCGTTGATTATATAGCTTAAGCAGTTCTTTAAATGATACTAAACTGATTACTTTTTATAGATTCTAAATCAGCGGTTTAACATAAAATGTAAAAGAAAAATTAAGACAAAAAATGATCTTTTTTGGAAAGTAAGAGGGTATGAATGGATTAAAGAGACAAATATACAAGAGAGAAAAACATTCTAATTATCCATATTAATATCAGTTGGCTGGATTTATAAAAAGTTCTATTGTATTATTAGAATCATGATAATATAAACAATAACAAAAAATGCATAATAATTATATATTTAGGAAATTTTTTCTACAATGAGATAACTCTATAATTTATAGCAAGAATAACAAAACAAAAAATTAAAGTTAGTGTTACTTCAAACTAAAATTAAATTAATTATTTATTAAATTTAAGATATGCGTTTAAATTAAAATCATCTTGCGATTATTTATTTATCTGCTCACCCGCCCGTAGGGCGGGTTAACCCCTAGTATATATATATATATATATTTCATCCTGCGCATGGTGCATGTTATTACCTAGTTGATTATATATTTTTGTGATGGAGCTTTAACTGATATATAATCAGTTGTAAAATGGAAATAAGTCCCCTGTATCGTATATAGGGATACAAAGATTGAGATCGGTTGATATTATTAGTGTAAGGTAACCTTTCTTCTCGAAACCAAATATGCGTATTCTAGACAATATCAATACTGGCGAATTCAACGAGTGTAATGAGTTTATTGTGAATAAAATCCAACTAAAATTTAGACATAGAAAACCTGGAAACGATATAAAGAAAAACTATAATATAAATTATATGATAAGGATGGTTGATCAGAGTATAAATGAGCTCGGTGATAAACATGTTACAGGATATTCTGAGTTTCTAACAAAAAAAATATATAATTAGCATACATTTTTCAGTTTTTAAAAATTTTCAAAAAAAAATCCTCTATTCTGATTTCTACACATGTGGCATACAGTCCAAACATATTGCAATTTGATAAATTAGTTATTTAACTAGGTAAAAATTAATTGGATTATTATTTTTTACTTGACAAAATCTATAAAAAAAAACACAAGATTAACAACTCGGAAGGATAACTCAAATTCTGTGGATATATCATCAATGTTAAAAATTATTTGTAGTATGTTTAGAATGACATGAAACTAAAATTGAGTTATATGTTATATTACACAAAATGTTATTGAAAATTGACAAAGATGTTAGAATTCTTTTAACAGTACTTTAGAATAACTGAATTAAAAAATATAAACTTTCCAAAAATATAATTATATTTTTACATTTTTTTCTAATACTTTTATCTTATGTATATTAAAATAATAAAAATACATCATATATGCGATAAAATCAATATTTTATTTTTGAATATATATGTTATAATTCAATTTCTTAAATGATCATAAATGATAAAACAAAATCATAAAGTAGATATATGATTTAACTAACGCCTAATTTTAAAATTTTATTATTTAATCAAGTTTTTTAGCTAAATCCTATATCTAAAACGATAAAGATATTATAATTAATATTTTAGCTTCATAAAAATCTAAGATATTAGAATAAGTTAATATTTATATAATTCGATTACACGGTCTAATAGATTACAGTTAGTGATTTATAATGTTTGGTTTTGAATGGATTTTCATCAAAATATGTAAAATATTTAGGAATATCATTATGAGATAGATTAAAAGACAGATTAACCCAATTCAATTATAAAATTTTGAAAATGAACGACATCCCATTGAAAATAGATTAAATTGATGGACTAAGACACTTAAATTATAAAATTATTATAAATAAATTTAATGGACCAAATGAACGAATTGTCCTATTTTAACTCTCAATTATCTGTAACTATATTTATATAAATAATTGAATATGAAAATATTTGTTTTAAAGCGAGATTACTCAACATATAACACATACTGGTCAATAAACAATAAGGTTAAGCTTACATCACTTTAGTTTTATAATGAATATTTTATTAAAATTAAATTATCACGAAAACTATTTTCAAAATATTATGCACTTCAGTGCGGGTCCAAACCAATTGGTATGATCATTTATAGTTGTGATATATCATATATGTATCTAACTTCAAATGGGAAATTAATAAATATGTAAAAAGTAATTTCAAACACCAAATTATTTTATTAAATTATTATAATTCATATTGCAATACAACAAAACACACGATAAAAAAAAAATTTGATATATAGTTAGATATGTTAAGAAGCCCATGGAAAACAGTAAGGTTGACCTCCATCACGTCTATCTCTACATGGTGCTGGTTCGTAAATGCTCCAAATACATTCACTACAAACTCCAACTTTACTTTTTGGATTATCATCTCGGTCAGCTCTAAAAATATCAAATGTCGCTGTATTGTTAGGCCAAGCAAAACTGCAAGTGTATACTGTTGTTTTTCGGAGATTAACACGAAATCTGAAATCGAAACTGTCGCCAGGTCCGAGCGAAAATACTCCCTTATCTTCACTTTTATTTCTACAATGCACAATCAATGTTGCACGCGTTACAAGTTTGTTGATTATAATAACATGTTTAGGGGAAAAGAGCAAAAGTCCCGCAGACGCAAATGACGTGGTTGCAATGATGATGAGAAATGAGATTACGATGAAAACTAAATTGTAGTTCCATGGGAAAGCCATTGTCTTCTATAATATTTGTTGGGAAGTAAAGTAGTATAAGATGAAATAATCTATTTTGGGAGAAAGGACTTGAGTATTATATATGTTATACCGTCATAATTCATATATAGTATCAGCTAAACATTTATCTCGTTCTTTAACAATAACTACAAAAGAGTATACATTTATCTCTTTTGGCAACAAATTTACAAATAAGTGTGTAGAGTATATATGTCAACTATTAATAATTTGCCTCATAAAAAAAGCTCTATTTTACGTGTTTTATAATTAGTATATAATACATAGTATTGAAAAAGCCATGATTTGTTTCTGTGATATTATAATTAGTTTTTGACATTTGTGATACAGTGTAATTAATGTTGTGGACGAAAATAGTATTACTCTTATAAATGAGATGACAATTATTGTTCTCCATTATTAGGTGTTTACTTTGTGAGAGGTTTTAAAAACCAATCAGAGATTATATAATGGGAAATATCTCTTTAAATTAAAACTTTCTTTTTAAAAAAGATATCTCTTTAAGTTAGTATTTTGGAAGTTATAGATAAAATCATAAAATGTTGTTAATTTCAACCCTTTATCAAACAAATATTTAAACATATATTTGAGAAGCTAAGAAACAAATAAATACTAGCTTTTTTCTTTCTTACTCGTTATTAACTGGGAATGTCAAAATACTACTCTATATTTTGTAGCAAAATTGAGAAAATAATCTATATTTTGACTGTTAATAAAATTGTCTAAATTTAAACCTTGAGTGCTTACTTTTTTTTTTTTTTTGTTAAACTCCTTGAGTGCTTACTTCAAAACGATAAACCATGAAAACTAAACAATAGATCTGGTATAATATCCCAAAAGTTATTAATCCGTAAAAACTAAACTTTGAACTAAATGATATATTTTTCTAATTTCAAAAGATTTATCTCATTCTATAACTCTTGCAAATCAGCAAATCTATAAAAGAACTTAAAGAATGTTTTGACAATGAAATATGCGAATGCGTTAATATCAACCTTGTGTATTCAATACGAATGAATTATAAATCGAACGTTTTAACCAGAATTGGGATCAGTATCGGCACTACGACCGCTCTAATTGGGATCAGTATCGGCACTACGACCGCTCTGATCTACTCAGCAAAACGTTAAATCCAGCAAACTTTTAAAGCCAAAATACACAAAAACGAACGAAGTTCTTGGGCAACAAAGAAAGAAACTCAAAGAAAACAAAACAATGTATTAATAGGATCTGGAAAATACAAAATCCTAAGCGCTGACTCTACCATAGTTCCTGGCCTTCTCTTGAGATGTTTGGAAACGACCGTGTCCACCTTTGGAAGCAGCGTCAATGAACTTGAGATTTATCACCTCCAGAGCAACTCTAGACGTCTGCTTCAACAATGTCTGTCTCAAAGTCACCACACGTTTCTTCGGTCCCACGCAACCTCCCTTGATCATCAAATAATCTTCCTTCACTATCCCGTAGTGCGGGAATCCTCCCATCGGTGTTATGTCCTTCTCGGTTCTGTCAGAAGAAACAGAAAAGAAAAACCGAAGTCAAGTTCACTGCATGAAAGATGACTGAAACCTCACGAGATTGTTTGTTTTATTACCTGTCGTATTCTGTCATGGCTGAGTGAGTCTCTTGGCCAACTTTACCAAGCCGGTAGATTTTCTTGTTCATCTCAGTACGGTGGTGGTATCCGTTTTGTCCAGCTCTAGCCACTGTGTAGGAGACTCTAGCTGGATGCCAAGCTCCAATACAAGCTACCTTGCGGAGTCCACGATGGGTCTTTCTTGGAAGACGGGTCACACCCCATCTTGTAACCACACCTTCATAACCTTTTCCTTTAGTAACACCGATGATATCAATCATCTCATCTTTCTGGAAGATAGCGTCTACAGGGACTTGCTTCTCGAATAGACTGTAGGCATAGTCAACTTTCTTTGATATATCTCCACCATTGATCTGAATCTCATTCAGATGAGCCTTTTTCTGCTTGAGTCCTTTCATTTTCCTTATCTAATCCATATCAAACAGTCATTCATCAACAAACTAAGCAAATTAAACGAAAAAGTTTGTCCATCTAGTAAAAGATGGAATACCTGAGTGTGAGCAAGAACTCTGATGACAGTGCAGTACTTCTTCATCTTCTCCAATTGACTTTGAATGTCTTTTTTACCTTCTTCAGTTTCAAGTTTCTTCGAGTATTTGGTGAAAGCCTTCTTCTTTGACTTCGCCCAGTTCTTGTAAAACCTCCTCCTTGCTTCTTCGCTCAAATGCTGAGCCCACACAGTGCTTAGAGAGCGAAGACCACGAGGTGTCTTCACATACCCAACCACACCAACAACCACCATTGGGGGTGTCTCAATCACAGTCACAGCTTCGCATGTTTCCTTCTTGTGGAGCTCTGGCAATTACATTCGAAGAGATCAGCATAAAAACACATGCAAAAGCAACATTTATGAAAATGCTGGGAATCAATAAGAAAAGACAGCGAGAGGACATACTTGATCCAGGCTTTTCAACCTCTCTCACGATGTGAGTCATCCCAGCTTTATACCCCAAGAAGGAGGTGAGTCTGCAAGGCTTGGTAGGATCATCCTTAGGGAAGGCCTTCACTGAAAAACACGAACTAGGAGTGTCAGATCAAAATTACAAGTCATATTTAAATCAAGAGACTTTGAAACAATTTTTGAGATACCATAACAAAAGTATACACTAAGTCGCTAATATACACATCACGGTCAAGAGAATACATTTTTATTTGAAATCTAAGTTCAGTTCATCATGTGGTTAGTTCCTAATATACGCTACAGAAAGCAATTTACAAAAAAAGTACGAGAATTTGGACGATGAGTGCAAAAACACATTAAGACAACATGTATCTACAAACACAGTTTACCTTTTCCACGGTGCCTGTTAGCTCTTTTCCTTGGAAGGAAACCCAACGAACCATGTCTTGGATGCTCAAACTTTCTGTGAGACATAACTCTCTTCTAGAAACAAACATTGCCAGAATAAGATGATTTTACACAATGGAGACAAAATCAAATTCATTCTTAAATGATATACTAATCAAACAATCACCGGCAAAACAAAATGGATATAACAAAGACGCAGCACGTCAAATATACACAAAGCCAAGCATTAACAGATTTTTACAACAAAAATAGGACCAAAACCATATGGAAGTTTAAGACAAGAACAGATCATGAAAACAGACAACAGACAGAGCATGCAGAGAAACTACTTGCACATAAGTATACTCTCAGGAATTCTAGTAACAAGATACGAAATGTTCCCACGATCAAAGGCCTATGGTATCATTACGATAACCAAATCTCAAGCTCAATTTTGAAGTGTTTCTCACCAGAAAGCCATTAAAAATGGTTTCCAGCAAAAAGAGCAGATCAGAGATTCCAGCCTTGATTTTTACAGAGTTTTCCGTGAGTTTTCATTCCGACCATAACCAGAAGACCGATGGAGAATATACAAATGTGCAAATCTTAAACAAACACACGCATTCTCATGCAAAAAATAAAGATATTAGCTCTTGAACAATGTGAAACCATGATTCAACGTAGACATTTATGAACATAAAAGAACCTGCTTTAACCATAATTAAACGAAAATTGAACAGACGAATCAGTATAAAATGAAAGAACAAAAAAAAAAAACTTGAGGTGAGAGACAAACCACAATCTCGGCATCAATATCCCAAATCTCCAGAAGATTGGACAAAAACAAAAGGCGCAGATTCAAGACACTAAACGCAGATTGAAATCAAGAGAAAGCTTGTTTGTGTACCTTACGTCTTTTGCGGCGATAGATAAGAGTAGAGATAAATTTTTAGGGTAAAGAGCTAAAACATCGTCTGGTATTTATACGCTAAAATTTTCGAACTAGGGTTTCGCCGACGGAACCCCAAGTTCATACCAATATAAAGTATGGGCTTGGCCCGTAGTTAGTATCAAATAGCCCGGCCCGTATTTGTATCCCAACACCTTCTAGAATTTTTGGGTAATTCAACAAATTGGGAGTAATTTCTCTATATACAAAATTAAAATTAAAAACATAAAATCACTAAAAGGAGAATGATTGATGAGCTTAGGAGCAAGACCTAGAAAATGAATTAGCACTGATGATGATCTCAATTTGATATGTCGTGTCAGCATATTCCTATGTATATATGTACTTCAGTTTATACAGTTTAGTAAAATTAATGAAGATAAAAATTTATTATAGTATTAAAGTTATGAGTTTATCTCAGTAATTTATTATAGTTATTCTTGAAAAAAAAAAATCCATTCATTCACCACTTCTTTTTCTTTACTCGATCTTCATTTCTCCCAAAAAAATATCAAATTTCGTTTGCTTCTTTTACTTATTTCTTCTTTTACTTATTTCTTTAATCTTGAAAACGAAAGTACATTTTGAAATATGTCACAACGAATCCAGCTTTGCCGGAGCATTTTTCACAAATTTATTATGGCAACTCTAAAAGCTTCAAATTCACCACATGAAGTTTCTGAATCTATAAATCGTGTCGCAAACCATCGAACCAACTTGTTCGTCTCATCATCTTTTGAGGTGTCAGGTTCTCTAGATAACATACATAGTACATGTCACCTTCCACAGTTAATCTAAGTTCCTAATAGAATGGGTCATATTAGAAACTAACCAAGAGAATGTGTCATAATAGAAATCTCACAAAAGTAAACGATCAACTCGACACATAATACTAGCATACCTTCTTTTAGGACGTAGACCACAAGTGAACAATATTAATGGTAAAAAGGAAGATGAAACTAGATGAGTTAATAAACAAAAACCGAATATTTTGTCATTCTTGTCTTTTAAAAATGGTTATGTTGATATTACGATCACACACACTTAGATATATATAACTATATCCCATATATATAAACACAGAGAAAAGAAACAATCACATGTTTATTAAATTTCAATGAGTCCCTAATTTCACGATCTTAGTGAACCGGGGCTGATTTTCGACCACTCCCATTATCCCCTTTAGCCTTCGACGAAACCTTCCCGCCTTGAGATCTCGGAGACGGTGGCCAATTACCGGACGAAACCGCCATGTCCTTATGATGCATGAGACTCTCTAGAGCCTCCACAACTGCAGGCATCTTAGGCCTGTCCTTAGGGTTAGGGCTCACACATTGTAAGGCGAGAAGAGCCGTATCTTTAGCCGCCTTGACGGAATATTGACCAGCGAGCCTCTGGTCCATAACGCATCGGAGACGACGGCTGCTCGTTAGGTAAGGCTTTGCCCAGTCGATGATGTTCTGCTGGTTTTTCGGCCGTGACTTCTCGGTGGCTCTTCTTCCCGTTAGTAGCTCGAGTAATACGACTCCGTAACTGTATACGTCACTCTTTGTCGTTAAATGCCCTGAAAACATTTCTCCAATGCATTAGAGAATTAATCATATAAAATGTACTATTTGATGTTCCCATCAAATTAAATGCCTACTCGTTCAAATCTTTGACACATTCACATCTATGTGTTTTACTTCTTTAGTCATCTGTCACACCTCTATATAATTATAATAACTTTTTGTAAAATATGCTTAAATTTAAGTGCTGGAAAAAAATTGTTGAAAAAAAAAACAAGAAACTTGTTGCGTATATAAAACCTGTTGACACATATTCAGGAGCTGCATAACCATAAGTTCCCATGACTCTAGTCGTTACATGAGATTTGGATCCTTCTGGTCCCATTGTTGCCAGACCGAAATCTGATAGTTTTGCTGTAAAATCCTGGAATATTTAACAACTCACATCAAAAAAATATATATACTTTTATTTTTTTTTAAAAAGTCTTGATAATAAGATGTCTTTTTCGTTTGACAATGTTGTAAAAAGTATTTTAAAACTAATTAAAAGTGTACCGAATCGAGTAGAATATTAGACGTCTTGAAATCACGGTAAATTATTGGACTCTCTAAATCATGCAAAAACGCCAAACCCTTAGCAGCCGCGACAGCGATTTTCAACCGCGTCGCCCACGGCAGCGATATTGAAATCCCTGTTGATATAGTTATGATTAGAAAACAAAATGAAAAACTGATTAATGATATTAACAAAATTGTGAAAAGAGTCATATGATATGCGAATACATACTACTATATAGTTATTGAAAATGTTCTTACGTTTAAAGAGGTGGTTTTCCAAGCTACCACGTGGCATGAACTCGTAGATAAGGACTCGTTCTTCCTCCTCGCAGCAGTAACCGATAAGTTTGACTAGATTCGGGTGCTTTAACTGTCCAAGGAGTATGACCTCAGACTGCATGTGGATATAAAACATGTAAATAATAGTTTATATCAAATCTAACTGTATTGAGAACAAATTTAGAAAATACGTGTGTGTATATATATATATATATATATGTTAATATGTATAGAGTATATCAAGTGCTCTCACCAACTATTATATTCCGCTAACCAAAAATTGATTCTTATACGATTTACGTGACACCAATCATAGAAAAAGACAAGATCATAACAGACAAACATAATTTTACATGTAGTTTCATACCCTAAAGCACTAAAAGATAAAGACGTGAGTCAAGGATATATTTGACTTCGAAATAAAAAATTATCACTCATGAGGAGTGGTTCGTGTTTTTTTTTCTTCAAAATTGTACTTTAAGGTAGCCTATAATTCCAACCAAATAAATGTAATTCATATGTCAAAAAATAGAAATTAACTAAACACTAATACGAGAGCACTAAGAAAGTGAAAAACTCAATAATCAATCAGGCATGCATTTATTGGTATACGTTCTTACAAGCCATTCACGATGTCCTTGAAGCCCTTCAATGTCCAATAGCTTGACAGCAACAGGCTGAGCCTTGAGGCTTTGTCGGAGATTCTCATCGATGTAACCTTTATAAACTTTACCGAACCCGCCTTCTCCGAGAAGATAGTTCCCAGAGAAACACTGCGTGATCATCTTGAGTTCACACATCTGAAAATCCACTAAATCAGCTCCGAGAGTATGTGCGAGATCTTCGTTGATCCTAGCCGAAGAGGACCGGCTTAGATCGGTGAAGGAGAGTCGCCGGAAAGAAGGAAGTGGTCCGAGATGGTTCTTGGAGAACTCTGATCTCGAAGGCCGGCAACGGCTTAAATTTCCAAAGACGGTTTGGTCATCGACAGAGCAACAGTTTGAGGAAAAGGGTTTCCATAACGGTGAGGATTTGGTAGATGTTGTTGTTGAGGAGTCTCTCATTGAGAAAGATTGTTTACCTAAATGTTTTGTGTTTTAGGTTTTTAAGTAGGAGTCAAAACAATGATGGGGGTTGGGTCTTATTTATACATATGAGATAGCTAGGGACTATATATGCGTATACAACATAACAAGCAAGTGCAAAAATGTTCCATAGTAGAAGCCACTTGTTAAAAACCATTAAATTAAGAGGTCCAATAATCTTCAGAACACACTGCTTACGTACATATATATTTAATTTCCATAGAAACAAGGAAAGATGTCCAATAATTTTCAAATCAAGCCTTGATTTTAGATATCTTGTAGAGTCACACAAACATATGTAATTAGAATAATAATGTTATATTATTATAAAATGTGAAATAAGCGGTTTTGTTTTTTAGTTCTCAATTAAGGATAAGATATTAAATGAAAGATAAATAGGAAAGAGTAGGGGCGCTCTTTCTTTAACTGCCCTAACCACTCTACTCAAACTTGGGGTTTTGCGTCATGATGTCCTCTCTTTTGACTCTTTTGACTCATTTGTTGAGATATATATGTGCGTGTGTGTCACATTTGACTAGAAAAATCTATATTGTGGTATGAATTTTAAACAGGATGCACACAATATAATATTATAATATAAGATATTACGGATGTAAAAATCACACTAGTTTGGACTTTGGAGTTATAAAAATAATAATTAATAGTGTAGTGGATTTGTTATATTAGCACCAAGAAATTAAAAAAAAAAAAGTCGGCGATTGGTTTTTATTGATACAAGTTTTGGCTCTGAAAAATCCAGTTAGAAGAGAAAGATATAACTACAAGAAATTATACAAAATATAAATGCTATTATAGGACATATCCGAGTTGCTATTCCGATAATGAATTTATATTCATAAAATGTCGTTAAAATGCATTGAATGCCACAAAAACATTATTCTAATTAATTCATAGAAGTTTAGGCAATTTTACACTGGCAATGTATGCTAGAATACTAACATTACTTGCTCAGAAACCTGGACAAAACTAGAGCCAACCTTGACTAGAAACTGCGCTTATATGGATTTGCGGCTTCCAATCCAATGTGATTAGTATTATTTTTGTAGGCCGTCACGCTTAATGATGATAATTAATACACAAATTGTGGAAAAAGGATGATTAATAATCCACTTCGAGAGTAAACTCTTTTTACATTCATAAAGAATCTAAACATTTCCTAAACATATAGGAGTGATTTCCAGACATAACTCTTCAATCAAACTTCCATATACACTACAAGAAAACGTTCAAATTCCGAGGGAAATTCCCAAGGAAAATGATTTCCTCGGTAATTTCCGACGAAAAACCGAGGAAACTCCGAGAAGAGTGTTTTCCTCGGAATTTCGTCGGAAATTTCCGAGGACATCACGTTTCGTCGGAAATTTCCGAGGAATTTCCGAGGAAACTCGGTCCGTGGGAAATTTCCGACGGATAATTGTAAGATACCGAGGAAAGTTTGGAGCCGTTAGAGACCCGTTTGGAGAGCCGTTGGGTGATTTCAAGAATTCCGAGGAAATTCCGAGGAATCCTCGGTATTTCCTCAGAATTTCCTCAGTATGTCGGAGCCGTTAGAGACCCGTTGGGGGAGCCGTTGTGCGTTTTCAAAAATTCCGAGGAAATACCGAGGAAAATTTGTTTTTCCTCAGAATTTCCTCGGAATTTCCTCAGTATGTCGGAAGGATTTCATCTACAAATACAACCACCCCTCTTCCTCTTCATTCACTCCATTTCTTCTTCTTTCCTCCCACTATATTTAAAAACGATTTTTCTTTTAAAAAAACATGTCTTCTTCAAATTATTATCGTTCTTGGATGGATCGACCTCATTTGGATCCGAACACGAAATTGCTTACGAAAGAATACGAAAGAGGTGTAAAGGAATTCATGGGGTTAGTAAAACGACAACCGGAAGCTGAAACAGGTAAGTTAAGATGTCCTTGCTCTAATTGTAAAAATAGAAAGGTTATTAAAGAGTTGGATGTTTGGACACATATTTTTTTAAATGGGTTTACACGGAGTTACAAAATTTGGTATCATCACGGGGAAACAAGATATGAACCTGGTTGTACTAGCGAACCTCGGCCGGCGGTTAGATTAGAAGAACCAATTAGAACGGATTTAGATTATGGTGTAGGTATTGAGCAGATGGTAAATGATCATTTTAGAGGTGAAGATTTACCCAATGCAGAAGCAAAGAGATTTTATGATATGTTGGATGCTGGAAAGAAACCTTTGTATAAAGGTTGCAGAGATGGTCATTCAGCTTTATCATACGCTACAAGACTGATGGGCATTAAAACAGATTATAACTTGGCTGAAGACTGTGTGGATGCGATAGCTGATTTTGTAAAAAGTATTCTACCTGAGGATAATGTAGCTCCAGGTTCATACTACGAGGTTCAGAAACTCGTATCTGGTGTTAGTTTACCGTATGAGGTAATAGATGTATGCAGCGATAACTGCATGATTTATTGGAGGGGGGATGACCAGCGGATTACATGCAAATTTTGTGGGAAGCATCGTTACAAAGATACGAGTGGAAGAGTTCGAGTGCCATATAAAAGGATGTGGTATTTGCCTTTGAAGGAAAGGTTGCAGAGGTTGTATCTTTCGGAACGCACAGCGCAACGAATGAGATGGCATGCGGAGCACTCAACAGATGGTGACATTAGGCATCCTTCAGATGCAAAAGCGTGGAAGCATTTCCAATCAAAGTATCCCGACTTTGCATATGAGAGAAGAAATGTCTACCTTGGATTATGTACCGATGGTTTCAGCCCGTATGGGAAGAGTGGAAGACAATATTCTCTATGGCCAGTCATTGTTACACCATATAACTTACCCCCAAACTTGTGCTTGCGACGAGAGTTTTTGTTTCTCTCCATTCTCGTTCCCGGACCAGAGCATCCTAAGAGATCACTTGATGTGTTTCTTCAGCCACTAATATATGAGTTGCAACAACTATGGGCTGAAGGTGCTGAAACATACGACATTTCGTGTAAACAAAATTTTCAAATGCGGGCAGTACTAATGTGGACAATAAGTGATTTTCCAGCATATGGTATGTTATCTGGATGGACAACGCATGGGAGGCTATCATGTCCATATTGTCAAGATGACACATATGCTTTCCAACTAAAGAACGGAAGAAAAACGTGTTGGTTTGACTGTCACAGACGATTCCTACCACATGATCATCCATACCGTCGGAGTAAGAATTTCTTTAGGAAGAACAAACAAGTGTTTGATGGTCCACCTGAGGAAGTTAGTGGGAAAGTTTTGAAGACACAACTAAGAGATTTTGGTGCAGAAAGGACGCCAGACGTCGGCGGACATGAGCATTTTCCTGTAGATGGTGTTGGAGAACTACATAACTGGCACAAGAAAAGTATTTTCTTTGATCTGCCATACTGGGAGGATCATCTGCTAAGGCATAATTTAGATGTCATGCATATTGAGAAGAACTTTTTTGACAATCTCATGAACACGATCCTTAACGTTAAAGGAAAAACAAAGGATAATTTGAAGTCAAGACTAGATTTAGTCGATATATGTGCTCGTCCAGAACTTCATGTTGATGAGAATGGTAGGGCTCCTTTTCCGATATACCGACTTGATGGAGTGGGGAAAAATGCGTTCTTTGATTGAATTTCAAACGATGTGGAGTTTCTAGATGGTTACACATCTAATTTGCGAAACTGTATTGACAGAAAGGAAGGAAAGTTTATTGGCTTGAAAAGTCACGATTGCCATGTGATGATGCAGCGCCTCCTTCCGTTTGCCTTGAAGGAACTATTACCACGAAAAGTTCATGAAGCTGTTGCAGGGATAAGTGCTTTCTTCCGCGATTTATGCAGCAGATCAGTGACTCTTGAAGGTATTACAAATTTGAAGACTAACATAGCCGTGATTCAGTGCAACCTTGAGAAGATATTTCCTCCCTCATTTTTTGATGTTATGGAGCATCTTGTTATTCACCTTGCAAGAGAATTGGAACTTGGTGGTCCTGTGCAGTATAGATGGATGTATCTGTATGAGCGGTATATGTTCCATTTGAAGAAGAAGGTGAAAAATTTAAGTAGGGTGGAAGGTTCTATAGTTGCACAGATGATCAATGAAGAAATTTCGAACTTTGCGGAGCACTACTTTCCATCAGACGTTCAGACGAAAAACAGAAGATCTGCTCGGCATGATGATAGAGGTGAACGGGCAACATATCATGTTAAGGTTCCAGAAATTTTCACAGATGTCGGACGACTTAGCGGGAAACCAAAAGACCGTCGACTTACAGATCACGAGCGAAGCCATTTGCAGACATATTTGCTCACCAACTGCGAAGATGTTCTTCCATATGAGAGGTAAGTTTATTATCTTACAAAATTTTATTTTAACAAATTGACATTTAAATCTAATTACTTATATTATTTTCATCATATGTACAGGATTTTCATGGCAGCAAAGCGGTTTGAATATAGATACGCAACAGAGGCGGAACTAGAAGAAATTAAGCAGAGAGAATTTGCTGGATGGATGTTTACCTATGTGAGTGCCTTAAACAAATTAAAATTACATTTACCATATATTTATACTAATTCATATTTATTGATATAACCTACATATGTGCTATTAATAGGTGTCTGATGGTTTGGCCAGAGGTGAAACATTTGACGATTGGATACGCGAGATGGTGGTTGGCCCAAACTGTGTTGTAAAGTCATATCCGAGATTCTGTACTCGAGGATATGCATTCGCAACTGAAAAGAGGAGACATTCGCGTACGACCTATGATGCTGGCGTTTGCTCTGCATCAGGAGATGATGTATACTACGGACACATACATGAGATTTTGGAAATCAAGTATCTGGGCTTGATTGGATTGCGATGTACTGTTTTCTATTGTGATTGGCACGACAACACTCCAGATCGAGGTGTGAGAACAGATGCATTTGGTGTTACATCAGTACATTCGAGGCGAAAGCTGCAATATTATGATCCTTTCATTCTTGCTTCTCAGGCCGATCAGGTAAGTTAATGTTGTAAGAATTCAGAATGATTGATCACAATTCATACTTTTACTAATATTTTTTTAAATGTTACAGGTTTGTTATATCAAGTACCCACGGGTAAGGAACAGAGATGATCCATGGGTTACGGTTACAAGAGTCAACCCGAGAGGCCGAGTTCAGGGAACTTCAGAGCTGGAAGACCCGCTGCAACCAATCACATCCGGCAACTTAAGTGCAGCTGAAGATGTAGCGGAAGGTGGCCTTGTAGTCGATTTTACCGACTTCGCAGAGGACGCCGTCGTTTACGCAGAAGATGAACCAGTTATTGGAGAGTTTCACCAAGATCCAGATTCCGATTCATCTGGTGACGATGACTCGGAATCAGAGTAAATTTAGGTATTAAAACTATTAAAATGTTTTTTTCTGATATTAAAACTATTTTTATAACTATTAAAATAATTTTTGATTTTTAAAAACGTGTATATGATTTTAAAACTATTTTTATAAGTATTAAAACTACAATCACTGATTTTAAAAAAGGTTTTTTGATTTGTAAAAACGTGTATATGATTTAAAAAAGGTGTATATGATTTAAAAAAAGGTTTTTTAAATTTTTTTTTTAAAAAAAGAAATTCCGACGGAATTCCGTGGGAATTTAGGGTTTTCTCGGAATATCCTCGGAATTATACGACTCTATTTAGGGATTTAACTAATAGTGATATGCCTCGGAATTTCCTCGGAATTTTCCGAGGAAATTCCGACGAGATTTGTGTTTTTTGGATGTTCCTCGGAATTTCCTCGGAAAATTCCGAGGAAATTCCGACGACGTATGCTTTTTATGGATGTTCCTCGGAATTTCCTCGGAAGTTCTCGAGAAAATTCCGAGGAAATTGTTGATTTTCGCAATTCCCTCGGAAATTCCTCGGAAAATTCCGAGGAAATTCCGAGGAACCAGGGTTTTATAACCGATAACGTTTTTTTTTCGGATCGAATAACACATATATAACCTTCATTGACTGTCTTAACTAGATTATGAAGTCATACCTACTGTTTTACACAATAACAAACACTTTTACGATTGTTCGAACAAAAATCACACATCATAAGATAAACACTTATACACTTTAACAAACGATAAACGAAATACTTACAATTATTTTTGAATTTTTTTATTTTATGGTTTATGATCATCCACACAAACTTTCCTCAATGGAATGAATTGCATTTGTACTAAAAATGAAATACCGGAAAAAAAATTGGAATTTGAAACCCTAAACCATGTTTCCTCGGTATTTCCTCGGAAATTTCCGAGGAAATACCGAGGAAATTCGGCTTTTCGTCGGTATTTCCTCGGAAATACCGAGGAGACATGGTTCCGTCGGAAAGTCATTACCGGGAAACCAAAACGTTGAATTAATTCGAGAACCGCGTGTTAGGTATGATATTTATTTTATCCGACGGAATTCCGACGAACCCGTCCGTCGGAATTAGTAAATATAATAAACCTAAGTCTTTCTTCTTCTTCTCCGCCGCTTAGAAGCAAAAATCGCTCATCTCTCTCAACTCTCGATCCTCTCTCTCTACTCTCTCTCCTCTCGATCCTCTCTCCCATCTGCGCCGCCGGTTTTACTGTCATCTCGCCGCCGGAATTCCAAGGGCACATCACTAATCATGTAAGAATCAACACAACTTCATATTTTAGGTTGTTAGAAGCAAAAATCGGATTTTAGGTTGTTAGATGGATAGTTTAGGATTGAATTTCGGATTTTAGGTTCTTGTTTTAGTTTTCTATGGAATTATTTGTAGTTTTAAAAACGTTTTTCAATTTTTTAAAAACGTTTTTGATTTTTAAAAACTTTTTATTATTTTTCAAAACATTTTTTTATTTTTAAAACCTTTTCTGATTTTAAAAACCGTTTTTCAATGAAGTCAAAAAAGGTTTTTACTCTTTTTTAAATCGTTTTTCTGATATAAAAACAATTTTTAAAAACGTTTTTGATTTTTAAAATTTTTTTATGATTTTTAAAAACGTTTTTTTATTTTTAAAACCTTTTCTGATTTTAAAAAACATTTTTCAATGAAGTGTGATGGTTTTTTCTCTTTTATAAATCGTTTTTCTGATATAAAAACAATTTTAAAAACGTTTTGATTTTTACAAACTTTTTATGATTTTTAAAAACGTTTTTTTATTTTTTAAAACCTTTTCTGATTTTAAAAAACGTTTTTCAATGAAGTCAAAAAAGGTTTTTACTCTTTTATAAATCATTTTTCTGATAATAAAAAAAATTATTAAAACGTTTTTGATTTTTAAAAACTTTTTATGATTTTTATAAACGTTTTTTATTTTTTAAAACCTTTTCTGATTTTAAAAACATGTATATGATTTAAAAACATGTATATGATTTAAAAAAGGTGTATATGATTTTAAAAAAGGTTATCACTATTTTGTAAATAGTTTTTCAAGTTTTCTTGAACAATAAAACATATTTAAAAAAATTTAAAACATATTTAGAAACTTTTTTTCTATATTTTAAATCATGTATACTAACAAATTATATTTTTTTTTTGGATTTTTTTATCTTTAAACTACAGGTCTTACGATGATCAGACTCCGCCTCCTCGACCGCGTCGTGGTCGTGGCTCGGGGAGCCACTCCGTTCAGGATTCCCGCAGCTCCCAACATACATCTCCCTCTCCATATCCGGAGGCTCCTTCTGGCTCCGGTGCTGCACCCACTATTCCTCCGAACTATCAGGGTCCTCGGGAACTGGTTAGGGTTGCAGAGTTTGTTCGACAGCCGGGTCGTCATCATCTTCCGTTTCTCACTCCCTATCCATCTGGACCGGGTCAGACATGGTTTGATCGATCCTCGAACGGGATCAGCGCTTGGATCAACCGGATGATGTATCAGTGTTTGGACGTGGGACATCCGACTTTCACGGACTTTCCTAGAGCCAAACAAGTTCTATGGTTTGAACAGTTTGCGGTAAATATATTTTTTTTTATTTAAAATTTTTTCAATATAAATTTTCTACTAATTGTTTTTTTTTTCAGCAAGAATTCAACTGGAATCCCGATTATACGACGTTTGTCTATTACCACTTCGTCCACAAAGTTATGACCAACTATGGTTATCAAATTTACGAGTGGAAGAAGAAGTGGCAAAAGGGCAAGGTTTGTTTTTTTTTTTTTTAAAACCTTTTTTAAAATTATTACATTATATTTTTATTCATCTAACAATTTTTTTTTCAAAAAGATTCCAAAGATGATGAACCTCGAGGTCTGGGAACAGTTGATTGTCCATTGGAGTAAAGACGAGACGAAATCGACTTCTTCCACCAACTCCACCAACCGCAAGAGCGATCGTAAAGGAAAGGGCGTCTACAAGCACAACTTGGGTGCTCAGTCCCAAGCCACTCTGAGAGATCGCATGGTAACTACAATAACTTTTTTTTCTATTTTATAATTTTATAATTTTTGAAATTTTAAATTCTCATTTTTTCTTCTAATTACTAATATTTATATTGATATCAAGGTGGAAGCAAATGATGGTGAGCCGGTTGATGATTTCGCGCTAATGAAGAAGGCGTATACGAACAAGCAGACCGGCGACATTGATGACGGTGTTGTGAAGGGTGTCGTCGACCTCATCAACAGTCAGGTGGAAGAAGCAGCGTCTCAGCTTCAAATCGAAGACGAAGATTCAACGGGTTCCCAATTGCCTCTGGATCAGATCAACGAAATCGTTGAAAAGGTATGTTTTTAAATTAAAATTTCATTTCATCTTAATTATTATTTACATTTTTTTAATTCTCTATTTCAGTCGGTTCCAATCTTAATTATTATCTACATTTTGGTATTTTCTATTTCAGTCGGTTCCAAAGAAGAAGGGCCGAATGTTGGGTTTGGCTCGTCGTTCACGGTCGGTTACGTCTTCTGCTGCAGCCCCGCCCTTTGTTGATCCCGAAGTACTTATGGGCCAGTTGCAGGACAAGGACCAACGCATTTCTGCGTTGGAGACTCAGATGGCGACCCAACAGGCGAGCTTCGAGGCACAGAGGAAGCTGAACGAGCAGATGCTGGCCATGATGAGGACGTTGCACCCGGACATCAATTTCCCGACCCAGCAAGACCCAAACACCCAAAACCCGTAGCTTTTTTTCTTTCAAAAACTTGGATTCTTTCTTTTTCTTTGTACTGAATTTTATTTTTATAGATTCGAAATAAAATTTCTGAATTTCATTTTATATTTTCAAATTTAATTTTCTAATTTATATTTTTTTAAAAATTACATTTTTAAAAAATTAATTTTTTTTTTAAATTAATTTTTAATTAATTCCGACGGAAATTCCCTCGGAAATTTCCGAGGAACATCTTCCTCGAAAACTTCTGACAGATTCTTCCGTCGGAAACTTCCGACGGACAGCTTCCCTCGGAAAATTCCGACGGAAAGAATCCATCGGAAAATTCCGACGGAAATACTCCATCGGAAAATTCCGATGGACGTCCACCATCGGAAAATTCCGACGGACGGCTTCCGTCGGAAGTTTCCGATGGAAACGTCCTCGGAAATTTCCGACGGCAGACGACCACTCCGACGAATGGCCTTCCTCGATATTTCCTCGGAATTTGTGTTCCTCGGAATTCCGTCGGAAATTTCCGAGGAAATTCCGACGAATTATAAAATTCCGACGAGTTTTTTCCGACGGATGAATTCCTCGGTATTCCGTGGGAATACCCTAATTCCGACGGAATTCTGAGGAATTATTCCGTAGGAAAATTCTTGTTTTCTTGTAGTGATACTTGTTGACTATCCAATTTCTGTAAAACAAACATGTTAGATATTAAAAAAGTTTTCAGGAAAGAAACATGTTTTCCTTTTCTATTAGTTGTAAAGCTTTCCTATCAGGTGTAAATTGATATTTGACATCCACCCTAGTTTCTAGAGAACGAACACATATATCTCCAGCTGACATAAAAACTCTAAAAACAAAGTATGTGTATTATTTTGTCCTGAAAAACATGTCTTATGCGGATTTTAAAACAAAACAGTAATATATCAATAAGATTAACACAATCACTATATTATGTCATGGTTGCTCTGTAAATATTTAAAAAGTTATATATAAATCATTTTGAAAGAGTAAAAAAAATCTTTAACTTAAAAACAATTCAATTAAGTTGGTATATTAACAACATTTTTCTTTTGATTTAACCGGAATTGTTTGTTGTTCTGATGCGGAGATTCGCCTCTGGAAATATGGTGAAGAATACAAGTAATTATGACATTCGATATTAAGTTATGAATGTGGCCCTGGGTTTATAGAATTTTTTTTTTTTTAGAAAAACCCTGGGTTTATATAATTTACAAGGAACTTCCTTGACGGATGGTTTTCTTGTTCAATACTATTTACTTCTTAATTATTTTCTGATTTTTCTTTCTTTGCGAAAAAAAAAAAATCAAAGGAGCAGTTAAAGTGAGATAATGGATGATGTCTGCAAAAATGGATAATGTCTGCTAAATAATTACATGCAATAAAACTCTTATTTTATCATTGCCAATACGCTTCCTCCTGCTCCACCTTTTCAAAAACTATTGGCTATTCCATTCCAATCTTATTTAAATGAAAATCAGGTTTCAGGTTTTGGATAAAGCGATCTCAGACTAGCATATTATATAGTATAACCACATTATATGATCTAGAAAAAATGAACAGGGCAGAAAGTGACTTTATAGACTGTAAAAACTTAAAAACCATCCACATACAAAGAAATTCTCCAAGTTACATTTTACCTAATCAGACTAAAACCCTCCTTTATTTTTAGTATGCCTTTTTTCCCCTAAAGCCAATAAGATATAAACTTAACTCTTTTAAGTCACAATTATTAAGTATCATCAAAATTAGTAGATGTTAAAATATATAATTTAAAATAGTTCACGGCACTAACCAATCACTCCTACAAATCTTAAATTGTGATAATAAAATGAAAGATGTAGAATAAAAAGATCAAATGGAATGGAAATATAATTCGATGAAAAATGGACAGAAGATCTTAACTTCTCAAACTGATTAAACATGCTTGGAAAGGGAGTAACTTGAAAGTTGCAAACTCGAGTTTGACGAGAATCTCATATGTAGGATATTAACAAATCGGTGGAACCAAAAAAAATAACTCGAACTCATCAGCTGTAAGAATTTACGAACAGCGTAGAGTTATATAATAAAGAAAACGAGAGGGATCCTTATTCTTGTAGGATATCCGAACTTAAGAAGAAAATTAAGGTGGTTATTAAGTTACGTACGTACTTATCCATAACAGAGTTTATGGCTTTAAGAAATTTGATATGTCGTAGACCTATAACAGAGTTCAATGGGACTCCCTCCTTAGAAATTCTCAAGGCTTTGGGATTTAATGCTTTATAGATTACTTTGATTTTGAGTTGTGTATAGATGGTGACTTATTATGTCCTTATTAATGGATGTACTACCTATTGAACTCATTAAACCAAAAAGAGGTTTGAGACAAGGTGACTCACTTTTTTTTCTTTTTCGTGCTATGTATAGAAGCCTTGACTCATCTCTTTAATAAGACCAAAAAATTATCGACTAATGAAACTCTGTTTCCATTTGGGGCCATCCATGAACCATATGTTGTTTACCGATGATAAGTCTCTTAATTTGTGAGGTTTCAAAAACTCAATCTAATGAGATGATAAAGTGTATATCGCAGTGTGAAAGAGCTTTGGGATAGAAAATCATGTAAAGTAACAAGTAACAAAGTGTGAAAGAGTTTTAGGATACAATTACAATTTTTTGTTATCTACAATGGCTAACCAATTTCTCATTTTTTTCTTT
Organism: Isatis tinctoria; assembly: GCA_010577795.1. NCBI lineage: Eukaryota > Viridiplantae > Streptophyta > Magnoliopsida > Brassicales > Brassicaceae > Isatis > Isatis tinctoria. The sequence continues at coordinate 33,915,663 of CM021250.1, forward strand.
GTCCTCAAGATGAGCGTTCAAATTGGTTAGCCATTGTGAATATTAAGCAATAATCTAGAAGTAGAACATCAACACATGCAGTGTTAAATTTATCTTTATCCTATAACAAAAATAATAATAATAATAATAATAATAATAATAATAATAATAATAATAATGTATAATATTTTACATTTATTGGTATTTATTAGGTATTTTTTCTTGAGTATTTGCGTCGGATATACACAACATTTGTAGTAATTGGCAAAATGGTTGTAGCAACTGTTTAATTTTTCATATTCCGAGTGTATCCCTATTACCTACTTCCAATTATCTTCAATCCCTCTCTCTTCCACTTCCTTCCTTCGTCACCATCTACCACCACAAACAGCTCCTCAATCTATCTCTCTCCTGCACCACCTTCCTTTACCACCACAAGCAACTCCTTAATCCCTCTCTCTCTTCCACCTTCATTCTCCCCGTGCTTAAAAATCCAACCCTCCCCGTGCTTAAAAACCCAACCCTCCCCGGTGCTTAAAAATCCAACCCGAGTGGCGTAATCTCTCTCTCCTCCACCTCCTTCCTCTACCACCACAAACAACTCCTTAATCTCTCTCCTTCCACCTCCATCCTCCCCCGTGCTAAAAAATCCAACAACCTTTACCGGCGGCTAAACAGAACCAACAACCGGGGCCTCTCACATGGATTCACAAAATGCCTTCCACACCTATTGTGAGTTATACGAGTCATTCAATTAAACCTGGTTACGGAAACATTTTAGGTACTAATTACTTTGTGAATTAACAAGTACAAATTGTCATTCACGTAAAACTGGATAGGCCAAAATTATTGTTAACAACAAATTTGTGATGGTTATTTAACATTAGAAAAAGAAAAAATGATTATAGAAGTAAAACTTTAATTGTCAGTGTTATTTAAGAATCGAATTTAAAAAAAAATGTTCATATTGGTTTTCTATTGCATAACATATGATCAAAGCTTCTTGATCGTATCATCGATCACTGTACAAACTTTGTACATAAAACCTTTTCTAATCATTAGTATGTACATAAAGTTTTATGGCTATTATTTTGAGGAATTACCCAAATAGCCAAAACTGTTGTTGCTCTGTTTGTTTGTGCAGATCGTTTCCAACATCACATTTGGGACGCGAGAGAGTTGCACTGTGTGTGGTTATTCATCGCCCACACTAATGTCAACTGCAATATCTGCTGAAGACCAGGTAGTATAAAGCATGTTCTAGGAGATTCTGCACTGGATACTTGTACATCTTCTATCTTCCATCTCCGGGAAAGTTCTGCGCCGGCATGAAGAGGATGCGCTTGAAGTCACCATCCCTTGTATACTTTTTGTTCCAGATATTGCAGTTGACATTGGTGTGGGCGATGAATAGCCACACACAGTGCAACTCTCTCGCGTCCCAAATGTGATGTTGGAAACGATCTGCACAAACAACTACTTTGTGAATTAATAAGTACAAATTATTGTTAACAAGAAATTTGTGAGTTAGCAACTACCCATTTCGTTAGGTACCAACTATTGGTCCAGATTGCTCGCCGCCCTCATTCTCACTCGGCATGACCCAAGCAGAGCGTGAAGCCCTTGCGCGAAAGGAACATCAGCAGTTAGAAGACATGGAGAACGAATGCCAAGCACACGAGCTACCCCTCCATATAAACTGTTAGCTTCCACGTACTGACATAGTGCATGCCTTACCCTGCACCGCGTCTAATTTGTGTGAGGGATCATAACACATGTCCCCAGGAACAGGTTATTCAGCTGCCATATCCCACAAATTTAGTACACTCTAACTGAAGACGCTAACACCCAGGTAATTTTACTCTCGCAGTCTGTTATAATGTTCATCTACTACTAATACATGTAAATATAACAGCTAACAATTATTGTATCGCATGCATTTAATGCGACTTCGGTTCCTACAAAAACTTATGGCTGGGAAACGCCCACATGTTACCTACGTGAGCAGTAAAATGCTACAATAGCTTAGGGTGACAAAAATTGATTTGCAAAAGATCTGCTCAAACCCAACGTAGGTATATAACAAGGGGTTTTCCACAGACGAGTCCTAAAGACAGGTTTAAAGCTTCTTTCTCACGGCGCATAGGGGCTGGCACTTGCCCCCCCATGAACCCATTAAATTTCCAAATTTCTTGTAATATCTCAAAGTTTTAGTTACGTACATCCAGTACCGGTCATTGGTAATAGAAGATTTGAAGCTAACTAAAAAAAGGGCTGAAAATAGCAGATCAATGGGTTGAACTGAGGTTGTTGGAGTTTTATTATCAATGTTTGTCTAGGGGTGTCAAAATGGGTCAAATGGGTCAACCCAACCCATAACCCAAATGGGTTAAAAGTAAATGGGTCATAGGTCAATCCAATTCAAAATCATTTTCTACCTTTATATGTTGTTTACCTCTTATAAAAAAAAAAAATACTTCCATGATCCATCTGCTCTGGAAATCGTTTCTAATAGAAACTTTCTATATTGTACGTTGTCCATAATGTTACATGTATTGCTTATCGAGCATTATTAACTCATTAAAAATTTCATAGCCCATTAAGAAATAGAATATACTAGAAGGTCATTCGAAATTTGTAGCCGTCTCCTTCCATTTCCTTTTGCAGACCAAAAATAATTTCCGCTCATTACAAAATATATTCCCACTTTTCTTCAAAGTTTTGAAAAAAAAAGATGAGAGCTTCACGAAACGGAGTATGCTTTTATAACAAGTTTCTAAATTTTCTCATGATTTCCTTCATAACATTTATAAAATATATCATGTCACATAGTTATAAAATTTATTTGGAGAAGTTGGTATATATATCTTCAACTTTTCGAATTTGGTAATTACAATCCCAAACTTCGTATTGCTAAAAAAAATCACCAATTTTTGTTGACTTTGTTAAAAGAAAACCCTAACTTTTAGTTGACTACGTAATTTAACAATTTGTTATCTCCACTAATTAAGCGTTAAACTCCGTCTAATATGGCTGTCATACACCAGAACGACGTTGTTATTGTTTTTTTAATTAAAATTTCCTTATTGCATATAAATATTTTAAGAACGTTATATCATAAAATAATTTAATTTAAATATATTATAGAATGATTTTATGAATATATAATATCTGAGCTGGGCTCGGATTATAATCTAGCTTGTATGTATAGAAAAAGTTTATTTGTCTTATTCAACATTTTTAAAAATATATAAAAGAATCGTAGATTTTTTTCTTTTTCTTTTTTTTTTTGCGCACAGTTTTCCTTTGAATAGTTGTCTCACAGGCTCACAGCTTTATTCCTTTTTTTTGTTTTTTCCTCCCTCTCTCTTTTCCTCCTTTCGTCGTCACTTTCTTCATCCACCACAAGCTAAATTCTAAAAGCTATAACTACGAGTGACTACAGATATGTATGCAATTTTCTTTTGTATAGAATAAGTTCGCTAATTATTTACTATCAAACTATTTTTAATCGATCGTTTAATTAAATTAAAAGAATATCAATCATCGACACTGTGCCAATTTTGAGCTTCGCTGGTCACATATATTAAAGAAAAAATCCAATAAATATAAAAAATTTCCAAAAGAAAATAAAATCGTAATTTGATTAAATAATAAAATTAATTTCGATTAGCGATATACATATAGTCCTTACTAGAACTGAGAGAGTGAGAGTGGAATGTGACTGTTATATTTAGCTTTATCTTCTTTTTTGTTTTCTTTAAGAAAGCAAAGGCAAGACTTGCCAATCAGCAAACACTTATATTACACAACTTTACCCTCTACGATCAAAAGTTACACCGAACCACCCCACTACTTTAAAATCTCGTCTCTTTTACCCCGTAGATTGTTGAAAATCATTAATAAAACCCATTAGATCGACTCTAAAACCTCATAATTCACTAATTCTCTTTCCCTTCGAGAACAAAAAAATGTACGTGACCAGGACATTGTCGCAGTTCAGAAAATATCAGAAGACACTGTCGGAGGAGTCACCGGAGGGTCCGTTCTCCGGCGTTCTGGTTATTACAGACGAAGAAGCAGAAACAGAGGACACCTTCTGTTTCGGGATGTGTAAGAGGACAAAAATCGAGAAGCTTCCGTTCCCTCAGGACAAGATCTTATCAGTTGTTCACACAGACAGTTCTGGTAACAGAGAGACTTCGGTTAAGAAGGTCTTGTTCATACCGGCTCTCGATCAACCATTGTCTTCAAATCGGTATTACGTTGTTCACGCTAGAGGCAGACATAAAGGGTAAGATCCAAATAAAAACACGAGAAAGTAAAGCTTAAAGTCAGATTTGAGTTGGTTTCTTTAGTGTTTCGGTGATAAAAAAAAAAGGAACAAAATTTAGGATTAGTGAACACTTCTCTGTTTTTCTTTGCAGGAAAGTTTGTGTGTGTTCTAGGGAGATAGAGAAAGGATTATGCTGTTTTCCAGATGTCTTGCATGACAAGAAACCTAAACCGTTGGACCCAAGAAACATATCTCAAACGGTTAAAATCAACCGGCATCATGACCGGACGTTCTATGCGAAATCCGTTGCTCCAGATGGTACACCGCCTTCATTCCTCAAGAAGAAAGGGTGGGAGCTACGAACCTCTAGGAGCCTGCATCCGAGGAGACCTAGAGAAGCTCTAGGCCTTGACGATGAGCTAAGAGCCCGTCTCCCTGAATTCAATTTTCCAATCTCTACGATTCGGTCCGGGAGCGTGATAATAGGAGAATGGTATTGCCCGTTTATGTTTGTGAAAGAGAACTGTAGTGTAAGTCACCAAATGGGGAAGTCAATGTTCTATAGGATGACACTAACCCAATACTGGGAACGGATCTACCATTGCGAAAACAATAGCTTGAATGAAACCAGCAACGATCTTGACGAAAACAATGATGAAAATGAAGAAGAAGTGGTGAGAGTAGACGCTAACGTGGTGAGAGAGGCTAACTATGTGAAGGGTATGGAGGCGGTCAAGGGGGATAAAGAAGGGCATGGAGGGTTTTATTGGTATAGGCCTGTTCAAGTTTCGAGGGATAGGAGGACGAAGATGCGTGTAGGGTCTGCAGTGGGACTGAGTTTCGCGGTGGTGGAAAGGATGACAAGGGTAATGGAGGAAGGAGGATGGGTGGGAGGAGGGAGGAAGGTGGTGAGAGTGGAGAGAGATGAGCAAATTAGGGATTCTAGAAGAGACTTTAGGAACATGAATGGTGAAAATGATAGAGATTGGAGGAGATTCGGGTGTTATGTGTTGGTGGAGAGTTTTGGATTGAGAAGAGCAGATGGAGTGTTGTTGGTTAAATGTGTATTTAGACATACTCAAAGAGTGAGATGTAAGTGGGAGTGACGCTTCATTTATGTTGTAAGATATAATAAATACAAACTTATATACTGAAATCCGTAAGCCTTTTATAAGATTGAGCATATTCTCAATTCTAAAATTTAGTAACTAAAAGTAAATAAAAATCTAATATAACAAAGATAGTCTTTGTAAATCATATAATATTATAATTTCTATATTAATTCATCAGGTAAGCCATATAATATTTGCTTAACAATAATATCATATTATTAATATGCAAGAATAGTGGATATTATGAGTTGTAGACATATCACATATATATACCTTTTAGCGAAATAAGGAATTAAAATAACTATGATATATAAATATAATATGTTATTATTGCATGGAACATTCTATGATTTTTAAGTTTATGAAAATTCAATTAAGAAAATATTGATTTTTATTTTATTTTGTAAACATATTCATTATACCCAGTTAATTTGTTATATAAATATATGGTGGTATGGTACTAGCTAGAACGACCCCAAAAAGAAAAATGAATGGTAGAAGAAAATATCTTGGAGTTTTTCAGCCACCCAAAGAAGGCCGCGTTTTCAATAAAGATAAAATTTGATTGACATATACCTTTCTGGCCTTACAAGTCAAGTCATAATCTTCCATTACTAATCAAAGTCTAAATAAAACGTGAAAAATTCATGTTATTGTCATGTGTCAACACGATTCTTCGGTTGTGCTTCTATTAGCTTCCACAATAAAATGTATTAATGTGTGAAAAAATTATACATCTCGATAAATTTAGGAAGACCGATTAGTCAATCTGAATAATCAACAAACTTAAAAAAAGAAAAAAAAAATCAACAACCACTTTTGTTATTTCCATTTAAGTATACAGATCTCTCAGGATTCATATCATCTCAAATATGTCAAGATTTAACAAAAACTTTACTTTGGTGACGACCGTTCTGATTTTGCTTCAATTATGCGCCATCGTATCTTGCTCCACAAGCAACTTAATCACCAGAAACCACACGATACGAGACGGAGACTCACTGATCAGCGAGGAAGAAAGCTTCGAGCTTGGATTCTTCAGCCCCAATGGTTCAACCTTAAGGTATGTCGGAATCTGGTACAAGAACATCGAACCTCGAACAATTGTCTGGGTAGCGAATCGAGATAAGCCATTGTCTGGTCGCAACGGAGCTCTGAAGATTGCAGATGACGGGAACTTGGTGGTCGTTGACGGTCAAAACAACACCGTTTGGTCCACAAACGTCCCGCCCAAGTTGAACAATACTGCTGCTGTTCTGTTGGAAACAGGGGATTTGGTTCTGTCTTCAGATTCAGACAGAAGCAATAGGTATTGGGAGAGCTTCAACAACCCAACTGATACTTTCTTGCCCGGTATGAGGGTTAGGGTGAATCCTTCAAGCGGAGAGAATCGCGCTTTTATACCTTGGAAATCCGAAAATGATCCTTCACCAGGAAGGTATTCACTGGGGATTGATCCTATTGGAGGACCAGAGATTGTGCTTTGGGAAGGAGAAACAAGGAAATGGCGAAGCGGACCATGGGATTCGGTTATCTTTACCGGTATACCGGACATGTTCCGTGTCACAAACTTTATTTACGGGTTTAAGCTCTCTTCTCCTCCTGAACGAGATGGTAGCGTGTACTTCACGTACGTTCCGTCAAATAGCTCTGACTTATTAAGGTTTCAGATTAGGTTTGATGGAGCAGTAGAACAGTTTGTTGGACCAAATTAAATTTAAGCAATGGGCTTAAGCAATTTGGTGTGTGTGTGTGAAAAGAAATTATTAAGTGTGGGCTTAAGTGATAAGTGTTGCACTTAATTAAGGGAAGGGGAATTTTGTCCCACATTGGTTAGAGGAGGAAAATTCCTTATGTTTATATAAGGTCTCACTCTTTTGTTAGTTCAAAGAGCTCACACTATGGAGTGTGAGAGAGAGGTTGGAAACCCACACGCGCGCGCTCGCTCGGCTCGGCTCGGCTCGGCTCGGCTCGGCTCGGCTCGGCTCGGCTCGGCTCGGCTCGGCTCGGCTCGGGGCTGGCTCGGCTTGGGTTGGGAATAGGCCCTTCAGGGCCAAACGCGCGGATTTATTTTTTGGGGAAAATTCGTATGAATTTTTGGTTCAATTAAACGAGCCAATCGATCGATCTATTTTGAGATCGATCGTTCCGGATGCGAAATAAGATCGATCGGTCTACTTTTAGAACGATCGTTCCATATACGTTTCTAGATGACAAGGACGTTTGCCACAAAGTCATAGCCATCCACCCAAAAACTTTTTTCCGAAAGTCTTCCACTCTTCCTTGATTTGCGGATTGACTGGACCGACACCTCCTCTTCATATCGTCTTCCTCCTCTCTCATTTTTGCCAACCTGCGAAAATAGAAAGAAAAAGAGATTCACACAAAAACGTAAACAAGAAAACAAGTTTTCTTCATTCCAACGATCTCCTATGGTAAGTCTCGAGAGTATATCGTAGTTATGAGTTCGTAGATTCCGTTTTGAGTGTAGCAAAACGGTCTCAAACCAGTTGTATCCTGGGACTCGAGAATCGCAACAGAAACCGTCTCACATGCGGGCGATTCATTTGAGTTAAGGAAAGAGATATCATATCTCGCCTCTGCGTTTTTCCTATCTTAAAACGGTTTTTCCTTATACTCGTTTTCAAATCGTTTCAAAATATTTCTTATAAATCGTTTTATATCAAGAACGTTTTTGATCCAAATAACTCTGTCTCAAAAAGATTTGGATTCGGTTTTCTCAATCGGTTTTGGTGGTATTACAGTCTTAACTCAAATGAATCCGCTTCTAGCCTATAGCTAAAATCGGATTGGAAAATTTTTGGGGTTTTTCATGACGAATTCAACCGAACGATCGTTCTGTTTTTAGATCGATCGTTCTCCTTGAAAAACCGAACGATCGTTTAGTATTTAGATCGATCGTTCTTCTTGAAAAACCGAACGATCGTTCTGTTTTTAGATCGATCGTTCTCTTCATAAAACGATTTCTAAACGTTTTATTTCAAACGTTTTTTTGGGATTTGCGAATCGCTTAAACGCTTTTCCGCGAATCGTGTATAGAAACGATACAAAACCGTTTTTAAATAGAGGGTAAACGTTTCTGCGAAAAAGTTTGCAAAACGCTTTCACCGTTTTAAACGTTTATGCGAACACTTTTAAGTGAGTTTGCAAACGGTTTAACCGCTTCAAACGTTTCTGCGAAAAAGTTTGCAAAACGCTTTGACCGTTTCATCAAACGTTTATGCGAATAGGTTTGCAAAACGCTTTGACCGTTTTAAAAGAAAATGTTTATGCGAAAATGTTTTGCAAAACATTCTTCTGATAAAAAGTATTAGAAACGCTTTCACTGTTTTTAAAACGTTTTCTGCAAAAGCTTTATGATGAAAGTTTGCAAAACGTTTTTTACAAACGCTTTTGGTTTATTCGAGATAAATCAATTTTGAACTTGTTCAATTATCAATGTACTGATAATCGTTTTTACTTATGATCAGATGGAAAATCCGATGGACATTGATTTTGACACACCAAATGAGGCTGGTGCTGGTGCTGCTGCTGCTGCTGCAACCCCCACTGAAGTCAACAATGAAATTCCGTCTGCAGTCACTCGGGGACTCATGCCGGAAAAGTTTGACGGAAAGGGCTTCAAGAATTGGCAACAAAAAATGCTATTCGCCCTGACCAACTTGAAGTTTGACAAGTACCTGACTGAGGACAAACCAACCATCCCGGATGGAAACACTGATGTCCGCACACTTGCAAGCGTTGAATCATGGATTCATGGTGACTTCCTATGCAGAGGATGGATCTTGGGTCGTCTTGCTGACAAGCTGTATGGTGTTTACAGTCAGGCCAAATCCTCTAAGGCACTCTGGATGTCCCTGGAGAAGCAGTACCGAACTGAAGATGCTGGTTGTCAGAAGTTTGCAACTGCGAAGTTTCTGGACTTCAAAATGGTGGATTCCAAACCGATCATGGAACAAGTGGAGGCACTTCAAATGATCTGCTATGAGATAGCTGAGGAAGGAATGTCTCTCTGTGAGATCTTCAAAACCAATGCCTTCATTGAGAAGTTACCTCCGAGCTGGGTGGACTTCAAGACCTACCTCAAACACAAGAGGAAGGCAATGACTCTGGAAGACCTCATCACAAGGTTGCGAATGGAGGACAGAAACCGCATCCAGAACAACCCTCAGTTTCGCGAGCACAACGCGAATGTGGCTACCCACAAGGGAAAAGGCAAGGCCAAGGGTAACGAGAAATCTTCTCTGAAACCATCGTCCTCAACGAACTTCAAGAAAATGGAGAGAAGAAGTTCAAAGGCAAATGCCACAACTGCAACAAAGTCGGTCATAAGGCAGATGTTTGTCGCAGTAAGCCCAAGAATAATGGGAATGGGAAAGATCAAGCCAACTTGACTCAAGATGACCTTTGTGCTGTGGTCTCGGAGGTCAACATGGTTGAAGATAACCAGAAGGAGTGGTGGTATGACACTGGTGCAACGACCCACATCTGTACTGATAAGGAAATGTTCAGCTCCTATCAGAAATCCAGGTCTCAGGAGCAGCTATTCATGGGAAACTCTGCGTTTTCCCAGATTGTTGGTCGTGGAAAGGTTGTGCTCAAGATGACCTCAGGAAAAGAAGTCACTCTCCAGAATGTCAAGCATGTTCCTGACATGAGGAAGAATCTGATCTCCGGTACTCTCATGAGCAAGGCCGGATTTGGAGCTCACCTTGAGGCTGATAAGCTCGTGCTCAAGAAGTTCGGGGTGTTTGTAGGCAGGGGATACGTGAAGAATGGACTTGTCAAGATGTGTGTTACGGCAGTCTTTCGTGGCGACAATGTTGCAAATGTTGTTGTTACTGATGTTTCTAATGTTGCTTCTACTTCCACTGTTGTAGCATCTGATGCAAATGTTGTAGCATCTGATGCAAATGTTCCAATTAATAATGGAAATAACCCCGTTGCCTATTTGCTTGAGTCTTTTAATATTTGGCATGAACGATTAGGTCATGTGAATTATAAGTCTATACAGAGGTTAATGAACTTGAACCTAATTCCGAAATGCAAGACAAGCAAAGAGAAATGTGAAGTTTGTGTCCAAGCTAAACTCACTAAAACTCCATCACCCAAAGTTGAGAGAACAACCGAACCTTTGGGTTTAATACACACAGACTTGTGCGATTTAAAATTCGTACAATCCCGAGGTGGAAAGAAATATTTTGTGACATTTATAGATGATCACACAAAATACTGTTATGTATATCTACTACACAGCAAAGATGAAACTTTGGAAAAGTTCAAAGAATACAAAACAGAAGTTGAAAACCAACTCAACAGAACTATCAAAATAGTTCGCAGTGATAGAGGAGGTGAATATGATGGACGTTTTAATGCCTTCTGTCAAGAGCAAGGGATTATTCATCAGACAACTGCCCCATATTCACCAGAGTCGAATGGAGTTGCAGAACGCAAAAACCGAACTCTAAAAGAAATGATGAATGCAATGTTGCAGGAATCTGGGTTACCCCAGAACATGTGGGGGGAAGCTTTGCTTACAACAAACTACATCCTCAACAAAATACCGCACAAGGTCACGGGAAAGACTCCTTACGAACTTTGGAAAGGTAACGCACCATCATACAAATACTTGAAAGTGTGGGGGTGCCTAGCAAAGGTCGCAGTACCACCTCCCAAGAAGGTCACGATCGGACCAAAAACCGTGGACTGTATTTTCATCGGATATGCACACAACAGCAGTGCTTATCGGTTTCTGGTACATAAGTCAGAAGTACCAGATATTCATGTCAATACAATAATGGAGTCAAGAAATGCATCGTTTTTCGAAAATGTTTTCCCATGCAAGGATAAACAATCTCAAAAGAGAACTTTCGACCAAACACAAGCAAGCACTTCCGCAAATGAAGCAAGCACTTCTGGAACTGTTGAAAACCTAGAAGATCAACCTAGACGAAGCAAACGAGCTCGCAAGGAAAAATCTTATGGGGATGATTTCTTAATGGTTCTTCTTTTAGAAAACGAACCAAGAACATATGCTGAAGCAATGTCTACACCAGATGCACCTTTTTGGAAGGAGGCTGTCAATAGCGAGATTGACTCAATTAAACAAACCCATACATATTACATCACCGACTTACCTGAAGGGTTTAAAGCACTCGGATGTAAATGGATTTTCAAGACAAAGTTGAAAGTTGATGGAACGATTGATAAGTACAAGGCCAGGCTTGTGGTGCAAGGATTCCGACAAAAAGAAGGATTGGATTTCTTTGACACCTACTCTCCAGTGACGAGAATAACTTCGATAAGAATGCTACTTGGAATAGCAGCTTTAAGAAACCTAGAGATTCATCAAATGGACGTCAAAACTGCTTTTCTAAATGGAGAGTTAGAAGAGGAGATTTATATGAAACAACCCGAGGGGTTTGTCATACTGGACAAGAACACAAAAGTTTGCCGACTTGTGAATCATTGTACGGACTTAAACAAGCTCCAAAACAATGGCACGAAAAATTTGACAGTGTGATGATGTCAAATGGATTCAGCATTAACGAATGTGATAAGTGCCTCTATATCAAAAATACCAACCACGGGTATGTTTTGTTATGTCTATGTCGATGATATGCTCATTCTTGGAAGTAACAACGACATTATCAATCAAACTAAAAACATGCTGAAAAGCAAGTTTGATATGAAAGACATGGGTCTTGCGGATGTAATCTTAGGAATTAAAATCCTCAGAAACTCTGAAGGATACATCCTGACTCAATCTCATTATGCTGAAAAGATACTTGAGAGATTCAAGGCATATTCAACGGGTACAGCCAAAACCCCTGTAGATGCTCTTCTTCACTTGACGAAAAACAAGGGTGAATCAGTGTCACAGCTGGAGTATGCTAGAGTGATTGGAAGTCTGATGTACTTAACTAATTGCACTCGTCCTGATTTGGCACACGCGGTCAATGTACTGAGTCGTTATACAAGTAATCCAGGACATACACATTGGAAAGCTATAACAAGAGTGTTGAACTACCTCCGTTATACCAAAGAGTATGGTCTGCACTATGGTAGAGAACCAGCAGTTCTAGAAGGATACAGTGACGCCAACTGGATCTCTGACTCAAAGAACTCAAAATCCACAAGTGGATACGTCTTTATGCTAGCAGGTGCAGCAATCTCCTGGAGATCTGGTAAACAAACTCTATTAGCTCGATCAACGATGGAATCTGAGTTTATAGCGCTTGATAAAGCCGGAGAGGAAGCAGAATGGCTTCGAAATTGGATGGAAGACATTCCAATGATGGAGAAACCAGTGTCAGCAATACGTGTACACTGTGATAACCAAGCGGCTATCGCGCGGGCACTGAATAATCTCTATAATGGAAAATCTCGTCATATCAGAAGGCGACATAAGACCATTAGACATTTGATCTCAACTGGTGTGATCACCATGGATTATGTAAAGTCAGCCGACAACCTTTCGGATCCGTTTACAAAAGGTTTGACTCGAGATCAAGTGTTAAAATCATCAAGAGGAATGGGTTTAAAGCCTGTGAATTAAGATGACGTTTGGTGGAAACCCTACTTACGTGACTGGAGATCCCAAGATCTAAGTTCAAGGGGACAACTAAATCAAACTGATTCTGCTCAAAGCACTGTGAGACTTATGTCTCTACCCAGCTCCTAAGATGATACAACAGTGCTACCTGTATGTGATAAGGATAAGCAATGGCTTTTAATGATTTCATAGCTATGTAAGATTTGTGGAGTATGACAGGATACTTCTTAAAATACATGCTAAACGCAGATCACCTAGTGAGTGTGAAATAAGGCCGTTTCTAGGAGAATGAAAGTTAGGCTATCTTCTCCAAGTTCACTCATGAATAACCAGGAAAGTTCAAGGCCAAAATGAACCCAATAGAGAACTTAGTTCTACGAGAAATGAAGCTGGGTTATAGCTGTTGTCTCGGTTTACATCAAAATCTGGGTGGTTCAAGACATCATGTTCACCTCCCGGCCAAGTAAACCCGACAGATATTAACAATGAGTGGTTCAAGGCTGAAAAATGCTACTTACTCAGACACAGTTAATTTCGTTTATACTCTCGAAAAGTCAGTCTGTCTAGGCTAGTATGAGTCTAGTCAGATGTCCGTCGAGTCTGCATAATCGAGTCTGCATAAGTTTAGAGTCATTTCTATTCATGTGGGGGATTGTTGGACCAAATTAAATTTAAGCAATGGGCTTAAGCAATTTGGTGTGTGTGTGTGAAAAGAAATTATTAAGTGTGGGCTTAAGTGATAAGTGTTGCACTTAATTAAGGGAAGGGGAATTTTGTCCCACATTGGTTAGAGGAGGAAAATTCCTTATGTTTATATAAGGTCTCACTCTTTTGTTAGTTCAAAGAGCTCACACTATGGAGTGTGAGAGAGAGGTTGGAAACCCACACGCGCGCGCTCGCTCGGCTCGGCTCGGCTTGGGCTTGGGTTTGGGTTTGGGTTTGGGTTTGGGTTTGGGAATAGGCCCTTCAGGGCCAAACGCGCGGATTTATTTTTTGGGGAAAATTCGTATGAATTTTTGGTTCAATTAAACGAGCCAATCGATCGATCTATTTTGAGATCGATCGTTCCGGATGCGAAATAAGATCGATCGGTCTACTTTTAGAACGATCGTTCCATATACGTTTCTAGATGACAAGGACGTTTGCCACAAAGTCATAGCCATCCACCCAAAAATTTTTTTTCCGAAAGTCTTCCACTCTTCCCTTGATTTGCGGATTGACTGGACCGACACCTCCTCTTCATATCGTCTTCCTCCTCTCTCATTTTTGCCAACCTGCGAAAATAGAAAGAAAAAGAGATTCACACAAAAACGTAAACAAGAAAACAAGTTTTCTTCATTCCAACGATCTCCTATGGTAAGTCTCGAGAGTATATCGTAGTTATGAGTTCGTAGATTCCGTTTTGAGTGTAGCAAAACGGTCTCAAACCAGTTGTATCCTGGGACTCGAGAATCGCAACAGAAACCGTCTCACATGCGGGCGATTCATTTGAGTTAAGGAAAGAGATATCATATCTCGCCTCTGCGTTTTTCTATCTTAAAACGGTTTTTCCTTATACTCGTTTTCAAATCGTTTCAAAATATTTCTTATAAATCGTTTTATATCAAGAACGTTTTTGATCCAAATAACTCTGTCTCAAAAAGATTTGGATTCGGTTTTCTCAATCGGTTTTGGTGGTATTACACAGTTCAGATGGAACAAAGATGCCAAGAACTGGACTTCGCTTCAGCTGAAACCGAGCATGGAATGTGAGAAGTACAATCGTTGTGGTAATTACAGCGTGTGTGATGATAGCAAAGACTTTGCTTCCGGTAAATGTAGTTGCATCGACGGGTTTGAGCCGGTTAATCAGAATCAATGGGACGACGGGGACTTCTCGGGTGGCTGCAACAGAAGAGTTCCACTGAACTGTAACCAAAGTCTCCTTGCGGATCAAGAAGACGAGTTTAGGGTACTTACGGGAATGAAGGTGCCTGATTTTGGAACAGTTGCTTCCATTAACAGCTCAGTGACTTGTAAGGATGTATGCGTGAGGGATTGCTCGTGTAATGCTTATGCTCTTATTAGAGGGATCGGATGCTTGATTTGGAACAGTGATTTGATGGATATGGAGCGTTTTGAGCTTGGTGGAGAATCTATCAACATCCGGCTAGCAGAATCTCAATTAGGTATGCAAAACGTTTGAGTTGTCATAAAACATTTTGAATTATTTAAACATGACCAATCTGCAATCTGTATCCTTAAATATTTTTGTTTTGTGAGTAGGTGAGAAGACAAACTCGAAACTATGGATTATTATTGTCAGTATTATAGGCGCCTTCGTCCTCGGGTTATGCGTTTGGATCTTGTGGAAGTTCAAGAAAAGAGTCAAAGGTAAAGTCTCTACTCATACATATAGTTTGGTTTCAAAGGGATTAAGTGCAGAAACTAAAAGATCACTGATTAATTCATGGGCTGCAGCTATGTTGTGGAAGAAGAAAGATTTTACTGTTTACGAAATCAGAGAGAACAAAGATTACTCGGTTAAGTCCTCAAGCTCGCTGATCCAAGTTATGGTAGGGGAACAAGTTGACACACCCGATTTGCCAATTTTCAGTTTCAACAGCGTAGCCTCAGCAACGGGAGATTTCTCAGAAGAAAACAAGCTTGGACACGGCGGATTTGGTACTGTATATAAGGTGAAGCAATTGGAAATATTACAAGTAATCTTCTTGAGACTGAAAGTTTGATCTCTATGCAAAAAATTTACGTGTTATGTTTGAACAGGGAAACTTTCCAGGAGGAAGAGAGATCGCGGTGAAGAGACTATCAGGGAAATCAAAGCAAGGACTAGAGGAGTTCAAGAACGAGATCTTACTGATCGCCAAACTCCAACATCGGAATCTTGTTAGATTACTAGGATTTTGCATTGAAAACAACGAGAAGATGCTTCTCTATGAATACATGCCAAATAAGAGCTTGGACCGCTTCCTTTTCGGTATGTTTCCTTTTATAACATTTTAAAGAATTTTTTTTGGGAAGTTTTGTGGATTGAGTATACCAATTGAGCTATCCGCAGATGAGAGTAAACGAGAGAGTTTAGACTGGAGAAAACGATGGGGTATCATTGGAGGAATCGCAAGGGGGTTGCTTTACTTGCATAGAGACTCCAGACTAAAGATCATTCACCGTGACCTAAAAGCTAGCAATATCTTGCTGGACAAGGAAATGAATCCGAAGATTTCCGATTTCGGTATGGCTCGGATCTTCAACTACCGACAAGATCAGGCCAATACGATTCGTGTCGTCGGCACATAGTAACTAAACAAGCCTCTTTATTTGTTGTTCAATTCTATAAACAATGAAGAACTCTTTATTGACTTCTCATGATTTTGATGTTGAAAAATGTGAAGTGGGTATATGGCTCCGGAGTATGCAATGGAAGGGATGTTCTCGGAGAAATCTGATGTGTATAGCTTTGGGGTGTTGATAATGGAGATTGTGAGTGGAAGCAAGAATGTTAGCTTTCGAGGATCTGAACATGGAAGTATCATCGGTTATGTAAGTTTTTCTTGATATTTTGATTTGGTTTGGTTCTTTTTTTCTCTCATTTCAAGTAACTAATGTTCTAAAGGACAAAAACTTTAGGCGTGGAATTTATGGAGCCAAGGAAAGACCAAGGAGCTAATAGATCCAACGGTGAAGGACACTCACGACGTGAACGAAGCAATGAGATGCATCCATGTGGGCATGTTGTGTACACAAGACTCAGTGATTTACAGACCAAACATGAGTTCGGTTTTGTTGATGTTGGAGAGTCGAACCAGTCACCTTCCACGACCGAGACAGCCTACCTTCCACTCGTTCTTGAACTCCGGGGAGATCGTGGACGGTCAGGATGTTGCCTCGGTCAACGATGTTACTTTGACCACGGTTGTTGGTAGATGACTAATTTGACTATAAATTGTTCATCCCCACGGTCTTTGACTTTTCATTTTTCTCTAGAAGTCGCTTAGTTTTCAACATTTTGTACATAATTAAATTTTGGTCTTGTTAGATTTTTTTATAATAATGCATACATAATATTGAATCTGAACAATGTCGAGGAAAAATACAAATATGATTGGTACTCAAGTTTTTCTTGGGATCAAGATACTTTATACTAGTGATTTTGGAATGCAAAAGAATTGGTGTTGGAACATGTGGCAGATGTCACTTATATCATATTTTGAATTTCCCAAATTGTTTTCTTATAAATGTTCATATATCCAACATCAATCTGTCATAACTATTTTTTATACCAACAAAAAATAAAATTGCAAAATTAGAAATATAAATGACAACACCAGTTGATTTTTCATTTTTATATTGTAGATTGATTATTTTGGTTAATTCATTTAGAAAATAATAATTCAATAGTTTATTCATCATAAAAATAAAAACTGTAATCATAAGTTATTTTAACTAAGTTTTATGATTCCTAAAGACATTTAAGTTAAACACCATAGTTTTATTAATATTTATTTATCAGTATCACAATCTTGGATTACAGATATTTATTTAGTAAAAAAATTTGGTCATAAATACCATTAAATTATATGTAATTGCTTTCTTATCTAGATAATATGTCTACTAAAAAAATTTGATTTCAATGTTGGAAAGAAAATTTCAAATAAAAAAAAACATATTCCACAAATTATTGATGGCTTTGATTGGCGTTGAAAAACAATTTACCAATGTTACTGTTAATAATATGGTAATTTTTTATTTTCGTGGTTACAGAAAATGTTTAATTTTTATTTTCACTTATTTTATTATGGTTTCATCCACAGATTTTAGGTGTGATGGCCAAAATACCTAAATATTTTATAAGGAATGATCTTATACATTCAATTTTTTTTCTTAGAAAGACACCCAAATTTAAAATGTCTTATTAAAAATGATCATATTTTAAAAATGAATTACACACTTGATATAAAAAAATTATTATGCTTCCAAAAAAATCTATCAAAAGTCCAATTTTTTTTTTGCCTCAGGCTAGAGTCCTAAATGTTTTGGGTGGGCCTGTACTCCCACTGTCATGTACGTGTTTCTTCTTGAGTGAATGAAGTGTTGTCGATGACTTTCTCTTTCTTGTATACAGCAGCCATTCATTCAAATTGTATTTTTTTTTTTTTTTGAAATGAATGTTAAATTGGTATTCATGTCAAAAACATGTGTACAAAAGATGTTTCTTCAGTTTGAAATTTGAAAATACATACTGAAAACAAGACAAATTAATCAGAAAACTTTAGGAAAATACGATTAGTACGGCTCCCGCAAAGCGAACCACGTAGCCATGGTTTCTTCATGCTTCCTCTCCCCCATTTTTCTGATTGAGTTTATTCTGTTTCGAACAGTTTTATCTATCACCTTTGTAATCAAAGTTTGTGACAGAGGTTGCTCACCATGGCGTCTTCCATTCCGCTCTCGCCAAATGTGATACAAAGTTGCTTGGAAAACATACCTGAATAAAAAGGTGTGGACTCTTCCTTGGTTCAGCTGGACTAGCGTAATCAGAGTGCGCCAATTAGCTGTGTACCTAGTTCCAAGCAGTCTAGATGTTAGAGGTTGCCAAACCTCCATAGAGTAAGGGCATTCGAAAAAAAGATGATCGCGAGATTCCTCTGTCTCGTTACAGAGAACACATTGGCGTTGAGCCGGAGTAGTCCAATGACGAGATCGATCCCCTGTGGACAGACGATCCAGAGATGCTAGCCGGACCATGAAAGAGTACTTTGGCGTTGAGTACTGGAACCAAATCATCTTGTACCGAGGGCACGTCGGGTTAGTTGTTCGAATCTGTTGCCATGTGTTATGTGATTGAAACGACCCTTTGTATTTATCATGAGTGGAACGCCACAGAGACTTGTCATCTCCATCTCGTCGCTCCTGAATTGATCTACGTATTTCCTCCTCAATTGTGTTCAAAATCTCCAGTCGGTGCTTTCTCCTTCGTCGATGAATGAGGAGAGCTTGTTCTACCGTGGCATTCAAAGGAATGCCCAAGCTGATAGTCCCTCCCTCACCAACAAGATCCTTTAATCTCCCTAGCCTAGACCAACAATCAAACCAGAAATATGCAGAAGAGCCGCTGCCAATCTCAACTCTATGGAAATCTTTTGCTACAGACCTATATTTTAGAAGCTTCCTCCATATCCATGAACCTGAGTTTATATTTTCTTTAACTGCCCAAAAGGATCCTTGACGGATAAGCATACACTTAATCCATTAAACCCAAAGAGAGGGCTGATTTGAAACAATTCTCCAAATCAGTTTAAGACAGCAAACTGTGTTGGCTTCTTTCAAGGATTTTAAACCCAATCCTCCCTCTTGTTTCGGTCGACAAACTTCTCGCCATGCCACTCTCGCCTTCTTGGAGTTTAGCTCCGGCCCGGACCAAAGGAATGCCCCACATAAGCTATCTATCTTCTTAAGGCAAGCTGTTGGTAGACGAAAAGCAGACATCCAAAAATTAACGAGACTTGAGACTACAGAGTGTAAGAGTATATTGCTTTTCGAAAATCAATTTGAGAACTCTGTATACTTTTATTAAAGATAAAGTCGCTGCGTGACTTCCATATTGTATCACATATGATCCAAATTTTGGAGTTTTGCTCCCACCGTATTATATAACGGGACTAGTCACTAGTGCTGTGATGTTATCCTCAAGATCTGGTAATAGATGTGACATATTTGTTAGTTACCAAATAGACATGTAAATAACAAATGATCGATCGTCTCGAGTCCTTGTCCACATCGTTGAGTATATGTTGGGTCGATCGATACTCCCTTGTGGTTGAGTTGAGTGTATGTGTAATTTTGTAAAATTATTAGTTACGTTAAAAATAATTAGGAACCGTTAGATTATATCGGACGGTTAAATATGTGGTTGTAGATCTCCACTTAAAAGAGAGCGAAACACACGAAAACTCTTAATCAAAGAAATTCCCAATTTCTCTCCCATCTGAGAAAAACCAAAACTTTGCCCCAATCTCTAGGGTTTTCGATTTTGGATCCTTAATTCTCACAATTCTTCTTCCTCGATCCTACAGCCAATATGCCGCAAAGACACTCGAAGAACAACAATGATCTCGCGTATTTCACTTACGACGAGAAGAAGAAGTTAGGGTATGGAACCCAGAAGGAGAGATTGGGGAAAGACTCGATTAAGCCCTTCGATGCTTGTTCCCTCTGCTTGAAGCCCTTCATCGACCCTATGTGTTGCCACAAGGGTCATGTCTTCTGCAGAGAGTGTATCCTCGAATGTTTTCTTGCCCAGAAGAAAGATATCCAGAGGTAAAAAAATCATCTACCTTTGATTTCAGCTTCTGGGTTTTGTGAATTGTTACTTTTGGTAGCTTGAAAAAGAGAAAATTTCTTCTATTTACGACAATTTGAACGATTTGGATTGTGATTGAGCTTGATTAAAGTTCTAGCCTTAGGGATCTGGTGTGAATTGGATGATTGATATTTTTTTTTTTTTTTGCTTAACTGGCTGAATTTATTGTTTTGCAATTGGCTTAAGCATTACTCTCAGAAGTGGTCTGTTTTTTTTGCTCGATGTGCGTTCTGAAGTGACCTTAAGGAGTTGTTGCTAGTCCCAGAGTGATTAAGTTAATGACTGGACTAGCAAGGGAAGATACTAAACTCTTACTGTGTTGTTGTTGGAATATTACTGGAGATGCTTGTGATGTTGCTACTTTGGGTTAGATGAGTATTAGGCATATAGTGGCGAATGAATCTCAGGGGTTGAACCTATGGTTGCATATGATTTTGTTTGTGCTTGTATACAAAATAATTACCGAGGAAAAAAGGGTTGGAGCCGAGCCTCCTCGCTTGTATATTGTTGGGATTTGTTTGGATCTTTATGATGACATGTTAAGTCATTATCTTGACATTGGCTTAAGTATCAGTCTCAGAACTGGTCTGACTTTTAAGCTTGATGTGCTTCTGAAGTGACCTTAAGGAGCTTTGGTGTTGATGCTAGTCCCAGAGTGATTAATTAATAACTGGACTGGCAAAGAAACATACGAAACTCCTGTGATGTTGTTTCTCGAATATTGTTGGAGATGCTTGTGATGTTGCTACTTTGGGTTAGATGAGTATTAGGCATATAGTGGCAAAGGAGATCTCAGGGTTGACCTATGGTTTCATATAATTTTGTTTGTTGTTTGGAGCCGACTCTCCTCGCTTGTATATTGTTGGGATCTGTTTGGATCTTTATGATGACATGTTAAGGGATCCCTTGAAGAGATATCGTGTATTTGCTCTGTATGCTAAAAATCCTGTGAAGTGATACTAATATGTGGGCTTGCTTTCAGGAGGCTTGCTGCACATGCTTCTCAAAAGAATCAGGATAAGGACGAAGAAGAAGAGAGGCTAATGTTACAAAAAGCGAGAGAGCTCGACGAATTTGATCAGCAAAACCATGGTGCATTGCCTCGGTACAGTGACAAGAGCCAAAACCAAGACAAGAATGGTTTTCATGGGGCGAATAGTGTGAAGGCGACTTCCTTTGAAGAAGAAGCGCTTAGGACGATGAAAGCCTTCTGGCTTCCATCAGCTACACCAGGAGCTTCAGTTAGAGTAGAAGCTCCAGAAACTCACACAGTCTGTCCAGAGGGCAAAGAGAAGCTCAAGCTTAAGAATCTCTTTGCTATCCGTTTCACAGAAGACAACACCGAAGAGGAAGAGAAGAAGACGAAATCGTCATCGTCAAGCTCTTATGACAAAACCTACATTTGCCCGAGCTGCAAAGTCACTCTCACCAACACAATGTCTCTCGTGGCACTTAGCTCATGCGGGCATGTTTTCTGCAAGAAGTGTGGCGAAAAGTTTATGCCTGTCGACAAAGTGTGTCTTGTGTGTGACAAACCTTGCAAGGACAGGAACTTGGTTGGGTTGAAGAAAGGAGGCACAGGTTTTGCTGAGCACGACGATCATCTTGAAGCTAAAGAGTACAAGCATTTGGGTAGTGGCTCTGGTTTAGGGCTTGTGAGGACAGGTAAGACATGATGAAAGTTGAAACCACAACAAATGTTGAGTTACAATTAGAGAAAATATCTTTGATGTATGGCTTGTATCCTTCCTTTGCTTACAACTTACAACAAAGAGACGCTATTTTCTCTATCTGGCTCTTGCTTTTTGTCCTTTTGATCGGATCTTAGAGTTTCTTCCGTATGGACATCAAAAGGAAATGTAACGATAACAGTGAAGTATTATTAACGATGCTTTGTTCTTCTTTTGTGTTCATTATCTAATCTCGTCGTGCACATGATACATTCATGCAGAGGTTAGGAAGTGATAAGAATACAATTAATAACCCAATAGGAAATACTCTACTTCTGCTTCCTCAACACACATAAGTGAGTCTATCAATGAATTTTAATTCCAAATTTTGATTATGAGTTTTTATTCAAGCGATATAAAAGTTCAAATATGCAGATACATACTCTTTGAGGTATCCAAAATGTTGGTCAGTAAAGTTCTCAAACACAAAGACAGCTTGTACCAATCTAACGGTCTCATTTTAAAATGACAGGCGTACAAATGTATTATTTGTTTTAGTTTCCCTTGTACGTGGCTGAGACGATTAGCAAAACATTGAATTGCATGTTATTTTTTAGTGCTACTTAATATTAGTAAATAAATGAGGAAGACGTATTACAATTTACAGATTATTTATTTGCACGTATCACGCATGGAGCCTAAAAAAAGTCAAATAGATATTTTTGTTCTTTTTCTTTCAAATCTGTCATTACATATTATCATATTCTTCGAGTTTTCACTTCATGATTCTGAATTCCCTTCTTTTTCTTGTGCTCCTTTTATTTCCTTTGCTAAAAGTGTTATTTTTAAGTTTTTAACGTCAATTTGTTTTCCAAAACATTTGTAACAAAGAGAAGAAGAATTCAGAAACATGAACACTGATGAAACTGAGAACATCCCAATGAAACTCGAGGTTAGTTAATTTCCATGAAATGCGATAGGTTTCACTTTTCGCCGATGTGAACATTATATTTTTCATACTTGTGTACAACAGAATTGATATTGGGTTCTCATGGGTGAATATATGGACCAGGGGTAAGCGTGAAGCAATGGTGGTATGTTGTACCTTAGGAGTAGGGCAACTTGTGGCATGGAACACAATACTCACTATTTCCGATTATTACTATCAAGTCTTCCCTGTGAGTGTCTCTTTTTGATGAATTTTTCAAATACATGTAACTTTTTTTTTTATTAAGTATCATCAATTTGCTTATAAATGTATTGCTATTTATATGCGAGGAAAGTATGTGGGTAAATTATGAGCTTTATCTATATTTGATACTCTAGGTCTACAATTGTATATATAGTGTTCTAATTAACGTCTTGTTTCTATGTTTTTTACTTTCCGTGAATCGTGATTTGATTGATCCAAGGAGTATCATCCTTCGAGAGTTCTTACTCTGGTTTACCAGCCATTTGTCCTTGGAACTATATTCATCTTGGTTTTCATGGGGAAAAAGAAGAACAAGCAGAAGCAAATTGCGACCGGTTATACCATTTTCTTTATCGGCTCTCTTCTTTTGATTATTGTGAGTAATTCTTCTATATATATTGTATTTGTTTTCAGAACTTCATTAACTAAATTATGCAACCATATAATTTTTATTTTCTTCTGATAGTTAGACTTGGCTACCAAAGGAGAAGGAGGTTTATCAGCATACATCGTTTTATGTTCGATTGTTGCATGTTTTGGGATGGCGAATGCTCATGTAGAAGGTGCCATGGTCGGAGAGCTTTCATTCATGTGTCCTGAGTTTATTCAGGTTTTTATGTTATAATAAAATTGATAATGGCCACACAATTTTACTTCTGAACGTTTTTAACTAAGATTTTAATTTTGATGTTCTCTTAAGTCATTTGTCGCGGGTCTAGGCGTAGCCAGAGCTATCACATCTGCTTTGAGGCTTATTACCAAAGCCATATATGATAGATCTCCTAACGGTCTTCGAAAAGGCGCTTGTATGTCACTTAACTAGTGGACTTGTTCCTCTATCATGCTAAATACGTGTAGTCACATTGATTCTTTGAAATGGTTATAAAACTAACTCAAGATTAACTGCAGTGTTGTTCTTGGCATTTTCGACTTGGATCGAGTTCATTTGCATGGTTCTCTACGTTCACATGTTTCCAATGTTGGATAATTCCAAGGACAAGGAAAAGGAAAGAATCTATCTTAAGATAAGGATGTATCTTAGAGATAGAGTAAAAAGGAAAATACAAATAAGAGTCTAAGATTTAGATAAGTTTTGTGTTTCCTAATCTTTATAGGTTTGAGAGTTGTCTAGACCTATATATAAAGAGATCTATGTGGAGAGGTGTTCAACAAGTTCTTGAGAGAGATTTAGTTTTTGAGAAGTTTTCTAAATCAATAAAGATAAGTTGATCTTTAAGCTTTTGAGTTCTTAGATTATCATGGTATCAGAGCTTCAGGCTTGAAGGTTATTCAATGAAGCAAAGGTTTGTGAGCAGATCGTAACCAAGATGGGGGACGAGAAGAGTTTGCAACCACGATCGAAAGATCTTGGAGTACCATCCATCCGATGTCCTATGCTGACGGCATCAAACTACACAGTTTGGGCAATGCGGATGAAAGTTATGCTTGAAGTAAGTGAAGTTTGGGACACGATTGAAGAAGATTCTGAAGATAGAAAGCAGAACAATATAGCAAAGGCGTTGCTATATCAATCAATCCCGGAAGCACTTATACTTCAAGTTGGTGATCAAAGTTCCGCAAAGAACTTGTGGGAAGCAATCAAATCGCGACACCAGGGAGCAGACCGGGTGAAGGAAGCAAGATTACAGACCCTCATGGCAGAACTAGAAAGATTAAAGATGAATGATAACGATAAGGTTGATGATTTTGCAGGAAAGATCTCTGGTCTTGCATCTCAATCAGCTTCTCTCGGAGAAAAAATAGATGAATCAAAACTTGTAAAGAAGTTCTTAAACGGGCTCCCTAGACACAAGTTTATTCAAATTGTAGCTTCTCTCGAGCAAGTCCTCGACCTAAACAAAACGGGTTTTGAGGAGATAGTTGGCAGGATCAAAGCTTATGAGGATCGCATAAGAGATGATAGCCAAAGTGAGGATCAAGCTAAACTCATGTTCTCGAATTCTAACCGTGGAGGTTCCAACTCTTCCCGAGGCAGAGGAAGAGGGAATTCAGAAAGAGGAGGCTCCGGCAGAGGTAGAGGCAGAGGAAGAGGAAGATCTAATAGCCAAAACCAAGAAGGAGACAGCTCGGATCAACAAAAACCGCAGAAGAAAGACCGATCTCACATAATCTGTTGGAAGTGTGAGAGAGCTGGTCACTATGCGTCAATTTGTCCTGAAAGAGTAGCAGGGAATCACGAGGCAAACTTGAATTATACCCAGTAGGCAGATGCTCTGTATGTTCACGAAGTGGTGTTTCTGAACGAAGACAAGGTTTTTCCGAAAAAATATGATACCACCGACACAAACAAGAGTTTGTGGTATCTAGACAACGGAGCAAGCAATCACATGACCGGAAACAAGGAGTTTTTCTCAAGTCTGGACGAAAATATCAAGGGGAAGGTCAGGTTTGGTGATGGATCGTTTGTCAATATTGTTGGGAAAGGGTCGATTATCTTTGTGAGCAAGAATGGAGAAAGGAAAACTCTCAAAGAAATCTACTACATACCTGAACTCAAGCACAATATGATAAGTCTTGGACAAGCAACCGAGTGTGGATGTGAAGTTAACATGAAGGGAGATGCTTTAACACTTCTAGATTCAAACGGGAGAGTCCTTGTACGTGTAACACGATCAGCAAATCGCCTCTACAAAACAATCGGTATGTATTTGTTTTGATCGATGACTTCTCCATGTATATGTGGACGATGCTACTGAAGGAGAAAAGTGATGCGTTCGATCAGTTCAAATGGTTCAAAAAAACGGTGGAGAAGCAAGCTGGCAATCCATCAAAACCTTTCGCACCGATAGAGGAGGAGAGTTTACCTCATCAGAGTTCAATCGGTTTTGTGAAGAACACGGAGTTACCAGACACTTAACCGCGCCATATACACCGCAACAGAACGGTGTAGTGGAAAGAAGAAATAGAACTCTCATGGAGATGACAAGAAGCTTGCTTAAGGCAATGAAAATCCCTAATGAGATATGGGGGGAAGCTGTGCGTCACACAACATATCTCATTAACAGGGTCCCGACAAAAGCACTGCAAGGTCAAACTCCATATGAAAGCTTCATGGAAAAGAAGCCGAACATTGAGCATTTGAGGGTTTTTGGATGTGTCGCATACGCAAAGATCACAGGACCTCATCTTGCAAAATTAGATGATAGGTCAAGAACTGTGATTAACCTTGGAACAGAACCGGGTTCTAAGGCCTATAGACTATACGATCCTGTTATGAACAAAGTGATCGTGAGTCGTGATGTTGTGTTTGACGAGAAGAAGGCGTGGGATTGGGACTCATCGACAAAACAGAGCAACGGAGAACCGGGCATGTTCAGATTATCGTACAAAGGGCTAATAGATAATGGAAACAAGCAGGATGATGATCAAGAAAACAACGATCATCAAGTGCCTGGTCCAGAACCTGTAGCTCAAAACGAAGAAGAAGAAGATGTTGATGATGAAATCAATCAGGAAGCAGAAAATCAAACGACAACAAGATATGGACGTATTATGAGAAAACCTCAATATCTCAAAGATTACATCCTTCTGGCCGAGATTGAAAGTGAGAAACTCTTACTTACAATAGATGGAGAACCAGAGAATGTATTCGAAGCAATGAGCTTACAAGAATGGGTGGAAGCCATGAAAGCCGAGCTTGATTCTATCATTAAGAACAAGACTTGGAAGCTCGTTGATAAGCCACATGGAGTAAAACCTATTGGCTTAAAGTGGATCTTTAAGATCAAAAGGCACGCAGATGGCTCAGTAAGCAAATACAAAGCGAGACTTGTAGCAAAAGGTTACGTACAGCAACATGGGATAGATTTCGAAGAAGCATTCGCACCAGTGGCTCGGATCGAAACTATACGATTGCTAATAGCCCTTGCAGCAACAAGCGGGTGGGAGATACATCACTTGGACATGAAAACCGCATTCTTAAACGGAGATTTGAATGAGGAAGTCTATGTCACCCAACCCGAAGGATTTGAGAAGAAAGGAGAAGAGACCAAAGTATATAAGCTTAATAAAGCTTTATACGGTTTGCGTCAAGCCCCCAGAGCTTGGAATATAAAGCTCGATCACGCTCTCAAACAGATGGGATTCAGAAGATGCGTAAAAGAACCTTCCGTGTATCTTAAGAAGAACGAGAAGGAGTTTCTGATTGTTGGGATATACGTGGACGACCTATTCGTAACTGGAACTTCACGGAAGATCATTGATCAGTTCAAGAAAGATATGTCGAACAGATTTGAGATGTCAGACCTCGGTAAACTAACCTATTACCTTGGTATTGAAGTAATTCAGGGAGCAGAGGGAATCCAAATCAAACAGGAAGGATATGCTCAGGGAATTCTAGCTGACGGCAACATGGACTCATGTAATCCAACTCAGACGCCAATGGAGTCGAAAATTGACATCTCCAAAGCGGAGAAGGAACCTGAGATAGACGCAACAGCCTACAGAAGGTCCATAGGATGTCTGAGGTACCTGATACACACAAGGCCAGACTTGTCGTATGCTGTTGGCGTTCTAAGCAGGTACATGCAAAGCCCGCGAACATCCCACGGTCAAGCCATTAAACAAGTCTTAAGGTACGTTAAAGGAACTACAAACCTAGGACTCTGTTTTAAGAGAGAAGGATCAAAAAAAGGTGGTGGGTTACAGTGACAGCAGTCACAACATAGATGTAGATGATGGAAGAAGCACTTCAGGACACATCTTCTATCTTGCCTCATCACCAATCACATGGACATCACAAAAGCAACCCACGGTAGCACTGTCGTCATGTGAAGCAGAATTCATGGCAGCAACAGAAGCTGCGAAACAAGCCATTTGGCTTAAGGAGTTGCTACGTGAGATTCTTGGTTCAGAGGAGAAAGCTATACTAAGAATAGATAACAAGTCGGCCATAGCACTCACTAAGAATCCGGTTTTCCATGGAAGGAGTAAGCACATACTCTCCAAGTATCACTTCATCCGAGAATGTGTGGAGAACAATCAGATTGAAGTTGAGCATGTACCGGGAGTGGAGCAGAAGGCTGATATTCTCACCAAGCCATTGGCGAGAATCAAGTTCAATGAAATGAGGAGTCTAATTGGAGTTCAAGTCATCTCTCACCCTAAAGTTCAAGTTGGAATTAAGGGGGAGAATGTTGGATAATTCCAAGGACAAGGAAAAGGAAAGAATCTATCTTAAGATAAGGATGTATCTTAGAGATAGAGTAAAAAGGAAAATACAAATAAGAGCCTAAGATTTAGATAAGTTTTGTGTTTCCTAATCTTCATAGGTTTGAGAGTTGTCTAGACCTATATATAAAGAGATCTATGTGGAGAGGTGTTCCACAAGTTCTTGAGAGAGATTTAGTTTTTGAGAAGTTTTCTAAATCAATAAAGATAAGTTGATCTTTAAGCTTTTGAGTTCTTAGATTATCATCCAAAGCTACCAATTGTGAAGTATTATTATGCAAAGGCGGAATCAAGCCATGTAG
This sequence comes from Isatis tinctoria, assembly GCA_010577795.1. Lineage (NCBI taxonomy): Eukaryota > Viridiplantae > Streptophyta > Magnoliopsida > Brassicales > Brassicaceae > Isatis > Isatis tinctoria. Next base: position 33,944,320 of record CM021250.1, read on the forward strand.
AAGCTGAAGAAACAAAAATCACGCCAATCGGAAACAAAGAGTTGCTCTATCAAAACATGGACCTTGCAATCAATCTCTTCCTCATCTATGCCTCGAGATTGTCAATATTCCCTGGATTTTTGTATGAGAACACTGGAGAACACAAGCTCGGTTCATGGTATATGCTTATCAACTTTAATTTGATTACCGTCTTTTCTTTAATATTGTTGATATATATTATGATTCAGTCTATATCTATTATTGATCTCATTTTCGCTATGTTCTTCATGTCATGTCAACATATATATAGGTATCCTCTTGTACTTGTTGCTTGGGATGCTTTCTCAAGATATATTCCTCTTATCAAACACCTGAAAATTGAATCGACAAAATGGATCGGATCAGTTCGTGCGTTTTTATGCGGTTCTTATTTGTCCCGACTTTTTATTACACTGCACAAAGCGCAGATCAAGGCTGGGTGGTTTTATTGACATCTCTTTTGGGGCTGACCAACGGTTATCTAACTGTTTGCATTCTCGCAGTTCAACCTAGGAGTAACTATAATGTAAGTTTTTCTACCGAGAAAGAACTATACATCCATGATCTGTTTTTTCTTTTTTATAATTTTTTTTTTGACATCTTTTTTTTAAAAGAATTATTATGAAGTTTTTCTTGCTTTTTTCACACACCGAATATTTTGGTTTAGAAGAATTTGAGTTCTAGTGATATTTTGAGAATTTTTGGGTAATGTGGGTCGTAATCTCGGGTCACTAAAAGCATGATCAAGTCGAGTCTAGTAAAATTCTGATTTATGATCTCGAATAAGAGAGAAAATTACTAAATTAAAATCCAAATAATTTTGTGAAACATGTGAACTTAATTGTTTCTTTTTTTTGAACATTTCATTTTATGTAATTCACAGGTTTTGGAGACGGATGCTTTGGGGAATTTGCTAGTAGCTTTTATGTTAGGAGGGATTTTTGCAGGTGTTTGTCTTGGTTGGCTTTGGCTAATAGGCACCAACAGTTCCATTTAGATGGGACTAAAGTTTGTTTATTTATTCGGAGTCACAAAAATCGTAAAATTTATATGTAATAAAACAATATTCATGAAACTAAAACCCATAAGATTGTCAGACCAAAATAAATTAATAAACACAATCTAACGTACTTGTAGTTGTAAACTTGTAATTATCAATATATTAATTCCTAATTTTTTTAAAGTATATAATATTATTTTTAGTTTATTTCCCCATATTTCTCAGAAAATCGGGCCTAGACTGTTAACAAAATCAATTATTAGGTCTAAATGTGGCCCGATCTCACAACATTTTTTTTTTTAACTACAAAACTGGTTGACTATTATTGTTAACATTCGATTCTCGACGAAACAATGAAGCCAGGATCAAAGAAAACTTCCGAGAAACAACGGAGTCAGATCAACGATGATGGCGATCATTCCTTCGATCTAAGTTTGCTCAAAGAGGCTATCGATGATGCAAGCGAGAAGAAGCCTCTTGTCGTCGTCCCGACAACAACGAAGAAAAATCCATTTGATCTAACTTCAATGTCGCTTGCAATATCGTCCGTGGATCGTAAGTGTAGTAAACGGAGACTTTCATCGATGAAGAGGCATATCAAATCAACGGCGGAGAGGGAATTATCTATAATTATGAGGCAGCGATTCCTTACTCTTATTCGTATTTGCGATAAATATTCATGTAAAAAATAATTAGGGTTTTATTGTTTATGGTTTTCAGTTTCACGATGATGCGGCGATTGGTGTTAGTTGTTGTTATCATGACGATTCTCTTTGTTTAAGTTAGGTTTTTGGATTTGTTTCAGTTTTCCGCGGCTGCCGTTGATTTGATTAGCGTTTGCACTCTACTGTTTTGGAATTTTGAAATTATATATTTTCATTGTAGAATTTTTTTTAAAGAAATTTAATCTTAGCCATATTATTTCAATGTATTAATCAGAGAGATAAATTTACTTAATGTATTTAAAAAAGATAAAATAGAGTTTTTAAATTATCTTTTGTGAATCCGAACTAGTATGAAATTTCGAATGGAATACAAGAAAAATATTCTCTAGGATTAAAAAAAAAAAAAACCCGGTGAATGTCGTCTTCTGCAATTCAATTATTATATATTATATACTTAAATAAAAGCCTGAAAGATAAAAATGAAATATGAAACTAAAAAGAGATCTCGCTGCCAATAAGCCAAAGCCAAGAAAGGCATGCTCCTGCGAAAATCCCGCATAACATTGAAGCTACAAGCATGTTCCCCAAAGAATTGGCTTCTGATGCCTATATCGATCACATTTAAAAAGAGTTTTAATTGATAGATATACACGAATCATTAATTGTAATTTTAAAGAAAAAAGTAAACATCTTACATTATAGATTTTCTTTGATGCACCAGTGAGAGTGCAGACGGTTAGATAACCATTGGTTATGCCCAAAAACGAAGTTAGGAAGATCATCCAGCCTTGATCAGCATATTTAGCAGTGAAATAAAACGCAGGCACAAGCAAAACACGTGCAACCGCGCAAACCGTTATCCATTTTCCCGATTCCATTTTAAGTCGCCTAATCAAGGTAATGTATCTCGAGAGAGCATCACTTACATTGAAACATGTAATAAGGACAAGAGGGTACCTGCAGCCATTTTTTCCCATGTCAACATGAATAAATGTGAGAGGAAATATTCGTAATTAAAACATATACTCTTTCAGTTTTACAAAAAGTGTTACTTTACTTTTTTCACACATATAAGAAAATTGTTAAAATTAGATTTTTCTAATTAATACATGCACTAATTATAACAAGGTTTTATTTTTTGACAACCACTAATTATAACAAGGTTAAAACTGGATTTTTATTAACAAAATTGCATTAAAAACAAAAATAACATTTTTTGTAAAATAAAAACAAAACTCTAAAATGACACTTTTCAAAAAAGTGGAAGGAATATAAATTAACATACCAAGAATTTAGCTCATGTTTTCCCGTATTTTCATACAGGAAGCCTGGAAATATGGACAATGTCAATGCATACGTTAAGAACAAACTGATCACTTTGTCCATGTTCTCATACGCCAGCTTTAACTTTCCCACTGGCGCGGCTCGTGATTCTTCAGCGGGTTCCATCTGGATTGATTGCACTATCGAGAGCTTGGGGAACATGAATGCGTAGATGACTACACAGAGGAACTCAATCAATGATGAGATCGCCAAGAATAATACTGGATCAATCAGAAAAAGAAAAAAAAAGTGAGATTTATTACACATATCCAATAAAGAAACATGTCAGTGTAATTCAAATACTAAAAAAGACGACTTACATGCGCCTTTCCTTAGGCCATCATGAGAATTCTGGAAGACCGCTTTGGTAAGCAGACTCAAACCAGAAGTTATCGCTCCTGCTAAGCCAAGACCCGCAGCATAGGGCTGAATCAAATCAGGACCTATGCAGGAAAGGTCCCCAATCATTGCACCTTCAACTAGCGCGTTGGCAACCCCAAAACCCGCCGCTACGAAGCACAAAAGGAGAAAGGGAAATAATCCTCCCTTTCCTTTGTTTACCAAATCCACCTTTCAGATTATAATAGATTAATTACTCATTCTGTTTCATAATGTCATTTTGTACTATCAACAACACAGGTTTTCAAACTAAATTTCAAATTTATTACTATTCCGATTACTTAGCCGGAGAGAAAAACTTATCTAATGTATAGATGACACACTATAAACTTATATGCTCCATTTCACAAAGAGAGTTATTTTAGAGTTTTGTTTTATAAAGAATATCATTTTGTGTTTTTAATGCAATTGTATCAATAAAAATCCAATTTTAAACTTATTATTCTAGTGTATAAATTAGAAAGAGATTTTTTTTAGTGTATTAATTTGTAAGGGTTATAAATTTTTTTATATGTTTTTCAATATATATGAAAAGAGTAAAATGACACTCTTTGTGAAAGAGAAGAAGTATATATGTAATATATGTGAAATATGTTGGAATGGAAGGAGTATGTTAACAACACTAAAAATATGTTATTAATTATGAGAAAATGAAGTAGAAATCAGTTACCGTTATTAGGAAAATGGTGCCAATGACAAAGAGGCAATAACCGGTCAATATTCTCCTTTGGTTTTTGCTTTTCTGGCCGATGGAAACCAATTTAAATATGGTTCCCAGAACAAAAGGCTGGTATACCAACGTAAGTACACGAGCAGGATGATAGTTCTGCACATGTAAAATTTATAAAATAATTTCATAGAATAAGAAAGTAATAAGTAAAAAAAAAGAAAATACCATTTTGTAAGAATTTGGAGAAATATGTATGATTTCTCTAAATTGAATATGATCACAGATTACGAAATGATTTGCTACCATATATATATCAGATATGTATCAAATTAATGATTTGTTTCATCATAATTAATACTTAACGTTCCTATCATACAGATTTCGTACATATAAATATTAGTGCTTAATTATTCGGATTACACCTAAAATAAATTCTCATGCGCAGTGGAGTATATTTATACACCTACTATTGAACAAAGTTTAGATTAAAACACTCTAAATACTGTATGTGGAATACATTATTATGTATATATGGAATACAATATATATGTATATAAGTATTGTTTATGATAATGGAGTCAAACCTTAAACCATGGGTAAAATCAAGGAGAATCAAAGATTTGGTTTTGGTATAATGAATACTGTCATTGATTGTTTTTTTATATATATGTCAACTTTGAATTGCTTGCCTGATTAGTTAGATTTAGCTGTATTTTTATGTGTACAGAAATTATGTTCAAGAACACAACTGATATATATATACGTACTTTGGTCTTTAGGGTTTTATTTTAACAAATTTTAACCAATGAAAATGCCTCTTACAGGAAGAGAAGGGGTAAGGGGTGAAAGATCTTACAAAAAAAAGGGGACTATACATCAATTTTTTTACAAAAGCGAAAAGATTGACTTACAGGAAAAATCTCGTAATAGTAGTCAGAAATTGTGAGGATGGTGTTCCATGGAAAGAGTTGGCCAATTCCTAAGAGGCAACACTGGATTTTTGGTTGCAAACTGCTCATCTTGGTGAGTGAAAGAAAGAGCGTTTGACGGAGATGAGAGAAAGAGAGTGTAGTGATTAATAACAGATGGTTCAGTCTTTATTATATGTTCAGAAAATAAAAAGATTATGCTAAAACGTTAAATTATTATATTTAGAAAGTGAGAAATTAACCTTTCAAAGGGTGTTTCCTATTTTCACGTCGGGTCCTAAGATTTTGGTTGCCCCAAGCCCAAACAAATTTGTGGCCCAAAATACACCCATGCCATGTATGATGAGTTGTGATAAAAGGTTGTGTAAAAGTTATAATTTGTTATATGCATATTTACATGGATATATTGATGTCCATTATAAAACATATCTTTTATTTATAATTTTAATAATTTTTTTTTATTTTTAAGATTTTTCTAATTCTCAAGTATTATATATCTATATAACTCATGGAATAATAACACCAATTTGGGGAAATTTCAAAAATGCACTTTTTTTGGTACATTTTTTCAGTTTTGCACTTCTAAATAAGACATTTTCATTTTTACACTCTTTTATAAAGCTTTATAAACTCTTAAATTTTTTTAGGGCAAATCTTCCATTAGGGTTTACAATTCAGAGTTTAAGTTTTAGGGTTTACGATTTAGGGTTTAGTGTTTACGATTTAGGGTTTAGGGTTTAAGATTTAGGTTTTAGGGTTTAGATTCACAAATCCTTAAGATTTAGGGTTTAGAGTTTAGATTCACAAACCCTAAACCCTAAACCCTAAACCCTAAATCCTAAATTGTCTATTTCGCAAACCCTAAACCCTAAACCCTAAACTCTAAACCATAAACCCTAAACCCTAAACCCTAATTCGTAAACACTAAACCCTAAACCCTAAACCCTAAACCCTAAACTCTAAATAGTAAACCCTAAACCCTAAACCCTAAACTCTAAATTGTAAACCCTAAACCCTAAACCCTAATTCGTAAACCCTAAACCCTAAACCCTTAAACCCTAAACCCTAAACTCTAAATCGTAAACCCTAAACACTAAATCGTAAACCCTAAACCCTAATTCGTAAACCCTAAACCCTAAACTCTAAACCCTAAACCATAAACGTTAAACCCTAAATCGTAAACCCTAAACCCTAAGCCCTAAATCTTAAATCTTAAACCGTAAACCCTAATTCGTAAACCCTAAATCGTAAACCCTAAACACTAAATTGTAAACCCTAAACACTAAATCGTAAACCCTAAACCTTCGTTTTTGTAAATGATAGAAATAAGTGTATTTTTGAAAAAAAAAAAAGTTTTGGTGTAAAGTGTACTTTTGTAAATGTGTATGTTGAAAGTGGTATTTTTGACAAATTCTCCACCAATTTCTTATATTTATCTTTCTTTTCATAATACAAACCCTAATCACTATATACGACCTAAAATCCAAACCAGCTGAACAAAATGAGATTTCCACTAACCTAATTGATGTTTTTCAGTTTTCTGATGCCGGTACCAAGTAGTAATTCACCTTGCTGACTCCGATCTTTTTTGCTTTGATTATTAGAAGTAATTCTAAAAATTGTGCTTACTAAACTTATATATAAACTTATGATTCGAAACATATTTATTATCTAGGCATCTTAATAATATTATTTGAGAAGTTACATGCATATGTGTCGCACTCACGTTGATTCTTACAGTAGTTGATTACAAGCATACCATTAATGAGATAGAATAAAAGAAAGTTTTAATATTTATTCTTATTAAATTTTTAAAAACGTATTCATATTTATATAAATAAAGGGAAGTTTTACTTTCTTAATTTTTAAAATTATTTTAAAGTTTTTCTTTTTAGTATGATTTCAAAAAGACTTTCCTTTTTCGAATTAAAGTTTCTATATCTAATAAAAATATTTTTATATTTCAAAGTTATTTCATTTTTAATATTATTTTAAAAAGACTTTCCTTTTTGTAATTTTCCTTTTTTATATATGAAAAAAATATTTTCCTTTATTAAAGACTTTCCTTTTTTTATTTTTCGTTTTTTAAATATAAATTTTTTTTTTATGTTTAAAATTATTTCCCTTTATTAAAGTTATTTTGAAAAATAGAAATAAATAAACAAAAAAAAATTAAAATTTTACAATAATAGCTTTACAAATATAAAATAAAAAGCTGAGCCAACTTTAGCTTAAACAGAACAAAAAAAAATAATTGTATTTCAATTCAAATGAGTATATGCTACATAATAAATTTAAAAATGAATAATGGTACCTATCTAAATTTTTATACAAAAAAATGTTTAATAAGATATATAACATCTTAAAATTATTTAAAACAATCCTCTATTTACATGAATAAAATAAAAGATAATATTAACCAATAATCTTTTATAGTGGACAAATCAAATAGAAACTTATAAATAAATAAAAGATAATATTAATCAATAATTTTAAGTGAGTTACTTTGTAAAGATTCATGCACAGAAGAATCACATAGTTGTTCGATAATAGTGGAAGCACGGTGTCGCATATTTTTTTAATAAGGTTTAATTCTGATGAATGCTTTAAGAACTATGATCCATGCAATATCCTTCTATTTCTCTATTGTTTTTAATTTTTTTTAGCTTGATGCACTAGAACTTATATCATATTGATGGTTCAAGACATATATCTAATCGACTTAATTACTTTATTTTTAGGTATGAGTTATGTGAAAACCTTAGTTTTTCTCGTCTATCTTACTAAATAGTCTGATTTTCATATTCTGTTTACATAATTACTTTACATATATATAGCGGTTAATTGTGATAAGCACACACTTGTTTTGCTTCTCTTCATGATTTTTCGTTGTCTCGGTCAGGTTTTACTCAATATCAACATTAATATCTTTCACACCCACATATATAGATATACATATAGACACATATATATGTCGAAATTTCAATTTTGATTAAAGTTTATTTGATTGTGAGATTTAGGAATTTACATAGCCGGTTTTTGTTTTCAACGTTTTTAAAAGAATTTGTAGTTCAAAACGTGGAACAAAAGTCATGTGACTAAATATAAAATACAGAAGTTCGCGTGTAAAGATATGTTTATTTGTTTTTCCACTTGACGGATTTATACAATATTAGCAATTAAAGAAAGAACTCTAAAATTATGGGGTTCTACTTCTACGTATACTCGAGTTGCTTTCCAGTGGTTTTGTATATGCTCTATAACCATTATTACCAATCGTTGTTGTTGGTAGCGGAAATTTATACTGCGGAAAGAGATGAAGATCAGAAAAAGCAATTCTCTTGACCAGGCTTGTTGCTTTTGTCATGTTTTTTTTTTGGTTTTCATGTTTTTGTAAGAATATTGCTTTTCTCTTGTGTGGGTGACCTTTCACAATTTACCCTAAAACTAGTAACTATGTTCAGTAAGTTGTTTCTTGGCGATAAATAGTTAGTAAAACAATTAAGCGTGGTGGGGAATCACTTGATAATTTTAGAAAAGAATAATTGAATGGGGTGTGTCAGTTCTATCTATCGTTTTTGTCCGTTCAATTTTTGCAGTAGAAACTTGGACTAGCAACGTGCTATGTGTGACAGAGGCTCTCCGTTAATGATTTTTTTTTGTTAGATGGATTAAACATAAAATTAGGTTAACCGCACAGAGGAGAAAAATCATACTATTCATGTCTGACAACGTAAAATTTAATTTTCTAAGCTCACAATTTCTGCATCGTTTAGGTTTTTTTTCAGAAAGTTGGGCCCTCCATTAGTATAGAAACTTCACACAACATAAAATGGGTTTACTAGAAAGTTTTACAATATTATTGATCTTTCATTAATGTGCACAATTTATTGAAAAAGTTAACTGCAAACAGTAATCTGTTGACCAAGATAGAAGCAATAAGAGACTAAACCTGATATTTTCATTCATTTTTAATTTACTAAAAAACTAAGAAAATCTTCTTTTTTCTGGACAAATAATTATTAAACTTTCTGTTCTCTTTTTCTTCTTTTTTTTTTTTTTTTGAATGACCCCGGGGGTATCCCAGACCTAAGTCCGGACTAATCCCCAAGGGGGAAGGAATGCCCCCGGATAGACGCCCCTCCCAGTTTTTCAAATGAGCCGAAAACATAGCTCATATCCGTGTGGCCAGACGGAGTCGAACTCGTGACCTCCGTATTGGGCGCCGAAGCGTTTCCCTCAAGAGAGCCACCAGACTACCACCATCTGGTTCTCTTTTTCTTCTTCATATAATTACTTTTATTTATCTTATGCATAAGCTCATAATAAATGAGTACCGACTGCCTTTTGCAGCTTCACCCTCTCAATTTTCCGTTTTCTTGATATATAAGGTTGAATCTTCGTCGTCTTGATCAGGGTCTTGAGGCTTCAGGCTGGCCACAAATACAGTCTGTTGGGCCGTCTTTGTTCTGAAGTCGGGTGGAACGGTGAAACTACGACACCGTCTGTATCTCTTTCACTTATCTCCGTCTCATTCACATCCGTCTCTCTGAGGCATCACCTGTAGTTTCACTCATCTCCGTCTCTCTCAGACACCATCTGTAACTCTTTCACTTTATCTCTCCGTCACTCTTTCATGAAAAGAATATGAGCAATATACAGGTTTGTTAATTAATCAATATGTATACTTCCATAAACAAATTGGTACTACAATGACACAAATCTCTTAAAATATTACAGATTTCTTTTATATAACTCGATGTGTTCAACTTCGATTAGGGAAAATTTGCAGCCAGTGTCCAGTGCTGTGTCCTGGGGATTGGACAGTTGGTTGCCTGGAATACGATTCTGACGATATCGGACTACTACTACGAGATTTTCCCGGTAAGCTGCCAACAAACTTGTTTTTCCTTATAACAACTCAACATTCTTGGTATATATATCTAACTTTATCCTATACTAATTAAAGGTTTAATTTGACTATCATAAATTATATATATATCAAGAATCTGTGTACCTAATTAAAGATATATAAATATATATCTAATTATATATATATATATAATGTATCCTATTCCATATATAGACTATTTTTGGTGTAACTATCTTCAATATTATATATGGTGCAGCGTGTTTAATTACAAGTTTGAAAAATTAAAGCTATTATCAATTGAAATCCTCCTTAATTATCTTAAGGAATTAGTAATACATTTTTAAAAATTTACAACTTCACATATTCCGTGTGTGTTTTTATTCTCGATGTTTTGTGTTCTTGATCAAATTTACAGCTAGTTTAACAATGCACCCGTTTCCTTTAAAATTTGATGAATCTATTGTTTTTTCACAAGTTACAAGACCGTATGAGTATAGTAATTTAAGTCAATTGCTTCAAAGTTTGTACTGATAAGTGCTGACGCTAGTGTAAATCAGTGAATTTGTGTAGTAAACCCAATAATAAGAAGCATCTATTTTTTTCTTCTTGGTCGCGATAATAAGAAGCATCTATTGCTAAATAATTGAACTACGTCGGTAGAGTGATCTAATTGTATTTGGTATTTGACAGATTCTTGTTGCAAAATTCTCTTGCATTAGATATCTTTTTTAATCCAAGTCACCCTTATTTTTGAACACGTGCAGGACTATCATCCTGCTCGTATACTTACGTTGGTATACCAGCCTTTTGTCCTCGGAACAATATCAATATTGGTTTACGTGGGCCAGAAGAACAAAAACCATAGGAGAGTCATGACCGGTTATTGCCTCTTTGTCATCGGCACCATTTCCCTAATAACCGTAAGGGATTTCTCTAAAAAGTCTTTTTTTGTTAGTCTCATGACTCTCATCTAAATTTGTTCATCTGTGTATTTCTTAGTCCTTAAATCTTGTCTGATGGTTAAGAACACATTTGTCACTTTTTGACTATTTTATATATGCCAATACCCAAAGGTTCAAAGCATCTCTTTGTTATAATTAAAGTCGTGTCTACACTGTATTCTATTAGTTTTCCACACATCGTTTTTTGTTTTCTGGCTTCCTCATTTATAGTTAAGACTAATGATTTGACAGGTGGACGTGGTAACCAAAGGAAAGGGAGGATTAATCCCCTTTCTTTTATTGTGCATCGTAGCAGCGGGATTTGGGGTAGCTAACGCACTCGTGGAAGGTGCCATGATCGGGGACCTTTGCTGCATATGCCCCGATCTTATTCAGCCTTTTGCAGCCGGTCTTGGTGTAGCAGGAGCCATAACTTCTGCTTTGAGACTGCTTACCAAAGCGGCCTTTCAGAATTCACCGGACGGCCTAAGGAAAGGCGCATGTAAGTCTTAATTATCATTTGACTTGGACAACAAGTTTCTTTATTGCATATGTGTGATAACTGATAAATCTAACAAGTGTTTTCTCCTGATGAAATCAGTATCATTCTTAGCAATTTCACTGTTCATCGAGCTCGTATGTGTGATCATATACGGAGTGATGTTCCCGAATCTACCGATAGTTCAACACTATCGGGAACGCTCGGGACCGAACCCACTGGAACCCGCTGAGTCACGAGTGCCACCAATAGGCAAGCTACAATTGGCGCGTCAGAACTTTGACAGAGTGTTGTGCTTGTTCTTGACGTATGCATTGACGCTGTCAATATTTCCCGGGTTCCTCTATGAGAACACGGGACAGCATACGCTACATTCTTGGTATGTTTAATTACGAATGTTTTTCCTTGTATCATCTGATCTTGAAGTTTGTTTCTTGTTGACATGCGAACAACTATTTGCAGGTACCCTCTTGTCCTCGTCACATGTTTCAACGTATGTGATGCTCTCTCGAGGTACATCACCCTGATCAAGCGGCTTAAGATGGAATCAGACAAATGGATAGTAGCTTCTCCTGTTGCTCGTGTGTTGCTAGTTCCTGCATTCTATTTCACGGCTCAATATGCTGATCAGGGTTGGATGATCTTCCTATCATCCTTTTTGGGCATTACCAACGGATATCTAACCGTCTGCACTCTCACCAGTACACCAAAAAAAAAACTATAAGGTAAGATTTTCATTTATAAGATATCATATAATGTATTTGTATATTTAAGAAGTTAAAACAAAATTCATCAATTGATACTCTTTCTTTGTGTGATTAATAGGTATCAGAAGCCAATGCTCTAGGGAACATACTTGTAGCGTCGATGTTAGGGGGAATATTCGCAGGAGCTTGCCTTTCCTGGCTTTGGCTGATTGACAGCAAGATCTCCTTCTAGCTTCATGTTATATTTTTAGCTTTCAAATAAATTATAGTGCATTATTTTGTTTAAGAATTCAACTTCAGAAGAGAGATTTCACGATTTTCTTTTTAATCTTATATATATCTATATACTACTTCAATATGTTGTGACCTTGCGAGAAAGAATAAAAAAAAAAAAAAGATGAACCATTAGAGAGCAAAAAGGGAAGAAACAAATATCTCTTTAGAACTTATTTATTAAATGAGTGAATGAATAATTTATAAATCTTTAATTATATATTTTTTGTTTTAAAAATCCTATTTCAGTCTATAACTTTTCACCAACATTTTCTTCTAAATTTGTTTTTAGTGATCTATAATCTATTGATGAGATATACATCTTATTTACTTCTTTTGCATATAATTGCTATTGAAGTCTTGTATATTCAATCTTACACTTTTGCATTTTTTTTTTTTTATAAAATGTGAATATATTACCAAGAAGGAAACAGAGTAGATATTACAAGTTTTTATGGCTGGATGCTTCAGAGGCCCAAAAAAAAAAAAAAGCCAAGATGAAACTAAAAATTGCAATCATAGATAGTTCACAACGCTAGGCATGGGTAAACCATTGAGACAGAAGATCTTGACAACGGTTCAGTTTAATGCGCGCCAAGAGAGAGTCACGAATGGATCTATCGATTTGTTTGAAGATACTTACGACCGGGAGAGAAGAGGCATTATGTAACCTGCTATTTCGTTCTTTCCAAAGAAGATATATCGTTGCTTGGGCTGCTAGGCATTATAGAGTCCTTGAAACATGGCGAGATCGAGAAACCATCCAATCCGTTAAACAGGTCCAATCAGAGAAGGATAAGCTGGGGAACCCTAAGCGTGAAAGAACCCACCTCCATACCTGGGTCGTGTATCTACAATGGATGAATATGTGATTCCTTGTTTCTGAATGTGAGTTACAGAGACAACAAGAATCATCTGTAATTACACCCCAGAGCTGAAGACGCGCTCTTGTTGGGAGTCTGTCCATGTTTGTAGTCTAGAAGTTAAAGGCATGCTTTGGAATTGCATGCTTATGCCAAACCGCTTTGAACCAACTCACAATATGTCCTTGCGGTCTTAATAGCTCCCACGTTTTCTTAATCGAGAAGGTTCTTGATCTTGATCCCTCCACCCCCCAAGTATAGCAGTCGGAATATCTTGAATTTTTTGGTGGAGGCGTTGAGATTAATGTGTCCCTTAGTATTCTTATATTCATGTTTCTGGTCCTTGCAGAGGGAAGTCTCCACCCCTGCGCATCCGTGGCTGCATCACTAACTGTCGAGGAGATAGGTAGCCCCATTTTAAGGGGTCCTTCATAGCCAATGAAATCAATGAGTGGACCATGAGGAAGCCAATTATCTTGCTAAAAACTCGCTGTTTTACCGTCACCAATATCGCAGGCAATCAAATTCTTAGCAATTGGTCTCAGAGACAGTAGAAATTTCCAGATCCAAGATTGGTTTTGCTTATATTCTGCCCGCCAAAAATTCGTACGCTTTAGCCGATGTTCTTTGTTCCACGCTACCAATAAAGACTCTGATTTAGAGAATAGAAGCCACACCAACCGTAGGTTCAGAGCCTTGTTCCAAACATTAAAATTTCGCAGCCCTAGACCTCCTTCAGGTTTGGGGAGGCATACCGAAGTCCAAGAAACCTTAGCTATAGACCGCTTCGCGACGTCTCCTCCCCAAAGAAAGCGCTTACTTAACTTTTCTATCTCCTTAATACATACTTTTGGAAGAGCGAAAGCCGACAACCAGAAATTTACTAAGCCATAAATGACAGAGTTAATCAATTGCAATCTCCCGACATATGAAAGACACTTGACAGTCCAACTAGTAAACCGTGCTTTGATCTTGTCAATGAGGGGAGAGTAGTCGGAGATCCTCAATCTCCTACTCGGTAGAGGCAACCCCAGGTACCGAATAGGGAATGAACCACTGTGGTATCCAAAACTGTTGAGAGTGATAGCTTCTTCTGGGTTCAGACCACCATGGAACAATTCTGATTTATCCTTATTAAGACCAAGGCCAGAGAGATGATGGAAAGTGTGAAGAGCACCAGCAATACCTTGCAGAGAGGAAGCTTTCCCATCAAAAAAAATCATTAAGTCATCGGCAAAAGACAAATGGGAGATTTTCGGATTTCTTGCCAATGGATGATAGCCAATTGCACCGTCGTCAAACTTTGAGGCAAGAAGAGAAGCAAAGGTTTCCATTGCTATAACAAACAGCGGAGGAGAAAGAGGATCTCCTTGGCGCAAACCTCTCTTACCTCTGAAATATCCACATAATTCACCGTTCACATTAATCGAGAAAGAAGGCGTTGAAATGCACTTCTCTATCCAGTTAATGAAAATGCTTGGAAAATCAGCAGCCTGAAGGATAGACAAGATGAAGCTCCAGCTTACGGAATCGAAAGCTTTGCGAATATCCACTTTTAATAACCCCCTTGGAGTAACGTTCTTTGCCTTGAATCCCTGAACCAACTCAGTAGCCAACAGAACATTCTCCACCAATAATCTTCCTTTAACAAAAGCAGATTGAGAAGGGGAAATCATACCAGGGAGGAGAATTTGTAATCTTCTTGACAAAATCTTGGAGATTATTTTATAAACTGCGTTACAGCAAGAGATCGGCCTAAAGTCCCCCAGTTTTTCTGCCCCTTGTTTTTTTGGAATAAGAGTGATTGCTGTTGAGTTCCATTGTCTCAAAATCTGGTCGGAAGTGAAGAATTCCTGCACAGCAGCCATTAGGTCAGTTCCAACAACAGCCCAACTTTTCCTGAAAAACTCTCCCGTGAAACCATCTGGTCCTGGAGACTTTTTAGTTGGTAAGGAAAATGCTTCTAACCTAACATCCTCCGCTGAAACCAGTCGAAGCAGCATATCCTTAGCATGCTCCGTACATCTGAATGGTGTAAGCATCTTGATTGTCTCCTTGTCGGCCTCAGAAATGGGTGCAGAGTCGCCACCTAACAGGTTCTCAAAATAATCAACACAATGATCTTGTACCTCTTTTAAATCCTCTATAAGGTTGCCTTCATTATTAATCAAGTAGTGAATTTGATTAGATGACATTCGAGCTCCAACAACACGGTGGAAGAAAGCAGAGTTACTGTCTCCGAAATCTGCCCATTTCACTCTCGAACGTTGGTGAAGGAAACGCTCTTCTGCCACGGCCAAACGTATCCATGAAGAGTGTGCTTCCTTTTCCAATGTAGCTAGCTGAGGAGAAGGATTTGAAATAAGAGAGTTTTGGCACAAGATGAGAGTCTCATGTGCCTCCTTGACTCTTGTTTCCAGGTCAGAATAGTGAATTCTGTTAATATCCTTTATAACTGCCTTTAACGATTTCAGCTTCTTAGACAGGATGAACATTGCCGTCCCCGAGAAGTGTGTGCTCTGCCAGTGAGAAGTAACCCGAGGTATAAAATCTTTGTGATCAAGAAGAAAGTGGGACACTTTAAATGGCTTCTTTCCACTTTTGGAGTTTCCTAAGATAATTGCAGCAGGACAGTGGTCCGAGACTCCCATATCCCCGAAGTGACCGTAGGAAAGAGGGAAAGAGAGCTGCCAATTATCGTTGATAAGGATCCTATCCAGTTTTTTGGCTATGGGGTTCGCCATTTGATTATTCCACCAAGTGTGGATATTACCTCTGAAAGTAAGATCAAAAAGACATGTGGTCATCAAACAGTCCCTGAAATCTGTCATTCCCCTAGTGATTCTTGTGCTTCCCTGCGAGCTCTCCAAAGTGTTAAGGACTTGGTTGAAATCTCCTAAAGCAGCCCAAGGTTTTGAGGATATAACCGGGTCACTTGCCAAACCGCATAATTCGTCCCAAAGCTCCCTCCTACCATACTTATAGTTCACTGCATACACATAAGAGATAGCCACTTCCATACCAGAATGAGGAAGCTTCACTATACACGTGATCATCTGAGGCGAAACCTCAATTACTTTCCGCTTCTGCTCCGACGGCTCCTGGGTCCTCGTCTCTGGATTCTTCAGACGCGACTGGTCATGCACCTATTCCAGATTTGCCTTCACCCGACGCTAGATCTGAGACCAACGGTCAATCTCCTACTTCACCCGACGCAAGATCTGAGACCAACAGTCAATCTCCTACTTCAGAAGCTGTGCCAATAAAGCCAGTTAAGCCTTCATGGAGGGACATGGTTTCGGGAAACAATAGTAGCAGAATGACTAAGAAAGGTACACCTTTCCTTCTGGAATCGGGCGAGTGGTGTGTCAAGATCCCAAATGAAGTCATCCAGCGTAACCTTGACAAATGGGAACCGTTCATCATTGGACAGTTCCATGGAAACTTACCATCCTACGGTGCTCTACATGCTATTCTAAATGGTATTTGGAGCTTCAAGCAGAGAGACATCTCCTTGTCCAAGCTGGGACCGAAAACTGTACTCATCAAAATACCAAATCCAGCTACAAGAAAAAGGGTCTTGAATCAAGCTATGTGGCACATAGAAGGTCAGACAATGTTTGTGGTTGACTATTCCCCAGGTTTAACTCCGGTAATGCCTGAGATAAAGGAGGCTCCTGTCTGGCTGGAGTTGCACGGTGTCCCTCCACACTTCTTCTCAGAGGAAGCTCTCGAACACGTAGCAGGAATGGTTGGAGACCCTCTGTTCCTACATCAGTCAACAATTAATCTTACCAATTTGGAGGTTGCAAGAGTGTTCACTATCATCGACCTGACTAAACCACTTCCTGAGGCGGTAAATGCTCAGTTTGAAAATGGTGAAATCCATAGAGTTGCAATCTCCTGCCCATGGCTACCTCCCATCTGCAGCCACTGTCAAGAGACTGGGCACAGTATAAGGCGCTGCCCATCAGCCCCTATAACATGTATTAAATGCAATTCGTCATCGCATCAATCAGAAAACTGTCAGAGAGAGAAGCATCAAATGAGTTCAGATAAAACATCTCTAAACCAAGATCAAAAGAATACAGAATGTGGGCTGGGAGCGCCGGCTAAAGAAGTGGGAGAGCCATCCACAGGTAAAAAGGACAAGACGAAAAATAAGAAGAAATCTAAGAAACAGTCTGATCTCATCTTCTCTCAGGAGAAACCATCAACAAAGACCAAGGAGAAATATCTGATTGGTAATGAGGAAATCAAGTTTAAGCAGCCACCTCTACATAGGAAAGGTAAAGGCCGTGGAACTGGGAACGGTAAAGGGAATGAAACGCAAACGGTTTCTTCTTCTTCTGGCTCGGGCTTAAGCTCTTCCTCCTCTGAATCTTCCTCTGAAGATGAAGCCGTTGTGGACTCGGAATCGGATTTACCTTTCGCTGATGAGGAAAGCCCAGAGGACACATCGAAGTTTATCAAAATTCTCTCAAAGAAGGAGCGCTGGATCGAAAAGAACATAAGGGGAAGGGCCCCAAGTCTAAATCTAATCATTAATGATGGTTGACACTTTTTGCTGGAACATCAGAGGTTTTAACGATAGTATTAAACGTAGTAGCTTCAGGAAATGGCTAAGGCTGAGTAGACCTTTATTTGGTAGTATGATTGAGACGCGGGTGAGGATTCACAAATCCCAGAAATATATAAAATCTTCTTTTCCTGGATGGAAGTTTGCTGGGAACTATGATTTTGCAGAGCTAGGCAGAATATGGATGGTCTGGGAGCCACTTTTGCTTTCTCTACCATATATAGAGCGGTTTATATATATCCTTTCACTAATATGGTTCTATTGTGATATTTTCTACATTGTGAAACACCTTTGAATACCATATTTCTTACAAAAAATTTGGAATTCTTCATTAGTACGTATACATCCACACTATTATTTGATCTCAAATACTTGACCTTCCTTTCCATCTTGTTCTGTATTTTCTTGTTAATGTTGAAGAACTGTATTATATATCAGTAAATTTAGGAGTACTGCTGCAAATGTAGCTAGGAAAGATTTTTTAAAGAATATCGAGATGTCCCTATTACCATCCAGAACTAGAAAGTTCGTATGGATGAAGCAATCCAACATGAATATCCAGATCATATATACAACCCCAATAAATTTTGCTAAGGTGACAAACCTCATGGTTAAGATCAAACTTTATTTTCAAAGATAAACACTTTTACTTACTCAAGCCAACATCACACATAATCTAACATACAAAAATCAATGCAATGTTGAATGTCTCGCAAAAGAGTCAAACCAGCCAGAAGGTCATCAGAAAAGACATCTAAAAATTCTTGAAGAGGCTTTGTGAACACATGGTTGTTTGAGTTGTCTAAAAATTATTCGTTGAAATATCCATAAGAAACTGTCTTTTTATATATGGTTGTTTATAATTGGTCCAATCTAGGTTTAAATATTAAAATTTGATTAAATAACTAAATTATGATAAAAATATTCATATTATTTAGATGGAAATTCCATATGAGAAACTATACTAATGTAAATGCTTTAAGAATAGATTTATTAATTTTTAACTTGTAATTTATATTTTTAACAACCCAGCCTGAAATCAAGGCCCAGGAACTGACACATTAATTGTTTTTTTCAGGTATTAATTGCACTCGCAAAGAATAAGGTATAGACCAAAAAAAAAACTTCTTTCTAACTAATGACGGCTAAGTATAGGGGTGGGCGTTCGGATAACCCGGTCTCGTTCGGTTCGGGAAATTCGGGTTTTCGGGTTTTTGGGTTTAGGCTTAGAGGTCCCATTCGGTTATTACAAAAAATTGGGTCGGGTTCGGTTCGGGTTATGCCGGGTTCGGATCGGTTCGGGGTGTAAGCTAAAAACCCAAACCCTATACGGATTCGGTTCAGGTTCGGTTCGGATTCGATTATTTTTTACTAACATATCGAAAATTTTGAGTATACAACATGATTTAGGGGATTTGAGATCAAAATTTGTGATGATCTGATTTTTCTAGTTTCCAAAATCCTTGAAAATCAAAGATCCAAAACTATCGTTTACGAAAATATATTTTTTAAGAGAGAAAATCTTAAGTCTCGTATATACACTCAAGAAAGTTTTCGCAGAGTCTTCCTTACTCATTAACTTCGGTTAACCCTTTTGGGTATCGAGTTCGGTTCGGATAAATCCGAAACCCATTGGATCTGACTCATAAGTACCATTCGATTATTTTACTATAACCCATACTCGTACCGAACCGATTTTTCCGGATCGAGACCGGATTCGGATTTCGGGTTCGGAAAATTTGCCCAGCCCTGGCTAAGTATATATATATATATATCAAGATTTTCCCTTCTTTAGTAGTAGAAGTTATATTAGCCGATTAATTAATTGCGCAGATCTTATTTGAATGTTTTCTTCTTTTTTCGTCAATGAATCCACTTCGAATTTAAAACTGTTAAGATTCACGAATCATAGAAATCCATTGATTTCGGAATCCAAGAATCCTTTTTAAAATATCATCTTCGTTATATTTGCTTAGATTTGGGGTTTGAATATAGTTCCTTCATCTTTTGCTCCCACCTGTAAATTACGTTACCCTAAGGTGAGTTTTCTTCTCTTTTGACTGACTTTTTTTTGGTCTCTTTATCACAGCTCTAACCTTAATTTTTGTTTTCTTTAATAATTTTGATGTGTTTCTTCTGTAATTAAGTCAACAGCTCACTCGTGTAATTCTATCTATTAGTGACCAGATATCTAATCTTCGAGCTAATGTTTCATATGTTTGTTTTTTTATTGGGGATTGGATAGTATTTCTAATTATCGGGCGTCTTTGTGATATATACCAAAAATATTAACTAAAAAATGTTGGGGGTTTATATATTTCACATCTAAGAAACCCTAAGAGGTTTCGTGGATTCAAAATCGACGAAGTTTCATTTGCTAGTAACTGAATATATAGATTTGTAATAAAATGAAATCAACCAAGACATTCTATTATTGCTTTTTTAATTTCTGAAACATTTGCAGGATTTGTGATCACCTGATGAGTAATCCAGAGGATGTCCCTAGTAGGATTGGGGTCGGTATACACTTCTGGTTTATTCAATAGTTCATATAATCTATATAGTATAAATACAACTTCGAAGATTTTAATTGAGATTTATATGTTTATGATGAACAGGGGAAGAATGTAGCACGACTTGTGTGTTGTATCCTAGGAGTAGGATCTCTCGTGGCATGGAATGCAATGCTAACCATCTCCGACTACTATTATCAAGTTTTTCCGGTATCCCTCTATAAGCAGTTTCTCTATTTTAAGACAAATCGATTAGATTAGTTATATATCGGTTTAATTCTTTCTTTTTTTGGTTGTTTAACAAAAGAAATATCATCCTTCGAGGGTGCTTACAATAGTTTACCAACTGTTCGCAAACGTTTTTATATCAACACTTGCTTACAAAGAAGCTAAGCTCAGTACCCGATGGCGTAACATTTGCGGGTACAGCCTTTATACTGTTTGCACCTTTTGTCTCATCATTGTAAGTACTCTCATGAGTTCTCTAGTAGTTCTTTAATATTATAACGTCAATATTACATACATAGTCCTGATATTGATATGATTTGGTTTGGTGAAAGTTGGATCTTGTTTCTCATGGGAGTGGAAGCGTAGTAGCATATGTTGTCTTGTGTTTGATCGTTGCTCTTTTCGGGCTCTCCGATGCTTTTGTACAAGGTGCAATGGTTGGAGACTTGTCCTTCATGTGCCCCGAGTTCATCCAGGTTTTAATTGTTATCGTTTGGAGATGTATTTTTTTTTTCTTCCTATTATCAATTTAGCTCAATTTTTTTTTTTATTCAGGCTTTCATGGGCGGTTTAGGTATAGCCGGAGCTCTAACCTCCGGTTTAAGGCTTATTACTAAAGCAATTTTCAATGAGTCTTCCGATGGTCTACGAAAAGGCGCTTGTAATGTCTCTTCAAAATGTCTTCAAAATTAAATTGTTTTGTCACATGTTAAGCTAATTTTAACCATCATGTATTTTTTTCAGTGTTGTTCATAGGAATAGCGACACTGATCCAGTTAGCCTGTCTCATTCTATATACGTTTGTCTTTGCGAAACTCCCTATCGTGAAATACTACCGTTCTAAAGCTGGTAAAGAAGGCGCCAAAACCGTCTCTGCGGATCTAGCCGCTGCTGGCCTCCAAGACCAGGCTGAACAGGTATGTATTTTCTGGTTTATATTTTAACCAAATAACAACGTTATTTTTGTCATTTGTACTTTTAAATACAATTTTTATGACATAAACATCAAAATGTGCTGTTTGCCAAAAAAAAAAACATCAAAATGTGCTATTTCGTACTTCTCAAGGTTCAACAAATGGACGAGTCTAAGATTCAAAGATTAACCAAGAAGGAGTTGCTACGGCAAAACATTGATCACGCCATCAACCTCTTACTCATATACATCGTTACTCTATCGATTTTCCCGGGATTTCTCTACGAGAACACAGGGAAACATAACTTGGGCGATTGGTAAGTAACATTGATTATACATTAGAACTACTATATTCATATCTATATATATTTCACGACTATATTTTTATGTTTTGATGTGTTCAAAAGGTATGCTCCAGTCCTAGTAGCCATGTACAACGGGTGGGATTCGATTGCGAGGTTCATTCCCTCGTTCAAACCGTTGGCAATCGAGTCAAGGAAGCTGATCACAGTCTGCGTTGTTGCACGGTTCTTGCTGATTCCGGCCTTTTACTTCACGGCTAAATACGCAGACCAAGGATGGATGATCTTTCTCACCTCTTTCTTGGGATTGAGTAACGGCTATTTAACAGTCTGTATCTTCAGCATTGCACCAAAGGGTTACAACGTAAGTTACTTCTCTCATTGATTCGGTTTGGTTTTTGTTTTTGTTTTTGTTTGGTTTAACAGTGATATTTGAAAATCATTTTGATAGGCACCACAAGCGAATGCATTAGGGAATTTGCTGTGCGTGTTTCTATTGGGAGGGATCTTCCTTGGAGTTTGTCTGGGTTGGCTTTGGCTCATTGGCAACGATTCCTTTTAGACATAACTCAATCCAAATGCATTTTAATTGTTTTCCTCAGCCAGCTATTAAACTACCAACTCATTACGTTTAGTGTTTTTTAATTATTCAACTTTTCTTTTCATATGTAATTATGTCAGTTGGCTTCATTTCATTTACTTTGGTTTTTGAATTAACGATAAAAAGGTAGATTTCACTTATGACGGTCTCACCCTAGTGTAAATATTTTTAGTTCTTAGTCATATATGTAATGAAAGGTGAATATTCATTATTCAGAACACTGATATGTACAGCAAAGAAAAATACAAGTTTCTTGTAATTAGAAAAATGATTAAAATCAAAAGAAAAGAAGAAGAAGAATAAAAAATTTGAACTTTTCTTTTGGTATTTTTTTTTTCTCTACTGTAAAGATGTGTTTCTTCAACTCCTAAGTCAAAACAAAAGTTGGCTCGCATTCAAATGCGTAAAAGAATAATAAAGATTGAACCTTTATAATCTATGGAGCCATCAGTCCATCGATAGTGTAAGAAAGTGATTTCATCCAATCAGTTTTCAGCAGCATCTTCTGTAGCGTTCGCATTATATCGTATCCCGGATCGAGTTTCCGTTGCCAACCCTTAAAAATGCAGAAAAATTATAGCTCAAACCTCAGTCTTGTTATATATGAAGCAAACTTGAAACATCAAGAAACTGTAAACCACTGATTTAATAAGATAGCTTAAGTTAATAACTCAATGAGTGTGAGAGATTTGAACTCACCTCGAGAACTAATGTCGTAAACATCACGGTGGATACATTGCCGTCGATATTAACTCTATGGCGTCTCATTTTCTCGAATAGTTCGTGCATACAATCTGCTGGATGAACTAAATCTCCTTCTGCTGTTCCCCAGAATCTAAACGCTTCTTCTACTTCCTGTTACAATGGTTGTATATGTAAACACCAGAGAAATGAAGAAACTTTGAATAATGCAAGAGAAAAAAAGAACAGAGAGATCTCACCTCGACAAAAGCCTGTGGATTAGGACAATTCTGTTGTCTAGATAATTTAAGTGTTCGTTCAGCAGCGGTCCGGCCATCTCTACGTGCAACCGCCTTGAAAAAACCGAGTAAGTTATCTCTGTCGGGTTTTGAGAGTTCTGCAGTCATGCCAACATCAAGGAAAACGATGTGTGGCTTCTTCGATTTGAACAGACCTCTTCGTTCACCGTCCTTCCGGACAAGAATATTCCCGGGATGCATATCGGCGTGGATAAAGTTGTCCACCTGAAAAGCAAGAATGAAATGAGATTTATGTAAGTTACAACTTAACTGAAATGAACAAAAAAGGATTCAAGTGAAGAAAGAGGCAGAACCAGAAGCATCTTCAAGAGAGCATTAGTTCCGATATGAGCTACTTTAGACTTAAGCCATTCTTGTCCTTCTGAGCCATCCACATAACGAGCCACGCTTTCTCCGTGCTCGAATGACTCAACCAAAACAGAGGGATGCACAAGCGGGAAGACGGGTTTAGGGAAAGAGACATCTTTCCATCCACGGAAGTTGTATATGAACCGACTCAAATGAGAAGCTTCCCTTGAGAGATCAACTTGAGACAACATGTAGACGCTAAACTGTTGCACGCACTCGTCCAATCTAAGCCAATTCAAACCCGGAACGAAAGTAGTTAACTTTGCCGCCAAATTAATTATCACAAAGTCTCGCGTCATGGTTTCCTCAACACAAGGATGTCTAACTTTAACAGCAACTTCAGAGGACTTAATCTTTTGTCCTGGATACTGAAACTTCAGAGTAGCTCGATGTACTTGAGCTATGCTCCCAGACGCCACTGGCGCCTCATCAAAGTCCTCGAATATATCAGAGAGCTTACGACCAAACGCACTTTCGATGGTTTTCTTGGTGAAAGCGAAGCTGTGTTCAGGAGCATTACTGTGAAGTTTCGAGAGCTGCAAACACAAATCCTTGGAGAACCGATCAGGTCGTGTGGCAATCCATTGGCCGAATTTGATAAAAGCAGGACCAGCTTTCTCCAGAGTTCGATGGAGGACCTCATGCCGTAGTTTTCTAAACCGAGGCCCGCATGAGAACTCCAAAAACGCCATTACGAGATTCGGAGAAAGCAAAACTGCTAAATAGAGAGCTCTCCCCAAAAGAACCACACCTTCCATTGCAGAAAGCAACAAAGTAGAGATAACAATAGGGATGTTCACCGCACTCCTATAAAGAGAATACTGCGAAGGATAACGTTCTAAAACCGGACTTGGAGCCGGCCTTTGCGCCCATGCCACTTTCCTACAAGTTAGAGCCAAGACACCAGGTACTAAAAAGTGCGAGCTGGCTACAGACAAGGACAACACTTGAGCTATTTTGCCTATCCTAGGTAA
Source organism: Isatis tinctoria (assembly GCA_010577795.1). Classification (NCBI taxonomy): domain Eukaryota; kingdom Viridiplantae; phylum Streptophyta; class Magnoliopsida; order Brassicales; family Brassicaceae; genus Isatis; species Isatis tinctoria. Next base: position 33,968,939 of record CM021250.1, read on the forward strand.
GTTCCATTGGTGCATAGAGTATCTATGAAGAAGCCATTTCCAAGAGACTTGAGCACGTTGCTTAACTACATAGCTTGCAGATGCAATCGAATAGCTTCGTGAGGGAAGACGATTACCTAAAGATCTTCCTTTAGCATAAGCCAATGAATGATTTTGACGATACCCAATACTCAAATTTCTAGCAGACGGCGAGTAGAATCTGAACTGGGGCAAATTCAGAGAAACCTTAACAGCTGTCCCGTTTTTCTGGTTAGAGTATATGGATTGTGTGTATCTGGTAATCACTTTAGTGACCAAAAATCTGCAGGAATCCAAAAAAAAACCCACCAAAAAGGATTAAACTTTAGAAGGATCCGAGTCAAGATTCAGACTTTGTAACTACAAAAAAGTTCTAATTTTTAGTTATAGGATTCAATTTTGTGCATTCTCCAAGACAACGGGAAGCAAAAAGCTAATCGGATTGTGAATCACGGGAGATCGAGAAAGGAGGAGACGAACCTAGAGATGAGGTTCATGGCGAGAGACGAGCTCGAGAGAGAAACGGTTGTTGTTTGGTATGATTTTCAAACCGTAGAACGTAAGGAGCATTGTCTCATCGATGTTGACTCGGGAATTAGGGAACAGTGGCTCGCCGTTTCGTGGGGTTTTGGAGGCTGAGAAGACGATACGGAGAGAGAGAAGGTCAGTGATTGGTGGCGGCGAGAGGGAAGGGACCCACAAAAGACGACCTCGTGGGCTTCACGCTAAATATTTGTCGTCGGTCCAAACATTCACACTAAATATCTTTTTTTTTTTTTTTGGTGAACCGCTAAATATCCTTTATTATGTTGTAATTTAGTAATATCACGTGGGCTTTACCGGAAATACATTTTTTTTCCTAAAAAAAAAGGAAAAAAAGAAGTTTGTTTTTGGTTAAAGAAAGAGGAGAGAATTTTCCACGATAAGAAGATTCTAAATGAATAATTTCTTGCAAACAATGAATAGTATAAGTTTGTTAAGTGTACAGTTTTAACAATTTATGCTTCTATATGCTTTTTAAATGCTGTGCAAGTAGGTTTTTCCAAATATTTGATCAAAGAATAAGTGTTATAGTACTAGTTTTGTACCATGCTCAATATTTTTAGGTAATGTATTTTCTTGTATATTAAGGTTACGAGTTTTGTTAGATGTATGATCAGTAATATATTCTGTTTTTGTTTATTAATTTTAAAATATTGTAAATCAAATTCTTTAACTAAGTAAAAATTTATTTGGTTTGATATTTTTAAATTTAATTGCGAGAAAGTACAAAGTAGATACCTAATAGTTTTAAAAAACTTCAAAAAAATAAATTGGAATGCCATCTCCTGAATTAGGAAAATTGACATTAATCCATACTGAGACGTAATACAAAAAGGCATTCACTAGTTGAGTTCCTCACTCACAATTGATTCGTGCTATTGAGAAGAGTATTTGCAGCCATATTCACAAGTTAGAAGGCCTTCTTCACCGGTGGTTAAAGTTCATTCATAACCAAACATGACATATGATTTGGTATGCACAAAACAGTGTTTTCATGTTTTTTTATTTCTTTTCAGATGTTTTTTTATTCCAGTTATTTTTTTTTTGTAAATAACTCTACTAAAAAAAGGAAATTGGCATACACATAACCTTTTTCTAATTTTACATTCATTTTAAAAAAATGTGAGATATGATTCTTTGTCAATTCTCAGAGAGTTATTAGACACAGTTTTTTTTTTTAATATCATTTTTACGGTTTAACCCTTTTTCTAGATGACATTTTCTCTCCAACAAGATAGCCTTACATGTAATTATTCCATGTTTGCTTGCTGTAGACCTGTAGGCTGTAGTATATTAGCCTTCTTCTAGATTCATTTTCTTATAGTTGATCAGAATATCATAATAGTCCAACAAAGGTTGTGTCATCGAAATGACAAATGGTCAATATGTCCGAGTGGTTAAGGAGACAGACTTGAAATCTGTTGGGCTTCGCCCGCGCAGGTTCGAACCCTGCTGTTGACGAATTCTTTTTTTCTATATTCAATTTTAGGCACATAATGTAACGTCATTTAAATTAACTTGCCATGACAACATACAAGTGTTGGATGCCCTCAAAATGTAACGTTACACAATTAAATTAACTTGCCATGACCACTTACAAGTTTCTGATGCAGATACATTTTTACAAAAATTGTAGCTTTTACCTCAGAATAGTATTTACTTTTCAACACAAAGAGAAAGCAAGCACTACTTAACTCAGGTAGAAATTCGAATTAGGCCAGACCAAAAAAAAAAAAAAAACCATATCTGCAGCGCGAAAGTGAAACTAGCTAGATCATCACAAGAAATGTAAATGTCAAGACTTTGAGATATAAAAATCATTTTGATTACGAACGAATCAGTGCATATGGGGACGAGTTAATGCATGTTACATGAAGAAATTATATAGTGTGTTTTTGTGTGTAAGTTTGTTTACTGAATAAATTAAGTTTTCTGACTTGCATTTTGAGGGGAAAAAAGTTTTTTGGAGGAATCTTGCATTAATGAAAATAAGAGAATATATGGTGCTTGATTGAAAATCTGAAGACATGAGATGAGAAATGGCAACAAAAGTGAAGAGGAGAGCAAAGCAAAATGGGGAAGCCTCTCCGAATCTGAGCTGGTTAAGTTGCATGCAGAAGATGAACTTGTCATTTATCAGTCCAAATGTGCTTAGTTCTTATTCCTTCCACGGAATTAGTAATTATGTTCTTGTTGGACTTGATGCCTCTATGTATCGTGCGGATCGCTTTACATGTAATTCCTTGTTATTGCAATGGTTTATTTATTGACCTTGTTAGGCATTTCTTTTTATTATAGTTGATAGGATTAGGCGAAGACAAATATGTGTCATGCTAATATCAAATAGTCAATATGTCCGAGTGGTTAAGGAGACAGACTTGAAATCTGTTGGGCTTCGCCCGCGCAGGTTCGAACCCTGCTGTTGACGAAACGTTTTTATACTGTTTTCTGCTTTTAAAAATAACATACAAACGCGCAGATAATTTTAAAAAGTTTAGCTCGTAAGCAGTGCCTCGAGGCTCTCGTTTAATTATGAAACCGATCCGAACTAATATAAGAAAGAGATAACAGACTTCAGGTTTGTGTTTTTACTCTAGTTTTCAGTTGTGGGCTTGTTCGTATAGACTGAATACTCTACCTTTTGAAAAAAGTCAACATAGAAAGGTAGCGTCACCTGCAAGTAATAGCGTCACCCTCGACTCGCCATCTCATACGCTTACGGCATATCCTAAGTCCTAACGCAATCCCGACTGGAAAAGCAACATTACTGTACATGTAACATTAATTAACATCCATCCAGTTCATTGTCAGAATCACAAGAAAACAGAGAGAAACATTACACAGTTCAAGAACATCGACAAAAACAGAGAGAACATCACACAAGTCAATAACATATTGGCTGTTACAAGCGAGGGATAAACTTCACTTTTCCTCAATAGTGCCTTGTAGTCTTGCGACTATCTCGGATTGTGAGAACACGGTCTTGATTTGGTTGAAGTATACGCTGTTAGAAAACCGGTTTTAATCCAGAAAAATACAGTACGAGGTAGAGACCAAGAACAGATGAAATGTGCATAAAGAAGAAGACCAAACCTGATTATGTGGTTCCGCTCTTGTCACGACTGTGGTAAAGGTCTCGTCCCACCAGTGGCCTGAGCTTCATATAGCAGATGCTAAGTTTTTAGAGTAATGGAGTCAATGAGATACATATAGTTAGTGATCAGTGAACATTACGTTGTAGATTTTCCTTTAAAACAAAATTTATGCAGATTTGAATCTATACCAAATCCTTTCCAGACTTTAGTTTTCTCTCTAAGCAGAAGGGTCAAGTTGTCCGACATTATTAATTCTCAACTATTACACCATCCAAGTCTCTGAAGTTGGCACCCTGTGAGCAATAAGAATGGTTATAGACATGATGAACAAATAAATGTACACCTTCATACTTCATTGCTTGAAACATGACATTATGATATTATAGCTCATATTTATGCTTTGTACCTTCGTCGTTGGAATCTTCATTCATAACCAAACATGACATATGATTTGGTATGAACAAAACAATATTTTCATATATATTTTTTCTCTTTTCAGATGTATGTTTTAACTCCAGTTGATTTTTTTGTAAATAACTCTATTTAGAAAAAAACGAAATTGGCATACACATAATTTTTTTTTTTTAATTTCAAGTGAGCAGTGTTGAAGATTAAATTGGACAGAGAAATCATTTTTATCAAATTTTTAAAATAAACACCTGATGTATTGGAAGATATTATAAAGATAATATATATTATTGTAGATGAAATAGTTAACTAATACTTTTATATTAAGAGATTAGAGATTCGATTCTCATATAACATAATTTTGCAGATTAATGAACTAGCATAGTGCAAGTAAAGGTATTCATCTTGGGACTTATATATTATCGTGGATCTTTTTAAAATAAATAATTATTTATTTTAAAAATGGTTTCGTAATTGTTCTCATAATTTTTATTAAAAATTCAATAATATATTAGATGAGAGAAAAATGCAGTAAATTGGACATAGAGTTACAACTTTGCAACCGAATTTTCTCAAATAAAATGTTAATAATTTTTTTATATGATCTTAAATTGCTTTTTATGTTATTATTTTTGTTGTGTACAATTCACACATAATCAGACTCTACTAAATTTGAACGAGTAGGAGCTGTCAGGAATACTAATACATACTAGGATATATGTCTGGTCAGAAACGCATATATGTGATTCATCAAAGTAAACGAACAAGTAAACCCTTTGGAGGAAAATAAGCCGTGTGTCTTTGTGATTCTCAAAAGCTTAGCAAATTAGAATCAAAGTGTTATATTATTTTTCTACAGAAAAAGGAATACAGCTTTTAAGCTTCAATCAAACAAAGCTTATAGCTGAAGACACTAAGAACTTGTTTTCACATAAAGCAAAAAAAAGATGAAACTTGTTCGTCCTTTATTGTACATCTAAAAGACTAGAATAATGCCCATAATGTTCTCTTTTCCCTTTTATATTCATTTCAAATTATATATCATCTTCATTTCTTTTGGCGCATGGCATAGCTTGTCAAAATCTATTACAAATTGATTCTAATCGATCGACAGTTGAAACTAATGATTCGAGTTTTCAGGTAGAAGTGAATTTGATTTTAAATATATTCTGAGTTTATGCTATCTTTTTCATCTCTGATATCTGATATTCCAAACTAGCTCACTATTTTTATCAATGACTTTTTATTTGAAATTTATAAATTTCATTATCATTATCATTGTAAATTACATGAATCTAAGTTACAGATTAAACTTTTATTTAAATTCCAAACACCACGATAATCCCAATAGTATGCGGGTTTATTCATACATTCACGTACTTTGAAGTAATTATTATTGTTTCTTATTATAATTTGTTTTTTGGTGTTTTCTTGTGGTTTAATATTTGATAAACATCTTTTACACAGAACAATATTTTGTGAAGAGAGGAACAATATGTGAAAAGTTACAAAGAGTCCTGCCAATTATTGTATATCTGAATCGGTAGAAATATACGAACTAGGTAATCAAAAGGACTCCTCGACTAGAATTCGAATTGCGGAGATTACCGTTGTGAACTCTTCTCTCCTGATTGTGGTAAAACCGAAACCAAGAAATAATAGAAGTAAATTTTTTGATGTGTTGTTGAGATAATGTTACAGTTTTATAAGACAATTTAGAGATTTTATTTCCTTAAGTACAGTAATCACAGGATATAATACCAAAATGCATTGCAGATTTTAAGCACATGTTATGTTTTAGTCACTACACATATAAGATATGATTTTGGGAAATTTATATTTCCAATACGCTCAGAACTACAAATTTCATTATCATTGTTGTGTTTGTGTTCATGCTTTTTTTTTTGTCAGTTTCGTTTTGAATTTTGATGGGTTCATCACGTTTTGTTAGGTTTGTCAATTTCGTCAATTTTTAGGACTGCTAGATATGTCAGATTTTTCAGTACTGTTAGTGTCGTCATTGTTTGGTAACCAGGGGCGGAGGCACTTGAAGCATAAGGGGGTCATCTGACCCCAGTAAAATTTTATTATCTATAATGTTTTCTAACCATTTTTAATATTGACCCCAATCAAAAATTTCTACTGACCCCAATATATCTAAAACCTAACTTTATGCTTAACTGAAAATATGTATTTGATATTTCAAATATATATAAATATCCATGTTAGTAATTTAGATAATAAAGTAGGTTATAATTAAAGTATGTATTTGTGTATCTATCCTCCATAGAATTTTTGTTATTATTAAGAATCACATATAAAAATATCCACCGTACTAGAAACTTTTAAAAATACTGATTTTTAAATCAAATAAAAATGTCATGTAATTGTCTTTTTTCATTTGTTACAAAAGTTTACATAAATTATCATACATTTTAACATTCTAAAATAAATTAACCTCAACTAATTTTATCTTCTATTAAGTTAAAAATGGTCAATGCTTATATAGAAATCACTATATGAAAATTGTATTCAAACATTTTAGGTGAAATTAATTATAATATTTGAATACAAATCATTTTAAAATTTATTCACTAATACAAAATCTTTAAATAGATTTTTTTAAAAATTATAGTGATTATAATGTTTTAAGTTATTTAGAATATATATAACAATTTAAATGTTCAAAATTATTAATTTAAATTAGTATATTATTGACCCCGGTACAAAAACTTTCTGGCTCCGCCACTGGTTTGGTTCATCCAGTTCCACTATTGAGTGCATCGGGCGTGTTCGTGCTCGTCGGCTTTGTTGGTTTCATCGGTGTCAAGATTGTTGGTTTCCTCAGTTTTGTTGTGTCTATGGTTTTGTCGGGTTGTATCGCCATACAAGCATATGAAAATGTGATTCTCTTTATCTCTGTTAACGTAGGGTACGCATTTGCAGTTGTTAAAATGGTCGAGTAAATAGTGTCATCGTTGGTGTCATTCTAAGAAATTTTCATAAAATTGAAAAGTAAAAATCTAGACTTTGACTTTTAGGCTCTGATAAAATGAAAAATTTAGATTGTTGATATAGGCTTATCTTGGACTGCCAATTTAAAATCTGGGAGAACAACCTCCACAAAGTAGAAAGGAGAAGGAGAGGTGGATAAGCCTGTCTTTAGTGGCCAAATCCATCTCCCCATGCAAATTCGAGGTAAACTCCAAAAGTCAGTGGATTAACTAATATTAATCTTTATATACTACTTCATAAATTATCCCAAAAAAAAACGATGTAGGACTTTCTTTCACTAACACTCTTTTCTTAAACTCAAGTATAAACAATAGATTGGAAAACCAATTACCGAGCATTGTGGGGAAAAAATATCTCCATCGGTGCTTTTGCTAAGCCTGAAACAAAAAATCTAGCCGAACAATTAATTATTCGCATGACCTCTTCTAAGAGAAATGAAGTAGGACGTGGCTCTGTGGTGTGCAATCTCACATTGCGCTAAATACGACGACTATAGCTATGTTTATAGTTTGAGACAGAGACAATAGCTGGAGAGCATCTAATCTCATTGAAGTCCATCAGTAAAAATATATATGTATTTGTAGTAAAAAATGCCAAATTTTTGCACCATATATAGTTGCATTTTAAGAAAATATGTTGTTGTGATTTACCTTCTCTATTGTAAAGGGAAAGTGGAGAGATGTTAAAACCCTAACTTTTTATCCCATCTCTATGCATGTTATTATGTTTGTTTCTCAACACACAAAAGGGTGCCTGGCGGGACACCGTTTTCACTTCAAACTTGAATATTGGCTGGCTCTACATGCTATGTTCTATGGTTAGGACTTATGAGAAAACCAACAATTAATTGGGTACAATCCAAGAAAAAAAAAACATTGTAAATATTTTACACATGCATACCGCTACTTAATTCATATATAATCATGCATGTGACCTCTTGAGTAATTTATCGAGATTGAGATCTTGGTAAGAATTCAATTCTTGCATATATTATTAGTGGCATTTGATAGATTAGAGTCATTAGACACATACATGTCTTTATAATAAGATGTGAATAATCCTCTTTCTTTAAACATGAATGATGTTGATTGTTGAATGTCAAATTGGTATATATTTATCATCAGTATATATACTAAACCATATCTGTATATTCAAATCATAAAGTAGGAGCAGTGGGCCTGTTGTCTACTGGCTTCCACTACCAATTTTCAATATATATAGTTCTAACCGAACGAATATAAACTTCAATCCATGGACACACATTTATACATGGATATGTACGAAAGTAAATACATTTATATCAGAAATATAAATCAGGCCGATTTCTATAAAATTAAACTCGATCCGATTTGTCTCTCTCAAAAAGATGTTGTTTTTTTTTTTCAAAAAGATGTTCATATCAGTGGTTTAATATTGTTTTATGTTTATGCATAGAAGTATTGTTAATAAGGTATTATTACATAAGCAGCTATTTTATTATTATTTACAGTAAAAGATTAGAAACTGTTGATTCAATTGATGATAAATAATGATCTAAAATACAACTTATTTATATTATAAATTAAGAATTCATTATGAAATAAACACAAAAACAAAATATTAATTGTAATTAGTATTTTTTATTTGTAAGGATGGGTTTAGGTTCTGGGCTAAACTTTACTTTTGGTCTGCGACTAATTAACTTTTTGTTAATTACTTTATGATTTAAAATATCTCTTCCACCAGAAATTAGATTATAAACACAGCAGGACCTATACATTTAGTGATAAGTGGTAACTCAAAATAATTTTGTCGCGTATGTTTCAGTAATACTAGGATAAAATGTAGAGATAGTGTAAGCAAACTAAATTCCTAACTATATTCTACTATCATGTTATGTATATATATTGTTGCTAACAACATATATATATATATATGAATATATTCTATGCATATATAAAGATAAATATATGTATAGATTATATATATATATTCTTGTTATTTCGTCACCATAGAAATTCGTTATACAAATCAGAAACAAACTAAGAGCTTTATATCTTCAATAAGTGTCTTAACAAAGATGGCACCAACGGCAAAGATATGTATAATTATATATTCAAGAACAAGGACAGGAACAAAAGGTTCTTCAACATAAAAACAACCCATATCTGCTAAATTCAGCAATAAAATCCCCTACGATATATTAAACTAAAAGATAATAAAGAAGAAGAAGAAGAAGAAAATACATAAAAATTATTGTCATGCTTTAGAGTCCTCAAAGCTGAATTTAGCATATGTTCCCATCCGTCTTGACAACCACAATCCTCTCTCTTTAATCACCTATACAGAATTAAAAACAAAATTTAGCTTAATCATTGCATATAAAACGTCATTAATTTCAGGTATGTATGTTTCTTTTTCTAAAATAGAGCCTATTAATTTATTATAGGTAATCCCATTTTTCTAAGCCCTAAATCATTCTTGCTTTCGTAGTTGGTCCCCTCCAACACCATTGTTGCCTCTGCCCACCTTTGAAGAGTCACCTTCTCCTTACATCTCTACTTTTTCTCCAAGTAATGATTCAATCTTTGATCATGACTTGGGAATTCTTTTTTTATTATTATTTAGAAAAACCATGATTAATTGATTAGTATTTTGATGCTAATAAAGAACCGTATGATATACGTTCCTCTTCTCTACCTGAAATTGTTTCCCCCAAACGTCGGTGTCCAAAAATCGGCTGTTGTTTCGTTAGCCACCGGAAACGTGCTTGATATGGGGACGAGACAGAGACCATGTCCTCTTAGTTCTTGATTCTCAATTCCATCTTGATTCTTAGATTTACCAGATATCTGCATGAATCTATAATTAGTACTTCATTAACCATGATAATAGCATGAAGACTCCAAAGTTGGATACTAATAAAACACTAGATGTAATAATTTAACCTGTTGTTGCTGGATTGAGGCACCTTGTTTCATGTATGGAGTGCTTAGAACCTGTATTTAAAGACATTATTGTGCTCAAAATTTATTCATTTCTAGGGTTTCTGGAATTAAATAAGATTTAAGAAAAAACGCTAGAAACGTACAGTGACTTGATCGTGAAGGAACTTGATGTACTCTATAGCTTCTTGGAGAACCGATGCAGTATCTGTCTGAAAAATAAAACCAAAGATAAAAAAAGAGTAAAGAAGTTCAATACATAATCCTGACCCAAAGATGAAAAAAAAATGGTTTGTGTATATTATAATCCAAATAAATAGAATGAATCATTCACCTTTCCGAAAGGTGAAACTAGTTGTTGTAATGAAGTAATCTGGTCCCTTAGATTCTCTTTTCTCACCTGTTACATTTACAATCTATTTCATCCACCAAGAAATTTAATTAAACTAAAAGGTTAGAAACAAATCTTGATTAATGATTGTGTACCTTAAAAGTTGGCAATGGTGAAGGCGGGGTAACTCTCGGTTTCTTAGTCGACGCAGATTCATTATCCTTTGTTCTCTTCAAAGAATCGGCCTGACCTCGTGCCTTCTGATTCTTCAGTTCAAAAAGAAAACTTAATAAATTAGCCACAAAACTTATACATCAGACAATTATATATACGTGTGATTAACTACCTTGGTTTTGTCCTCAGGACGAGTAGATATTATCTGCGGAGACGTGGTTACAAAACTGTTCTGCGTCGTGTTAACTAAGTTAGTGGGTGATGAAGAACTCCAAAAGGGTCGAGAGTTCGTGTTGTTAGAGAAGTTGTTATTTAGTCCATAAGCAGCTTGATGATGAGGATTTCTCTTATTATTAGCCCAAGAGAGCTGTTGATCGTTGATTGAACAGCTAGTGGTGGAAACGAAGCTGTAAGGACTCGGTTCGGGATCGTAAAAGGTTCGAAGCAAGCTCGAGGAAGAAGAAGTTGATGAAGATGAAGAGCAAGCTGGATTAAGAAGATAAGGTGAAGTAGTTGTGGATAAGAATCCTTGGCCATGATCTTGATCTTGTGAGGTCCTTATGAAGCTTGAGTTTAAGTCTTCTTGTCTGAAAACACAAAGCAATAAGCAAAAGTCATCTCATGAATATTATTGAAGGTTTTCAATTTCATCAAGAAACTAGAACTGGAAGAAATTAAAGTTAGGGTTTTTTCTTAAGAAATTTACAAAATGGTTTGGTTCCAATCTGAAGAAGAGTTTGTGGAAAACCCTAAACCCATCATTTGCAACGTCGAGTCAATCGTCACGGTGCTTCCTCCACTGTCGGAATCGGCCTCTCGCTGCCCGAAAACGATGCTGTTGTCGGTACAGGTCATCCTAGATTTGATATTGTTCTCTTGAGAGCCAAAATTATCTGAAGTCATTGCAGCTCCGAAACAAGGCGACAAGAAATGATCGGAAGGAGACATGACGCTCCTAGGAGAGTTCCACCACGCGCCGCCTCCGCTACCGCAAATTGCTGCCGTCGCTCGAAACTCCTCTGCCATACAAATAGATTCAGAAAATTTTGATATATGGTTACTCCTAGATTGTTATCAGACAAAGGTCAAGAGCTTATATGAGTGTGTGAAATTTGGATATATGTTTTATGAGGGTGTGTATGTTTATATAGGCAAGTACGGACAAGTGTGTGGAAATTACCGGAAAATAGTTGACGTTTGAAACAGTTTTAGACAAAAAAAAACTATATCATCATAACGTTCCCAAGTGAATTTTTAATTCTAGAATTTTAGTTTTGGTTTTATATTTAATTAATTTATAAGGTTAAATATTTTATTTGAAAGAAAGATGTAATAATAGAGTGTTCCTAATCCCTCAATTCTCTTCTATTATTCTAAGAACAACTGTATGTGTGAGATTTGTTTCGTTGCTGTTTAGCTTTTCTAACACGCGATAATTGTCCTCATGTTTAAAATTAAGTAAATATTTAACTGAGATTAGATAGGTGTTTGGTATTATGCAAGATGCCAAAAGGGGATAATATTTATATTTAAGACATTATATCTACCGGTAACGTAAGATTGGTTGACATCAAACTTCTAAAAATCACTAGTTTACTAAGTGGTCGGAAATAGAAATTGGTTATATCAGTTAAGTAACGAGGTGTATATCAACTATAGTATTTATTAAAAATTAAATTAGATGCCAAATAATGCATTAAAATATAGTGTAATTGGATCTAATATTTATAGGTCGTGCTGTAGAATTTTTAAAATTTAGTGTTGTGATTTTAAGTACTTCATTAAAATCTAAATCGTGTGTTTGTTTAAAACTAAAAAACTTGAAGTTTTTTATAAATAGAATTTTCATTCTTAAATATAATTAAAATAAAATCTAAAATACATACAAATAAAGTCATATAAATGTTATCAAAATTTTAAACACCAACAAATCACAAAATAAAAATCCCATTATATAATTTTTATTTTGCACTAAATAATGAGTTTTCTTACCTAATACAAATAAGTATAGTTTACTGCGATTATTGTAGGGTTTGGATAAAGAAAAATAATGCAAGATTTACTTCATTGTCCATCAGATTCTTTTGGGGGGTAAAAATTTTACCGTAAAATAGTCTAGTATAAAATAAGATTTGTTCTTGTGGCTTGAGACTAAAGGGATAAATGGTATATGATGACGATCGTCGATCGATGCTAAGTTTTGATCTGTGTGTCACGTCACCGTTTCTGGACCTATTGTGTTTGTGACTTTTTTCCTAATCTCTTTATACCAAACGGTCCATATTCTTTTCAAGTAGCTTTTTCTAAATTCCGTAAATATTTTATTCTTCTAATAAATGTGATAAGTCAATCAATTATTGCACTTTATTAATACAAGTCATAGTTTTGTTTTTTCCCCATTTCCTTAATATTAGTATTATTTCCATCTGATGCGAGGGCCACACGAATTTAAAATTAGATTAATTAATGTGTCGATAAATCTGAAAATGGTATAACTCTTGAATTGTTGTTGGTCAGGACTCATGAATGTTTGAACCGTGTTATACCAACGGTTGATGTGATGTAAAATCATGGGAAAAAACTCACTTAAAACCTTAATTTTTTTCTTAAAAAGCATGTATATGAAAATTATTGTGAAATATTTATACAATAGAGATTTTTTAGAAGTATATATGGGAAATTCTTTTATAAAAAGATACTTTATTGATATTAATTGATAAAATAGTACTAATATTTGTAAAAAAAATACTGAGAAAATGTTTTGCCAGTTTTGTTGAAAAACTAATCAAAACTGGTATTTGGTTTATATTTAGTAAATGGTAAATTTTTTTTTAAAAAAAAACAGTTTTCTTTAGTTTTAGGGAAACTATTTTTCCAAAAACTTGAATGGTTTTTTTTTGTCTGAAAACTTGAATGGTTAATAAAACAGTTTTCTAAACAAAAAAATCTATTTTAATTAATCATATTAAAAAATTGTAATAACTAACTAATAATGCCTAATGGTCTCTTTATGCGACTCAATGTGCTGACTTAAGAGTGTCTAAGAAAATAAGACTTAAGAGATCGCAATTAATACAGAGGCAGTTAGGTCAGATCCATGCGACTAGTAGGACTTTGTCAAGGAAATCTATTTTTTTTTTTTAATATAAGCAAGAAAGTGTAAAACCAATTTGATCAATTTGATTAAGCCCATGAGTCCATGCACCCCGCCAACAACGAAACTCTCACTTACCGATTGGTTAATAGTTAATCCAGAGAGTCGACCCAAATACTTTTCTTATGAACCCACTTGTTTACTTTAGGTTGATTTTAGATAAAAGAAACAAAAATAATTAAATTAGATTGAGCGTTAGAGTGTGTGACAACCATGAACCATCATATGACAACCTAAACTAGATCTAAAGAATCGTTGTCAGATTTGGAATATGTTAGAAAATCTTTGTTAGAATTTGAGCGTTAGAATGTGTCACAACCATGAAGTCATGAACCATCATCAGATTTCTTTCTAACGTCTGGTCGATCCCATCTATAGCTAGACCGTCGCTGCTCTAGGCTCTTCTCCAGCGACACTTGGATTTCCATCATTATCGGACACATATGCTAAATAGCCTTTTATGTTATAAATTCCAGTTTCTTTTTTCAACTCAAATAATTCATTAGATTCCGGAACATAACTAATCTAGTGGTGGTTTAGGTTCTACAAGAAAAATTCTAACATCTCTAGATCTATTATTGCGAGCCAAAGAATTGGATTTACTACTAAAAAAACGAGACACATTTACTAAACTACAAGTACTGAATCTGTAAAATCTCTCTCAAATTTCCACTAGTTTTGGTCGATTTCTAACATATTTAAGATGGTCATCATATAATTATCAATCATATGACAAAAGTAGTTTTACTATAATTGTCACAAAGTATAACTTTTGTTACTATAATCAGTCTTGGATAAACCAGTCATCGTAAAACATCTATATGTGAAAAAAAAAAAAAAACATCTATATGTGGAATATAAACAATGCTAAATTTGAAATGGAATGAATACACTATAAATAAAATCAAGGTGAAGTATATATATAGTTGAATAAACTTTTTTTTTTTTGAAAGTTTTACCATATTTCGTTATTAATCGGGAACGTACGAGTGGAAATTAACTACAGAAAATAAGATTCATGCACTCTTTTGGAGACGAACTTAGTTGACGATGAATAGACCATTGCTTAAAGATACGTATGTAATATTGCTATGTACACAAATACAATGACACACAAGTATAGATACAGACACGTACCGTATATATTATAGATGCAATATGAACATGTATGTAATTTAAAAGTAGGTGAGGGAAAACGACAAGTAGTCAAAAAGTCGGACCCACACGGCAAATATGAGTGGATCCTTTGTTTGGCGCAGATAGTCGGATAAGTGTCAGCGACTCATTCTTTTCTTCAAACCCCCAAATCATCATCTCTCCTAACAAATTTGCAATTTTTTTTCTTCCAACAATTATTTTTCTTTTATATTTGCAAAAGCAGAGTTTCCTTAATTTTCTTCTTGTTTCTATTTTTGGTTAGTTTATTCTTTATACTACTCTTTCCATTTCACAAAGAGAATTACTTTTAATTTTTATTTCATTAAAAGTTTCAATAAAAATCTAATTTAAATCTTATTATATTAGTGTATTAATTAAAAAATGTTTTATTGTATTTTTAAAAGTTGTAATATAATTTTAATAACTTTCTTAATATAGGTTAAAAAAATAACATTTTTTGTGAAATAAACATAGTAACAATTAATGTTTTTCCAACACGTAAATAAAATAACACTGTCTTTCGAGCTCACCAAGTATATAATAATTTTTTATGTTGTTTAAATAAGTTATAGTTCTACTGTGATATTCTTTTTCAATTTCAAATTAATTGTCTTTTTATTGAAAACTATTTATTATAAATTAAAAATCCTTTTTATTTTACTGTAATTTTTTCATTGATTTCTCTTTTATCCATTATTGTTATAGAATTCCAATAGTCAAATAAACGTAAAATTATACATATATACATTTTTAAAAAACTTGTAAAAAATATTAAAATATAATCCATAAAATGGAGAAAATAGAAAAATAGAAAACAATAAATTATTTGTGATACAATTTATATATCACTGGTATTAATATTCTTATTAATTGTTAGATATCTCGTATGCAGGATGTCATGCTGACGCAAGGATGAAATACATAAGATTACAAAAAAGAATATATTTTCCGCACGATTACAAAACGATGAAAAACGATCGGAAATCATCATGGCCCTGACGGACACGTGGGGTAGAATATTAATAGTGAAAGGAAACTGTCTTCTTTAAAAAAAAAAAAAATACTATTTAGCAATGACGGTCAAAAGAAAAGCATTTTGATTATTCAGCTCTTATATATTTATTAGTGCTTTTGTGCTTAATTAATATCAGTCTTTATGTCAGATAAACAAAGATCAAGTCAACACAATTTCTCCAATGTTTTAATATTGGATCATTTTATCAATTTCAAGTTATTATTATGTGTCATTCCATTCTCACGATAGATGTCGCAGGAGCAATATCACAGCCGTTGTGTAGTGTCATGACATACCTGTGACATAGTTATAATGCAACCAAATTTAGACACAATTGGGATCATTTTATATTAGACGAAATATGATATTGTAAATTTTCACCCAACATTTATTTTTAAGGTTACAAATATAAAACAAATAGACATGGAATAGTATAGTTCTGGTTCATAAACTTATAACCTTGTAACTGTTTTCTTATTGGGGCTAAAAGATGTGATACTTGTGATTGTTACGAAAAGGTTTACAAATTTGTAATTATCTTAAATTTAAGAAAAGTAATAATAATAAACTCCAAAGATATAATCTTTTGACACGTTAAATGCACAAAAGCACAATCAAAACATCTAGCTTTGGTGATGTCGCTACTAATCAGTCGTTGACCATGAAAGCATCGGTCTTCTTACAAGTTTTACTTTTTTAGGTAAAGTTGACTCCCATTTTATATCTGTATTTTTAATTTCTTGCATAAAAGGTCAACGCAGAACTCAAAATCAATACGACTCTTCTAGATATCGTGCCAAGGACACGACAAGAGCCGCCCCACGCTTCTACTGCTGTTTTGTCCGTTTCCTTTGGTCCTTATTATATGAAAATTGTGATAAATGCGAATGAAAGTCAGATGTATTAAGAAAATACAAGAAAAAGAAACCAAAAAGTTATCAAGTGGGTGGTATTTGAAAGTCTGTAAAATCACTAGCTCAGTTCTATTTAATAGGAGTGATTTATACATTAAATGTGATATAAGAAAACTGTGGACCAAAATACCGAATTTTTAAGGTTTATAACCAATATGATCTACTTCTTATTTTGGTGAATTAATTTGACAAACTCGCAATAAAATGAAATTAGATAAATCACTTTTTACTGGTTTTCATATTAAATATGTGCATGAATGATATCAATATGTTAAATAAAAGATTTTTAATATTTTATATCGAAATTTTGAAAAAAATTAATAGTAATATATAAAGGAATTAAAGTGATTTATTTACTTTTATATTAGTTAAATTTGAAATTTATCTAACCTAACATATAATAACAACATTTTATTTTAAATTTTATTAGAATAGTCTAAACTGAATTTATTATTATCTTAAAATAAATTCAGTTTAACATAAATCGAGAAAAATCATTATCTTGAATGCATATTGAAATAACTTTTTTTAAGAAAGCAACATTAACACATAAGAGATTCAATCTAATTTATTCTTGTTGAATAATTTCGACCCAGAAATCCATTTAACTTAACAATTTTAATCTTCTACTATAATATAACTATTTTTCTTCCATTTTATAATTAATTACAACTAGTTACCTTGCTGCAATCTATCTTACTAGGACTAGAAGCTATTTTTTCACCCTTACTTTACTAGAAGTCTAGAACGAAAACAAATAAATTATTTTATTGGGAGATAAATGTGATAAGTATAATTTTGATTGTATGAAGCCGAATTGCGGAAGACTTAAGATCCTTTATTTATAATATATATTTTCTCCGTAATTTTCGTATTAAAAAACACATCAATCATCATGAGTCTTTACTTTCGCAGACTTCTAAGAAGGTTTCGAGAGAAGAAATGAATAAAACAAGGTCAATGGCTTTAGAGTCCCTGTGTTGTGGTCGTCTCTATGGTCCCACTTGTAACCCAATTCGGTAGAAAGTTGCCACAAAATAATACTAGTAGTAGACTAGTAGTATAAGTTTTGTCTCGTTATCTTTTCAATTACCACATAGGATCTATTGGGCTTAATATGGGTTTTGTATATTATGGATGACTAAATATGTATTAGTTGAGTGATTTAAGAGTTATGTGTAAATATTGGTAGTAGCCCATTCATGTGAATATAAGAGAAACTTTTTCGGAATCGTGTTTCCTTTTTTCTTTGGAGTTGTGCGATTTTGACATGATATTAAAATCATAGGGACTAAGATTTGCGTTAAGTGTTGTTTCGATCGTTTTTTCTCTCTTAATTTCGATTATGTCACTGTCAGATATTAAAAAGATGAAGTTATAGAAAACACTCTCCGTGTTGTTGGTAAAGAAGATACAAAAAGCACTTCTACAAAGATAATTAATCCATATGCTAATGCAAGCAATATACTACGACTACCTCAAGTTACTATGGTCGATTGAAACGACTATGGGTTAATCTTGGAGAATATGAGCTGAGTCCAACGCGTGATTGGGTGATTGTAGTGGTTGTATACGTGTGGAAAGTGTACATATGGAGGTTGTTGTTGTGGTTTGAAAGCGAGAAAAATTTGTAAAGGTGAAGAAAACAAGATTCATATATTTCTTTGTGGATTAGACCTAAATCTCATAGATTTCTTGAAGTGGTGTTGCTGTGTACGAATCATCTACCTACTTTGAACCAAGTTTTCTCAATGGTACAAAGAGAGAAGAAAATGAAAATGCAAAATGTGAGAAAGAGCATTCTAGAGCAAATATGACTTTCATGGTTGGGACTTCATAATCGTGAGCTCGAGGAGCAAAATGTCTTGTGATTTGGTTTTCTCTCATTGCGGCCAGATTGGTCATAAGTAAGATGTTATCAGTTGATTGGATATTCCAAGAATTAGGAGAAAACATGGTATAAGTGGAGTCAGACGTGGTCAAAGTGGATTTAAATGTTGTCAAGTTGGTCGCAGTTCATTTGGACCATGAGCAAATGTTTCTTATGAAGATGGAGAAGAGGTTTTGAACCTGTTTGGTAGCTTCATAAAAGAAAAATTAAGGGCTTTACAAGCAATGTTTACCACATAAAAAATTAGCACAACCAAGATATTAACCGGTAAAAAAACATCTATTTGTGGATTTTTTTTTGTTATATAAGAGCGATTAGAGATATATTTTTCCGCTTCATGATTTTGGTTGAAGGTAGAAGACGTATGGCTATAAAATTAGTACGGTGGTGCTTGGGAGATGTTTGAGCTTACTGAGGGTTTTGTATGTGCCATATCTTGATGATTATCTGATTTCTGTCTCTAAAATGAATGATCAAAATGATTTTGTTGCTTAGTTTTATTCTCACTTATATGTCATCTAAGGCAGTTTGTTGAGGACGATTGGAGCAGGCTAAAAGGCTGATAGATTGTTTTACTTCTGAGCTGTGGAGAATGTTGATGTTGCTCGTTAGATTATAAGGTGTTTGTGTATGCCATATGCGCTTGGGACATTTCTCTTCTAAGATAATTAAGTTGTTTTCCGTATGTTGTTTTTGATAAAGATTCTGGTTTTCGTAATAAAAATCGTGTAAAATTTGTCTCTCCATCCTAAAAACACTAGATTATTTTCAGTTGATTATGAATAAGATGACTGCAGGTTTTGAGATGATTCATTGTAATGTATGGGGGCCATATCGAATTCCATCTTCGTTCGGATCACTCGCTATATCTTTGACAGTTGTGCTGCTGTAGATGGAGTGTTGCTATGCAAGAATGCACGCAAGAAATTAAGATATGAAATCTGGAGTCAGTAATGTAAATGTAAGGTGAGACAAGAATAAAGTGAAGAAACTAAAAGATATACAAACTTTTTAACGAGGTATGGATTTTTTTTCCTTCTTTCGAAACCACATTCATATATTCAATATACTAAAAAAAAACAAAAAAAGAAGCAAATATAACCAATTTGCAGACGCCTATATCAATACAATTCTCTTAAATTACGGCTTGATTGTATAACATGTATTCTTTGGAATCTAGACTTCAGTTTTCCAAAATCTTTGGAAAACCGTCAAACACGTACATCAACAGTTCAACACCAATGCACCAACAGACTTGATCACCACAAGCACAAAACAACGACGACACTCCACCGCACACAATCACACGATCTCATAATCGAAAGCTCTCTATACCTTTTATTCTTCTAGGTTTACTTTCTCATAAGGTCACATCCTCATCTTATAACGAGCCGAAACTTGCGCTTCTAGCTTCTCCAATCACACTTAAGAAGGCAATTTCTTTTTATTTTTTCTTCAAGCAAAGTTTCTTTTCACTTAATTATATGATCCCATTTGTCTTTAACCAAAGACTTTTATTTTATTTTTCAGGGCTCAAATAACGCTCATACATCTCAGTACTCAAGCTCTTCGTCAACAATCGCACAACTCAACTTCCTGTATCACCGCTGGT
The DNA here is from genome assembly GCA_010577795.1 of Isatis tinctoria. Taxonomy (NCBI): domain Eukaryota; kingdom Viridiplantae; phylum Streptophyta; class Magnoliopsida; order Brassicales; family Brassicaceae; genus Isatis; species Isatis tinctoria. The sequence goes on from CM021250.1 coordinate 33,989,191, forward strand.
ACTACTCTATGTACAACTTGAGGACTAATACAAGAAATACTCCCAAACGACTGCATCAGAATTTTTATCAATTCAAAATACCTATGATAATACTTATACGAGTCTAATTATCAGACTTAGCAAAATAACTTGAGTACATTAATAAAACATTTACAATGTTCTCATTTTTTTTACTCTTGCGGTTTCTTATCATTTATTTTCGTTTTAATTTTTTTGAATCATAACTAAAATGAGACCAAGTGTTACACTACAATTATGTGAGAGTAAAATAAAGTTAAGAGAAGATGTGAAATATTTTTTTTTGTTTTATGAAACTAATAACTAAATAACAAATTAAAACCATGGAAAATTCGCAAGAATTCGGAATCGTAAACCAGAAAATCGAATAAGAAAATCATTAAGTGTGTATTAGAACCAGAAATACTGATTTATAATTAATCTAATATCATAACATCAATTACTATTTCTGAAAACGTAACATTCAAAATTGTCATTTCCATTCAGGAGGTTAAACATTCACCAAGATCAGGTTTGAAGTTAATTTGATATTTATTTAAATATCATGAATGTAGTTTGAGAGAAGTGACCATTTAACAAAAAGTAAACTACCTTACGTATATGCATACTATGAAAGTAAATAAATAAAAAATATATATTTTATTAAAAATATCCACTAAGGCGGATAATCTGGTAGTAAAATAATAGATTAGGTTATCTAATTTCAACTACCTGTTTATCAGTCGAGACTATAAAGAAACTACGTAACTATGAAAAAATAAGTATATAAATTGCACAATTACGGATATGAAGGAAATAGTTAATTCTTTTCTTTAGGTGATACAGCTGTATTTGGTACCATACGAGACGCACCAAACATATGAAAGCAGCTTCCATTTAAAGCGTAATTCAATGTAAATGATTATGTTAGAATATGATGATTAAACAAAAACCATCATTCTCAACAAATAAAGCAAAAGTTTTTGAATATTTAAAAGTGCTCTACATTCTCACATAAAGAAAAGAAAGAAAGCAAAATGACAAGTGACAAAATTGATTACTTTCTGGACCCCATAGTTTATACAAAATTCCAAAATTTTCCTCTCTTCTTTCCAGATTTTACAAATATCCCCCCACATTTTTTCCATTTTCACAAAACAGCCCCAGCCTTAAAGAAAAGAAGTAAACACATCTTTTGTTCAAGTTTCAAAGAGAGAAGATTTAAGTTTTAAATCTCACACACCCCCAAAAAAGCTCTTTTATCTCTGGAGTTGAATATCCATCTTGCTCTTCTCTATCTTCTCCATAATAGATCCTACAATAACAAGAATAACATAAAAATGGATTAGCATTAAAAGAAACGACAACATTTCGAGAAACCAAAAGCTACACACTTTTGACTTACCAGGAGGATAGCAAACAGGAGGATCTTCAAAGAGAGAGCGAGAGATTTGTTTATGAGCAACACCAATATCAAAAAGAACGAGTCCAGAAGAAGGATCATTCACTGCAATGCCTTTGACTGGTAACCAAAGAAAAAGCTCTTCTTGTGTCAAACCTTCAAGCCCAACAAGCCCACCATAGCTCAGATTTGCTTTAATCACACTATCAAAGTATACTCTGTTTTCGAACCGAGCAAAACAAGGATTCTGTAACTGAACTTTGAGCTCCCCTGTCTTTACGTCTAGACTGTAACTCTCCACGTTGTCTGGAAACAAACCACCTGGTAAACCACGAGCTTCAAGGAGGTTTCGGATTGAGGATTGCGAAGATGGAGTCGTGAACTGGAGTAGAACAAGAAGAAGAAGAAGAAACAGAGACATTCTCTTCTTTTTTTTCTTCTGGATGGATTGTGAGATTTGTGTTTTTGAAGGGTTTACAAGTTTGGTGTTCTGTTTTTGTCAAAAGAGTGGAGAAGTGAGTTGTCTTTTTTAGCTTATGAGCTGGTTGGCAATGAGTTGTGATTATTCAGAAATACATAATACTAAAAATATCATTTTGTACCATGTTATGATTTTTTTTTAAATAATGACTTAATATTGAATAATATGATTATGGGTTGTATAGTCTAACTATTTGAAATGATAGTCTTTTGCCTTAAGTAAAGCCATGTTGAACTAATTGACGTTGTAACATCCGCAAATCACGGTTCGTTTCCGGGAAACATTATAATGGACTAAAAATAAATTAAATATAATGGATTTTCCTTTAAAACATAAATTAGTGGTTTTTAAGTACCAATCATGGTTAAGTGTATCACACACATTATTTACCAAAAAAAAAAAAAGTATCACACACATTATTCATATTTTTTCTCTCCTTTTCCACTTAGTTGTTTTGGTTTAAACGAGGATTAAAAAAATTTACAAATTCCCCATCTCTAAAACAAAATTCAGACTCGTTACAAGGGTAAGTGATTGGATCGAAATAGAAATGATGTTGTTGATTATCATAGATACACAAGGAATCTAAACTTCTCACGTACCAAATTTCACCATCTGGTTTTGATTATGAAGTATGTCTGCTATTGAATTTTCCGGAGGAATATTGTTTCTTCTTTTTGGCAGTCTTCCATCTAGACATTATTCTTTGTCTTGTCTAAGAATTGTACAAAGAAACGTGGGCTGTGGGACCAAACATTCTTAATCATAACCGAAAATATCGGTTGATATATTGCAAATTGAATAAGAAAGAATTTTCCATGAAAATCGTCAAATTTAATTCTAGTACTTCTAAAACCTTTAATTTTGGGACTCTTAGAACAAGCTTCTAAATCATTGATAACACACAAGAAAAAAAAAAGATAAATAAAAAACAATAACGAAATCATGGATCTGAGTCCATGCCACTAGTATAAAACTATATATTAATGTGACTGTTATCCCCGTTTACAAAAAAAAAAAAAGAAGAAGAACGTGGCATTTACGTAAAACGACAGCTTGTATTTTAGAAAAATTCTTTTTATTGATAAACATAGCTGTATAAAAGGTTTACATGAGAAGTGAAGTTTTTTTTTTTTTTTTGTTTACACTAAATGAGAAGTGAAGTTAACCTAATCGAATTTGGAAAATATTCTAAAACCGTAATAGAAATACCATAAACGAATAAACGAAAAAACGAATTGAAAAGTCATCTAAATATATCAAAACACGAACCGTAACGCCATCTTTAGTATAAGTGAACAGCGAGTAATCACAACAAAACTGAATGAAACCAAATTGAATAAATTGCTTTAACTAGGGTGCTTGGCAAATTAACATGGCGGTTCTTGATGGAGCCCGTAAAGTAACTTATGAAGACAACACGCTTTAGTCGGATCGGAATGAGTAATATTAGGAAACAGTTTCATGTATACCTCTTTCTTTAAATCGTTATGAAAAAAGTGTTATGGACATCCATTTGATTACTACGGATATGAATGTTTCATCTATACCCTTTCCCTAGCTGAAGCGAAGTAATATCCTATGTCCTTTGATCTTCATGAGAAACAACTTCATTCTTTATAGCATAACGCCAAACCTTTTTTTTAACAGTCTTAGAGTCAAGTTTAGGTTTGGCTACAGAAATCACAGCTGCAAGGGATGCTTGATGCAAATGTGAGAAAATAAGATCAGAAACATAGGCATTTAACTTCTTCACCCTCCTGATGATATTCATCGTGTACATAGGATGATGTTTTTGCTTCCTTTTATGTAGCTGCAGATGCAGCAAACATTTTTTTTTTTGTCAAACTAAAATAGCAAGTTTGTTTGACCACAAAAGTGATATTGAAATTACATACAATATTAGAAAAATTAGATATACAATTGATTAATTTTTTTAAATAAATTATATATTAATATATATATTATTTATACACATCTTAATCGATACACTAAACCTTTTAAAGTCTAAAAACGTATTGAATCACTATATTAATACAGCTGATGTGAGAATTGAGAATTAATACACTTAAACTGCTTTTTTGTTTTTAGAACTAAAACGCAATCAATAATGTTTTTATAGGAATTTAAATGAAACTAGCTCAACTATAAGTTTTGTTTTGTGTAGTTTGATTTAGTTTGATTTTAAAATGTACTATAACTAGTTGGTTCATTAGATGTCTTACTAGAGTTGTTTCTAGTATATGGAGCTGATTCCTTGCAATAACCTTTGACTTCATTTCTTTGTAGCCATATTGTATCCATTTTTCATATCTTTCAGAAGAGAGATCATTGTTGTTATTAAGGCAGTTTCTTTATGCAAACATCATAATTGTAATTTTTTTTACCACTTTTTAATTTTTAAAAAGAACAATATTTTTTTTCCATCAATTTCTTTCTTCTCTCTACCATTTTCCACCAAATCGCCAATTTCTCTTTATCATTGTTCACTAATCACTACCTTCCCCAAACCACCAATTTTTCAGGGTGATGCTTTAGGTTGTGATTTACCGACCTTTGAATTTACATTAAGTTTTTATATATACTTTATCTCTCCAAAGTCCTTGTCGTACATTACCAAAATTTTATAAAACTCTTGTGTAAGAATGAAATTTCTACTATTGTGAAAAACTATGAATTGCAAAAAAGTTTGTAATCAGAAAATAAAACAATTACAATTGACAATACTAGAATATGGGAAGAACAATACAAAATGGGTAGTTAAAAAAAAGGAAAAGGAAAAGAAGAAGCAAACACAAAAGGTGCTCACCATTTTACTTGTCTAAGGATGTTTGAGTTTATGAATGTGAGTTTATGAATGTGTGCTCACCACAAAAATAAATAAAAATATCAACAAATTTTAATATAGTAAAAAAACATAAATTAATAAAACAGAAAAAATAAAAATAATAGCGAATCAATAAAAATAACGAAAATATACTAAAATATTTATATCTAAAAAAGAATTTAAAAGATAAATAAATAATAACTAAAATCAATACACTACAAAATGTAGAGAATTTTAGTAAATTAATGAAAATGATAAATGATATTCTATTTATTCACTTTATAAAAGAAGAGTTTTTTTTAAAATTTTAACATTTTGAATACTTATTTTACAATATACAACTAATGTATTACAGATTTACCTAGATAAAAAACATGATTAATCTACTCAAACTAGTTTTTTATAGGATTACACTAATTCTACGACTTTTTTTAATCTAATTCACTTTTTTGGTCTATTAATTTGCTAGAAAATATCATTCAGCCATTCGACAGTTTACCAATTAGAATTGTATTTTCATCAAATTTAATTTCTAGATAACTAATATATTTTTTTTCTTACAGTATTTGTTGACAGGAAGAAAAAAAAGTGTCGTATTTACCATTTAGTGATCGTGGAAGTGACAGGTTTAACCCCTGTTCCGTTGTTCCAGCTCCCTTGCCTAATTTCTCTCGCCGGTTCGATCGAGAATCTTCGATCAATCGTTCTCTAACAATTCCCATGGAAAATCGCTCGATAGGAATCTGGTCGTTTAGGATTTTACTCGTCGGAATCTTGATCGGCGCTTCCGAGGCCTCGATTCACGACTACAAGAACGAGAAGTTCACCGCACAAGCCAATGCTCGATTCTTCCATGGTGGTAGCGAAGGTCTTTACGCTTCCAAGTTTCAGGATGTAAATACTTCTTCTTCTTCTTCTTCTTCTTCTGATAAATCTCTTAAAGGAAAGTCCTTTATAAGGTCAGCTTCTCTCCTTCTCCTTCTCATAGATACACCTTTACTGTTACTGGATGTATGTGGGAACATGTTGTCCAGCTTCTCTTAGCTAAAAGTCTTTTGTTTTTCTATAGGTTTGATGATGTGACCTTTGTGAGGACGGTTGAATCTGCTAGTAAACAGAATGCGATGCAGTCTACTGCAGGATTGGTTGAAGCAATAATACTTGAGGTGAAAGACCGTGAGAGAATCGGTGGATCTTTTCTCAAAAGCAATGCGATTTGTTGCACCCCTGAGCTTGCTGACGCTGGATCTTGCAGTCTTGGTGAAGTTATCATTAAGAGAGAACCTACTGATCCCGAGTGGCCAAGACAGATTAAGACTTTCTTTAGAGGGAACAAGACACAAGTTAACATGTCCCCAGAAACTGTGGTTATAAACAAGACAGGGATGTACTATCTTTATTTCATGATATGTGACCCGGAGTTGGATGGCACTATAATCAGAGGAAGAACGGTTTGGAAGAATCCTGATGGTTATTTACCGGGAAAGGTGGCTCCTTTGATGAAGTTTTTTGGATTCATGTCGTTAGCTTATCTTTTGCTTGGTCTGGTTTGGTTTCTGCGGTTTGTGCAGTTCTGGAAGGATATAATTCAGCTGCATTATCATATCACTTTGGTTATTGCTCTTGGTATGTGTGAAATGGCTGTTCGATACTTTGAGTATGCTAATTTCGACTCGACTGGGATGAGGCCAATGGACATTACTCTGTGGGCGGTGACGTTTTCTTCCATAAAAAAGACGCTTTCAAGGCTTCTTCTTTTGGTCGTCTCTATGGGTTATGGAGTAGTGAAGCCTACACTTGGTGGCATAACCTCGAGGGTACTTCTTCTTGGAGTCATATATTTTGTTGCAACAGAAGCTCTTGAGTTGGTTGAACATTTGGGAAACATCAATGACTTTTCTGGGAAAACAATGATATATTTGGTGATTCCTGTTGCATTACTGGATGCTTGCTTTATTCTGTGGATTTTCTCATCATTGGCAAGAACTCTTGAGAAACTTCAGGTAAAGATACAACACTTGTATGCAACTGAATACTTTATTCATTAATGGCATATATATAGTTCATGATCAGTTTAACAATCGTAACCATTTTATCTTAAGCCATCTACGAACATCTTGTTCTTCTTACCTTTTTTAGCTGCTTATCTGTCTAATATCCACTGCAGATTAAGAGAAACATGGCTAAGCTTGAGCTTTATAGGAATTTCACCAACGCACTAGCTGTCTCTGTTCTGCTCTCTATTGCTTGGATGGTTTTGAGGTAACAACTCGCTACTCTAGTGACTGACTCTCGCGTATCACTTGAGACCCCCAAGACAAAGGAGTGTAACTGAAATAACAACCTTATTTTGTCTCTGGTTCAGCTATACTTCAATGCAAATGACCCTCTAAGCGAATTCTGGCGAATGGCATGGATCATTCCAGCGTTTTGGAATTTACTTTCTTACGGTCTATTAGCAGTCATATGCATCCTTTGGGCTCCATCCAACAATCCTACCAGGTTCTATCACTTTCCCTTAACCTTTAGTCAAGTGTTTTAGACTTCACTGGACCACCCAATGGTCAACTGCCAAAGATGTAAAGATTTAAAACTTTATTTGGTGTTCACCGAGTGATATATATTTGCACCTTGCAGGTACTCATACTTAGCGGAAACAGGGGACGAGTTTGAAGAGGAAGGTATATCATTGACGAGTGGCGGAATTAAGATAACAGGCGATATAGAAAGGAGTGAACTTCTATACGGGCTTGCAGATGAAGTTGAGGAGGACAAACGCGAGTAAACTTCAGGTTACAAGCATTGAATAGCCTATAGCTAATGAGTGTATACCTCGCAGAATAGTTTTTAGTGTAAGTCTTGCATCCCAGTTTGTAACCTCTATGTAAATCTTTTAACCTTTTGTGACTGAGCAAGTTGTTTTCTGACCCTTAAGGACTTATGTACTCAGAACAAAGTTCTTGTAGTCTTGTTTTTGTTTACTATAAGGACACAGAGTTCCATTGAAGATCTTCTGCTATATACAGACTGTATATTTACAGAGTTTCATAGGAAGTTTTAGACTTGTGATATTCATCGAGACCAGGAAGTCGTCGATCATCATCGTAGTTGTACATCAAAGGAACTGTTCTTGCAATGTTTAGACAAGCATTTGAGAAGGCTCTTGAAAATGGTCTTGGATTAAGACACTCCTTGTTCAAGCATTTCCATGCTTTAGATATTTTCTGGAAAACATGTGCTCTTGCTTCATCAACAGTTGATCCCTTGTGCTCGTTCAGGTAACACTCTATGTATGATCCATCAATGCCATCTTGGTTCTCATCCTGTTTCAACAAAAAAAACTATCTCTTAAGATTTAAGTTTCAAATTCTCTCTAGTCATCAGTGTCATTAGTTCAATACAACCTTGGCACTGCCGAGATCATCCCAGAGCCTTAGAATTGTGGCTGCAGACGACACAATCCTCGGATTGCTCTCTATTAGTTCGACTTTCTCTGATGTGATTTCTTCACCCAACAAGAAGTATACATGAAGCATCACTAAATGAACACCTGAACTCACAATCCCATTCTTCATATACTCCTTGGTGTTCGGTAAGTAACCCGAAGTAAACCATTTTGCTTCTACCAAGAATGCTTTGCACAAACTTGCCCACTGAGAAACAGAGACATTGTCATGTAATAGGCTTTTCAATCAAATCAACTAATATGATGCAGGAAGCCTAATAAACATGATCTTATTTTGAATGATAATTACCGATTTTCGAAGAGAGTCTATTGGGTTCCAACCATGTGTTTTGTAGATCTTCATGCTAACCTCCATTGTGATTTTATCTAGAGCTTCAAAGCAAGCCTTCATGTATCTTGGTAGCTTCTCAAGCCCCTCAGGGTCCCATCTAGACAAATGTTTTCATTTATCATTGACATAGTTCAGAAAACAATGAATGTGAATCAATAAGTATATAATACATGTCTGGTCCAACAAAAATGGTGGTCCAAAGCTATAAAAAAATTTGTAATCCCTCTTAAATTTATTATTCAAAAAATAGAAATAATATTTATTTGAAATATATGTTTATTAATAACTTATTTATATTTATATATATAGCTCAAGTAATTTTTATTTAACTTTTTAGATTCTATGACTATATAAATTATTATTTTAAAATAAAAATGTGGTCCAAAAATTAACATAAAAGATTGCTGGTCTTAAGCCATGGCTTAATTCGCTTGTCCTTTATGACTATATATATGTACCTTTCCACAACTTGTGTGAAGATGGTGAGTTCTTCTAGCTCTCCATAGACATCAAATATGTCGTCTATAGTGTAAATGAGTGATATCTGTTTGGTAAGGTCAAGCCTTTGTTCAGAAAATGTTGGATCTTGAAGAATTTCCATGGACCATGTGTGCCATTTCAGTGGCTGGTTTCTTGCGTTCCTCAGCTCTTTCTCTAAACCAAGCTCTCTCCACCATCTGAAAAATCAGAAACCCAAATGCCTTATGTCAAATTCACATATATTCGAAATGAATTTAGCATATGATGTATCATTCTTGATTTTACTTGAATGTTTGAGATATTTCTTCTTGAATTAATGACTTCAACAGGATGGAATCGATCTCAGCCACTCGTAGTAGAGATTGTAACCACTCGTTATCTTCTTCACCCACGATTTTGATCATGCTTATGAACCTCTTGGAGGTTAATCTTCTTAAGGTTTTGTGGCGAGGTTGCGCCAAAGAACTCATTATCTCCCGGTCTTGATGAATTTCTCGGCCCGAGCAAAGTTCATTAAGACGGGTAAATGTGAATTCTCTCAAGCTATCGAGTGTTTCTTCGCCATCTACACGGAGTTCAGAAGCTTCATATAATTCTATTAGACACTTCACATCATTTTTTAGGTCGTCTTCGAATCCACTCTTCTTGTCTTGGATGTTTCTGAAAATACCTAAATGTTTTTATAAGCATTGTAACCGTAAATACGCATGCATATATCATACGACAACGTCGACAAGCAATGTAGTAAGTATATATTAATATCTTTACAGGTTGTAATGCGTACTTTCTTGGACAATATGACCTTCTTGCCTCAGCAATCGAAAGCAAAGTGCAACCTCACGGAGATCTCGGCCATAGTATCCTTTGATTTGGGTGTATCGTTTGTAAATGATGTGAAGGATTTGATTGATCTCGTTTTGGAAATGGAGATCGACACCTAAGCATTGAATGGCATCGATCATATCTAAGCTCTCGAATGGGTCATCTCGGTTTGCAATAAGTATATTCTTGACCTTCTTAATATTCAATTCGCGTAAATATTCCTACAATAAAAAGACACAGTTTTGAAATGGCGACATATTACAAAGCAGTAAAAAATCAAACAGAACATGTATGCACATACTATGGATATCTTAAGACCAAACCGCCTCAAAGGGCTTGAAACCTGTGTGTAAACATTGCTCGGACTCGAAGATGAAGCTACCTTGCTGCGAAATTTTGAAATCAGAAAATTTGGAAGATTGTTTGGATATGAAGAAGCAAAACAAGAAAGCGAACTTATTTTAGGAGCTATTAAGGCCATAATTAATGAAACTAAGCTTTTTATGATTTCTGGTTTAAAGTTTCAAATGAAATGCTCTTATATTTATGATTTATACAATCATAAAGGAGCGGTGGCTGGAGGATTTAGGGGATGGGGGCAAAACCAAAACACATGCGATCAATTTATCATGTGATTCATGTGTATATTACAAAGTAGGAGAACTCTTTTTTTTTTTTTTTTTCCATCTTCAAATAATAGGAAACTTATTCTACTAATTTATTTGGATTTTTTTCCAAACTAAACCCGACAATAACACCTATAACCAAAATATAAATACCAAATTAACACTAAAAACTACGACGTTAGGTGGGAAAATATCATATGCATGACAATTTTTGCATTTCTAGCTTAAAGAAATTTGGTCTGAGATATTTTGCTGCTGAACTACGTGGTAGATAATTCATCGTGTAGAAGTACAATGAAAAAGACCAGAGGGAAATCTAGCAGCCACAGATTCTATATCTTCTGAATCTGCATAATTGGTAGAATTGGTCTAATCAGTCGATTTAGGCCATACATATGTAATGGTGAGAAGCCCTCTTTGGGCCTCGCTCCTTTGGACAACAAATCAAGACCAAGCCCAGAAGAGAAGCCCAACTACAAAAGCACTTTACGGTCTTCTCTGCTGCAAAAAGACAAAGGAAAGATGGAAGTGACGACAGACAGTACGGTGAAGAGTAATGGCGTGAAGATAGCTAATCGGTTTGCAGCCCTTGATCTGGAAGAAGGCTCTGGATAGTGTCATCTGTCCATGATAGTCTAGGGTTTTCAAACCGATTAGCATCGTAAATGCAGTTACAGTAAAGCTTAGCGAACAAAATGATCTCTTATGGAAAAGACAGTTCGAAGCTTTCCTCAGTGCTCAGTGTCTGTTAGGGTTTGTCACCGGTTCTCTTCCGCAGCCGTCTCCTGTACTATCTGCTCCGGGGATCAACGATACATCAACTCCAATACCGAATCCTGACCATACTTTGTGGTTCCAGATGGATCAAGTCATACAGTCATGGTTGTTGGGTTCGTTTACAGAGGAAATACAGAGTTTTGTTGTTCACTGTGCAACATCCCATCAGATCTGGACAACAGTGGCGAATCATTACAACCGACCTACCTCCTCGCGTTTGTTTGAGCTTCAACGAAATCTTCAGACAATGACCAAGCACGATCAGTCTATGAAGGTTTATCTTCGAGATATTAAAACTTTGAGTGATCAGCTTATTTCTATTGGTAGTCCCTTTACAGAAAGGATGAAGATTTTCTCTGCTCTTCAAGATTTGGGTCGCGACTATGAAGCCTATCAAGACAAGTATAGATGGTTCCATGGATATGCACCCAACACCAACGTTCGATGACATTATCCCGCGTTTGAAGAGTTTTGAAGCTAGACTCCAGAGCTACAGTGCCGTGCCAAATGTTACACCGCATCTTTCCTTTCTGACATCTCAGGGACCAGGATCTGGCCAGTACAAGAATAGAGGTCGTGGTCAGTCCAACCGCAGGAACAACTCTGGTCATGTACGTGGTTCTTTCTCAACAAGAGGAAGAGGTTTTCACCAACAGTTCTCTGGGTCCTCTGCTTCGTCTGATTCAGGATCTTCCGATGCGAGACCTTCCTGTCAAATCTGTGGACGTTATGGTCACTCTGCTCTTCGCTGCTGGCATCGTTTCGATAACAGTTACCAAGATGAGGATCTTCCCGTGGCTATGGCAGCAATGCCGGTGTCTGATGTATCTGATCAAATGGGAGCTGACTGGTATGCAGATTCTGGGGCTATTTCTCACATCACCAACAATCCTCGCAACTTGACACAGGCTCAACAATACTGTGGTCATGATGCTGTGATGATTGGTGACGGAAACTTCTTGCCTATTTCGCATGTGGGTTCAGCAGACATTGCTTCCACCTCAGGTACTCTTTCTTTAAAAGACATTTTGGTTTGTCCTAACATTCCTAAATCTTTGGTCTCTGTGTCTCAGCTTACATCTGATCACCCATGCTCCTTTAAATTTGACTCATCTGGTGTTCGAATAAAGGACAAAGCCACAAAACTTCTTCTGAGTCAAGGTCCCATCCGTGGTGGTCTCTATAGCATTGTAACCCCAAGAGTTCAGGCCTTTCATACCATCCGTAAAGTTGCTGCCAACGATGAGGTGTGGCATAGAAGGTTGGGACATCCAAATGCTGAAGTGTTGAACTGTCTTCGTCTGAACAAGTCTATCTTAGTCAATAAGAGTACTAAAGGGATATGTGAGTCATGTCGTCTTGGGAAGAGTAGTTGTTTGCCATTTGCTGCTTCTAGTTTTGTATCTACAAGACCTTTAGAGAGGGTGCATTGTGATCTCTGGGGTCCATCTCCGGTATTGTCGAATCAAGGGTTAAGATTCTACGTAATCTTTATCGATAACTATTCAAGATATTGTTGGTTGTATCCACTTAAATCAAAGTCTGAGTTTCTTCCTACTTTCATTACCTTTCATAAGCAAGTTAAGAACCAACTATCGTCAAAGATTGGTATCTTTCAATGCGATGGAGGGGGAGGATTCACAAGTACGAGATTTTTATCTTATTTACAAGATCATGGAATTCGACAATACATTTCATGCCCTTATACGCCGCAGAAAAACGGCTTGGCTGAGCGCAAGCACCGCCATATCACTGAATTGAGACTGTCCATGATGTTTAAGATCAAAGTGCCTTCCAAGTTCTGGGTAGAAGCCTTCTTTACGGCAAACTACTTAAGCAATCTTCTATCCTCTTCAGTGCTTAAAGAGAAACGAAGCCCCTTTGAGATTCTTCTTGGTAAAGCACCAAACTACTCACCTCTTCGAACATTCGGTTGCTCCTGTTTTCATGTGCTCAGAGACTATACGTCCAACAAGTTTGACCCTAAGTCTTTGCATTGTGTGTTTTTGGGCTACAATGAGAAGTATAAAGGTTATAGATGTTATTATCCTCCAACAGGGATAGTATACATAAGTCGCCATGTTATATTCGATGAGAAAGTGTTTCCCTTTATCTCGGTTTATAATACTGTTTCAGACAGTGCAACACCTCTGCGTGCAGTGTGGGAGAAAATTTTCAGAACTTCTCCTCCTGAGTCTGTGTCGTCAGTAGGCTCAGCTCCATCTCCTGCTCCAACTGTATCAGTTCTCCGCGCTTACAGATCACCTCAAGCTGAGTCAGCTCCTCTGTTCACTGAGTCTGATTTTCCACCTCTGCAGTGTGAGCTACCATCTCCACAGCCTGTGGTCACGGAACAAAACACTCAACTGTTGTTGTTGTCACAAGCTCCTTCTGTAGTAGTTAGCTCTCCAGAAACGAGAACTCATTCAATGGTCACTCGATCTCAAGTAGGAATTCGTAAACTGAATCCTAAATATGCTTTGCTCGCTCATAGGACAACTTACCCTGAACCTCGTATAGTGGTTGAGGCTTTAAAACATCCAGGTTGGACAAAAGCGATGCAAGAAGAGAAGAAGAATTGTGATCTTACAAAAATGTGGTCCTTGGTTCCTCGACAACCGGATATGCATGTGTTGGGAAGCAAAGGGGTATATCGGACTAAGTTAAAGGCTGATGGATCTTTGGATAAACTGAAGGCTCGGTTGGTTGCTCAGGGGAACAACCAAACAGAGGGAGTGGACTACCTTGAAACATACAGTCCAGTGGTTCGAACCACAACAGTTCGTATAGTCTTTCACTTGGCGATGGTCATGAAGTGGGACATTAAGCAGATGGACGTCTGCAACGCTTTTCTACATGGTGATCTAACTGAAACAGTATATATGAAGCAGCCTGCTGGTTTTGTTGATCAGGCAAAGCCGGATCGTGTCTGCCATCTGCACAACTCGCTGTATGGTTTGAAACAATCACTGCATGCCTGGTTTGATAAGTTCACCAACTTTCTTCTTGAGTTTGGTTTTGTTTGCAGCCTGAAAGATCCATCTTTGTTCATCTATTCAAGTGGCAGTGACATTATTATTCTGCTTTTGTATGTGGATGACATGGCGATCACTGGAAATAGTTCAAAGGCGATGGAAAGGTTACTTATTGAGTTGAATGACAAGTTCAGGATGAAGGATGTGGGGAAACTTCATTAATTCCTTGGCATCCAGGCTCATTTTCATGACAAGGGTCTCTTTTTGTCACAAGAACAGTATGCTCAAGATTTACTCATCGCAGCTGGTATGGAGCATTGTTCCCCAATGCCCACACCATTGCCTTTACAGCTCAACAAAGTACCTGATCAGGACAAAACATTCTCTGATCCGAGACCCGACTTATTTCAGAAGCATAGCAGGTAAACTGCATTATCTCACACTGACTAGACCATACATACAATTCGTTGTTAACTATGTATGCCAAAAGATGCATTGTCCTTCTCTCTCTGACTTCACCAACTTGAAGAGAATTTTGAGGTACGTTAAGGGTACTGTGTCAATGGGAATATCATTTAACTCAGAAACGGATTGTAGTCTTCGTGCCTACAGCGACAGCGATTGGGCCGGATGCAGAGAAACACGTCGTTCTATTGGTCGGTACTGCACATTCCTTGGTCAGAATTTGATCTCTTGGTCTTCAAAGAAGCAGCCAACTGTTTTAAAGAGCTCAACAGAAGCTGAGTACAGAGCTTTGTCCGAAACAGCATCGGAGTTGACCCGGATAAGCAATGTGCTTCGAGAATTAGGGATCTCTTTGCCTGTTACACCGGAACTCTTTTGGGATAATCTGTCCTATGTTTACTTAACAGCGAATCCCGCTTTTCACAAATGAACTAAACACTTTGAGACTGATTATCATTATGTCATGGAACGTGTGGCGTTAGGTTCTCTCGTGGTCAAGCACATTCCAGCTCGCCTTCAGCTTGCTGACATCTTCACCAAGTCGTTGCCGTGCCAAGCGTTTTTCGATCTCCGTTTCAAACTTGGCGTTGACAAACCCCTTACGCCAAGTTTAAGAGGGGTAATAGTGAGAAGCCCTCTTTGGGCCTTGCTCCTTTGGACAACAAATCAAGACCAAGCCCAGAAGAGAATCCCAAATACAAAAGCACTTTACAACGGTCTTCTCTGCTGCAAAAAGATAAAGGAAAGATGGAGGTGACGACAGACAGTACGGTGAAGAGTAATGGCGTGAAAGATAGCTAATTGGTTTGCAGCCCTTGATCTGGAAGAAGGCTCTGGATAGTGCCATCTGTCCATGATAGTCTAGGGTTTTCATCTAAGCCTATATATTTGTTATGTGCCTCTTTGTAAGAACTCAAGAGAATAAAATCAATAAACAAGTTTTCTCATCTTCAAAGCTTAAAGCTTTTGTCAAACCTTTAATACGAACCAGGCAAATGCAATACTATGAGCGTTTCTTGACCACTATAAACACATTAGGCCTTATCACAGGACCACCAAAGCAAAAACGTCACCTTAAACCAGTGGAAACGGTCTAGTGACCATTCTTCGTCTCCATTTTAGATATTTTGGAACAATTTTACGTCTGTGGTTCTCAAACCCATCTGTTTGTGCCTGAGCAAATTGTTTTCCGTCCCTTAAGGGACTATTTACTCAGATCAAAGTTCTTGTAGTCTTATTTTTTTTTTTACTATAAGGACAAATTAAAGTTCCATTGAAGATCTTCTGCTATATACAGACTATTTATTTACCGAGTTTCAAAGGAAGCTTTTTTACATTAGAGACTTGAGATATTCATCGAGACCAGGGTGTCGTCGATCATCATTGCAGTTGTACTTCAAAGAACATATGGATAATGTATTGATGTATATATATTTTCGGCTATTCGGGCAACTATTTCGGTTCTAAAATATTACGTGGAACCGAGCCGATATCCATGGATCTTCAAACAATACAAGATCCAATAAGATTCAGAACCGAACCGAACCGGTTATTCCAGATCAGTTCTGGTTCCCGATAATATGCCCATGACTGCGTACCAGATGCTCACACGGGATAATACACACAAACCAAATATGGGACAGTTTTTCAGACACATATGGAGTGTTAAGGTTCCAGAACGAATTCGATGTTTCTTGTGGTTAGTAGGGAACCAAGTGATTATGACAAATAAGGAAAGGCGACGGAGACACATAAGTAACACGGATGTGTGTCAGGTTTGCAGAGGTGATGTGGAAACAATTATTCACATAATGCGTGACTGCCCAGCTATGGCAGGTATTTGGAGACGAGTTGTCCCAGTTCGTAAACAACATAAATTTTTCTCTCATTCTCTCCTCGAATGGATTTTCTCGAACCTGAAAATGATAGATATTGTTGATGAGGCTCCTTGGAATATGAGATTTGTTGTGTTATGCTGGTGGGGTTGGAAATGGAGATGCAGAAACATTTTTGGGAATACTAAACTTTGCAGGGATAGGCTGCAATTTCTCAAAGACAAAGTGAAGGAAATCGCAGAGGCAGAGGAAAAAAATGGTGAAGCTAGAGAAAATGTTGCTCGAGTTGAAAGGATGATTACATGGACACGACTGGAAGAAGGGTGGTTTAAAATGAACACAGATGGCGCTTCCCATGAGAATCCGGGGAGGGCAACAGCAGGAGGAGTATTACGAAACCAAACAGGTGAATGGTGTGGAGGCTTTGCACTAAATATCGGAAGATGCTCTGCTCCATTAGCAGAGTTATGGGGAGTGTACTATGGGTTATGTATTGCATGGGATCATCGATGCACAAGATTGGAACTCGAGGTCGATTCAAAATTGGTGGTTGGTTTTCTTACGACAGAGATTGGGGATTCTCACCCTCTGTCCTTCCTAGTACGTCAGTGCTACGGCTTTTTATCAAGGGACTGGATAGTCCAAGTTACGCACGTGTATAGGGAGGCTAACTGTCTTGCGGATGGGTTAGCTAACTATGCATTTTCTTTATCGCATGGTTTTCATTACTTTGGCTCAGTTCCTTTGGTTGTTGATAATTTGTTAAGAGATGATATGGTTGGACGAACTCGGATGCGACGAGTCCACCATGTCTAGTTTTGGTTTTGTTTGTTTCAAGTATGAATATATGGGACTTATGAATATATGAGACTAACTTCCCTCTTTCTCACCAAAAAAAAAAATATGCCCATGACTAGGGATGTTAAATAGAGTTTCCTGGCCCAGCCCGGCCTTTTTCATTTTGAGCTCGGCCATTTTTAAACCCTAACCCTTTTCAAGCCCTTAAAATTTATAAAATAGGGCTCAACCCTTTTAAACCATATTAAACCCTTTGTAATTCTACATTTTTTTATTAGAATAAAAGAAAAATTCTAATCAAATCTTTATAACTTTATAACAAAAATAATTAAAATCACAACAAAAAAATCGTTATTCATAATAAATGATGTTTCCCGACAAAACCGCAAAATCACGTTTTCTGCCAAAACCGCAAAATCACGTTTTCCCACCAAAACCGCAAAATCACGTTTTTCTGCCAAAACCGAAAAATCGCGTTTTCCCGCCAAAACCGCAAAATCGCGTTTTTCCGCCAAAACCGAAAAAACGCATTTTCCCGCCAAAAACGCAAAATTGTGTTTTCCCGCCAAAACCGCAAAATCGCATTTTCCCATTAGAACCGCAAAATCATGTTTTCCCGCCAAAACCGCAAAATCATGTTATCACGCCAAAAACGCAAAATCGCGTTTTCCCGCCAAAATCACAAAATCGCGTTTTCCCGCCAAAAACGAAAAAACGTGTTTTCACGCCAAAACCGAAAACACGCATTTTCCCGCCAAAATCGCGAAATCGAGTTTTCCTGCCAAAAATATGCCCATGGGCCATGACTAGTTGTACATTAAAGGAACTGTTCTTGTAATATTTAGACAAGCATTTAAGAAGGCTCTTAAAAATGGTATTGGATTCAGACACTCCCTATTCAAGCATTTCCATGCTTTAGATATTTTCATGAAACATGTGCTCTTGCTTCATCAACAGTTGATCCCTTGTGCTCGTTCAGGTAACACGCTATGTATGATCCATCAATGCCATCTTGGTTCTCATCCTGTTTCAACACAAAAAAAACTATATCTAAGATTAAAGTTTCAAATTCTCAACTAAATCCAACTAAATCTAGATTGGCGGCTTGGGGAATGCAGATTCCAACGATTTGTTGTCTTTGTTCATAGCAGGATGAAGACCGTGATCATTTGTTTCTTAATTGTGACTACAGCTCATACCTTTGGCATCGAGCGCAGGAAAGACTGGGGATTTCATTCACAGCTTTCAACTCATGGAGCAGTTTGTTAAGATGGCTTAATCTCTCGACGGTCACCGCTCCTTCAACTCTATGGAAGCTCGTTACTAAGACCTTGATTTACAGCATCTGGAGAGAGCGTAACAACAGGTTTCACAATCTCATCTCTGTTTCGCCTTCCATCTTGTTCAAGGACATTGATAGGCAGGTGAAGAACACAATCACTGCAAGAAGACAGCGGCGAAAGTTTCAAAAGCTTATGGCGTTGTGGTTATGCTAGGGTCACTCCCTTTCTAAATTGCGTTGTGGCTACCATGTTTTTACTTTTTTTTTTTTCTGTGGTAGCTCTTATGGATTTTTTGTTGTAATTATCCAACTTTCATATATATGATATTTACGCTTTGGCAAAAAAAAAGTTTCAAATTCTCTCTAGTCATCAGTATCATTAGTTCAATACAACCTTGGCACTACCAAGATCATCCCAGAGCCTTAGAATTGTGGCCCTATTGTCATTTCTTCGCCTTTCTCTGTAGTGATTCATTAAAATAAAAGAATGATGTGGCCCAGGTTTGGTGCATTGAGACTTGAGAGTAGTAGCAGTCATTTTCATTCTCACCTTCTTCCATTCTTGTTTTTTTTTTTTGAAAAAAAGGTTAAACCCGGGCCACTATTGGAACCAGACCTAACCCCCGAGTGGAGGTACAGCCCACAGAGGGTATTCAAATGAGCCGAAAGCATAACTCATATCTGCGTGGCCAGCGGGAATCGAACCCGGGTCCATATCGAGGCCGAAGCTCCCTCAAGACCACTAGGCTAACCCCACTGGTTTTCTTCCATTCTTGTTGTTTCTTTCCTTTACGAAACAAAATAGATACTTTCAATTGCATCTAACACATGATCGTTTTTATATCTTATTTGATTTTCAACCATATAATGATTAATGAATAAATGCAATAGACATTCCGATGCAATCAACACAACACAACACTCACAATCGTGTGTGTATAAATAACATAAGTTGTGAGCACAAGAGCTAGGGGAAACACACAAAAGGGGAATTAAGAAGGGTCATTTTACTTTTACATCAGGAAACACTATTCTGATGTATTATTAATGAAGAAGAAGAGATAATTAAAGTAGGCATTATTTTTGAAAGTAGGCATTAGATGGTGAGTCATCAGACACACGTAGGAAGACCATGTTCGATCCAGGCAGCATAGCCACCGGAGATATCTGTGACTCTAGTGTAACCCTGCAATCAGTGCCGTGCAAACATTTTAGGAGCTTGAGGCAAGTTTTAAAATATAATATTTTTTTACAAAATTTAAAGTTACTATAATTTAAATTCAAATATTACAAAATAATTCATTTTCTCACCTACAATAAAGTTTAAAGAGTCTATTCATTTTACGAAGATTTTTACCAAACTATCATTATGGTGTAAAAACTTAAATTCTTATAAAAAAAACAAAGTTTTGAATTGTGGAAGAAGCTCTGAAAAATTATAACTAAAGTTGTTAAAGTTGTAGCTAGCCCATAAAATTTTAACATAATTATATCTAAATCAATTGTTACAAAATATTTAAAAGAAAAATAAAGTTTAAAACGTCAAATAACTACACAGATTTATTTCTATGAATTATTTTACCAAATTATCATAACATATTATCAGAATTGATTGAATTAATAGCAAAAATAAAGATTGAATTCATGAAAAAATAAAGAGTAGACTGAAAACTAACAACAACTGTTAAACATGATACTAAAAATAATTTTCTAAAAAACAATAGCTCTATAAATTTAATTAGGCTAGGTAGGCACGGCCCTGCCAGCAATATTCCCAGATATAGTAACAAGAAACAAAAGTGGCAAGCTTCAAAGTTGAAAGAGTTTTGTAGGGATCGCTTACTGCGTGAAAAAGCTCAGTCGCGGCTCTCAGAGATCTTGCCCCGCTCTGGCAACCCACAAGGACCTTATCGTGTTGCCCGAAATGGGAGGAGACTTGTTCCAAGAAGTAGGGGTTCTTTGTCATCCCTGCGTAACAACAGTCCACAAAATGAAGAAAACGAGACATGGAAAACTAAAAAAAGAAACTAGTTTGAACAAACTAGTTAGTACCTGAATCTCCTCGGATCATGTAAGGAACGTTGATGGCGCCGCAGGCACGTCCCTGGCCGAACTCTTCTGGAGTCCTGTATCATACATTAATAAGACTAATTAGGTATTGTAACGAAAAAATCCTCCGTGCTATGTTTGATGTCAGAGGAAATGTATTTCTCTCTCTCCCTCTCTGTCCATGGAAATGAAAAGAGAAAGGTGGCATACGGTACCTGACGTCCAAATAGCTGTGGCCGGCTTGAAGAAGTTCGTTGGCGACTATGACCGACACTGATAGTGATGGTGAAACTCTGTCCTCCGCCATATTATTACTTACTCTGGACAAACACTTGCTACTTTAGATCTGAATCATGTTGAGGAGGCGACACGGATAGTCAACGCTCGTGGTCATATACTTGGGCTTATGTCTCAGCCCAATGTAAAACACATAATCCTTGAAATCAGAGTGAGAGAGAGAGAGAGATTGCTAACCTGGTTGTGGAGACTATGGATGTGATGATGCGGAAGAAGATTTGGTGTGAGTGTGACAGAAGAAAGGCTAATGGAGGATTTTATATAATACGTCTTAGTTATTATTTAATTAGAACATTAACTACGCATCACATAATCATCATAATAATAACCATGTTCTCCACGAGGTGAAGGGATTTATATATACGTCTTAGTTATTATTTAATTAGAGCATTAATTATGTATCACATAATCATTATAATAATAACCATGTTCTCCATGAGTCTGTATATAAATTACACAACCAATTGGAATCGTCATGTGACCATGTGACCATGTGACCACGAGCGAAATTTATTCCAATTAACCAATTACACAACCAATTGAAATCGTCTCTTGGATATCATTCGAGACTTATCACCGACTACGACCAGTACGTTCCTCATCCAATATGTGTTCCCGATTGTGACTTTCTCTGTTTGGAAAGAAAGTAACGGACAGAGACATGGGAAAACACACGTTACTCCAAATCGTCTCCTCCGCAACATTAACAAACAGATCAAAAATAGGGTTCTCTCGCTTCGTGTCACGAGCAATGCGAGATACGAAGCTATGGTTGGCCACAAGATGACCAGCTCACATGTTCTTTTTATCACTCTCTAAGTAGTAACTTAAGTGTATTTCTTTCAAACCATTAGCCACATGTTATAGGCTCTGTACAAAAATGATTTTTTTGGATAATTTAATTTTATCAAAAAAAGAAAAAAAAGGTTTTGAAAAAATTTTCAATCGCATTTTGACCTTTCTGATTATAAAACTTAACCTCTTTATTTTACTTTTTTTGGACAAAAATGTCTTTAACACAGAGGCATATACTGATGTACGTGGCGGAAAGGAAGGTACGTAGTACAGAGAAAGAAAATGAAATAAGGTTGATGTTCCACGTTAGTGAGTTTCAACGAGAGTCTAACGAGGTTTGATATTAGGTTGTTGGAAATATACTTCAAATTTTATAATCGAAAGAGTTATGGATGAGATTTAACGCGATTTAAAATACGTTCGGATTTAGGATGTCACCATTTAGGATCTAAAGTTTAGATCTCAAATCTGAATCATGTTGAGGAGGCGACACTGAAAGTCAACGCTCGTGGTCATATACTTGGGCCATGTTTATTCAATGAGCTCATGTCTCAGCCCAATTAAAACAAGTGACAAATCAGCAGAGGGAACTCAGTGTCTTAATATCGGCCAGGTGAGCATTTTCGATTCCTGTATCCTCTCTATCTCCAAGTTCGTTTATATGCATCGATCTCCTCGACTTCTATGAATTTGTCATGTATATAAAAATATTGAAGCGTGTTTGGCTTATAGAGTTGATTGATTAGTAACCCTAGATGCTAATTCTATATCCATTGCTCTAGATTTTGTGGTTTTGTCTCTATTATTCGACTTTCTCTGTTGTGATTTCTTCGCCCAAGTCCTAACAACCCAAATCTTCATATACTCCTCGGTGTTCTGTAAGTAACCCGAAGTAGACCATTTTGCTTCTACCAACGCGTTATATCTCCTACTTTCTTAGACTATGTGACCTTTTTGCCTCAGCATCTCGAAAGCAAAGTGCAACCAATTCAATTATATTATTTACACACATGTTGCATTTATCACACAAATTTAAAAAAAAGTTCAGTTGTTAAGTTTTGAATATCAATATATATAAAAATCAAAAATCTTATTCAAAACCCGCGTCTAAATTAGCAGAGGATATAAAACATTACAAGAAATTATGTAGCAAATTTGGTCGGTTGGTAATGCCGATTATGTCGGTTATAGAATGGCGTTAGCACCTCGTAAAAGATTCCAGAACATGTTATACTCCCATATTACTGATAGTTATCTACTTAAGCGTCCCCTTTAAAATGCAAATACCATTTTACTGATAGTGATCAATTTTCGTCTCAATCGAGATTTTCAGAAGCTTTCAAATAGTCACGGTGATGAAGCTTAGAGATACCAGACCTGTTCTTAGCTGTGTGCTTTTATGTACAGGAGCTACAAGCAAAGCTCTGATATTCAAATGTCTGTGAGTCTTCTGTGTAGTTCCATCAACAATTAATATATATATATATGGTTTAATGGTTATCTAAAAAACTTTGAAATGGTGTCATATCACAAAGCAGTAAAAATTAAACAGAACATCTATGCACATACTATGGATATCTAATGATCAAACTGTCTCAAAGGGCTTGAAACCGGAGTCTAGATGTTAAGTTTCCTGGACTTCCAACTCAAAACCAATTGGCAATGAGTGGATTGATCCAAGTTCCTTATATATTACTTAGGTCCCGTAGAAACTCCCGATATCGGAGTTTATATTCTTACACACATTCTTTAGTGATTAAGGCCTATGGCCCATTAATCCCTACTAATCCCAATACCCTCTCTCGAGATAATGGTCATTCTAGCCATTAATCTCGCCAGACCATCATTTTCGGGTCGAAGGGCAAAGGCCATTTTTTCGGCCGAGATTACAAGAGTGTGTGGATCGATTAGCTAAACCTTTTTCGTAGTTAGGTTTAGTGGCTCTGATACCATGTTAAGTTTCCTGGACTTCCAACTCAAAACCAATTGGCAATGAGTGGATTGGTCCAAGTTCCTTATATATTACTTAGGTCCCGTAGAAACTCCCGATGTGGGAGTTTATATTCTTACACACATTCTTTAGTGATTAAGGCCCATGGCCCTTTAATCCCTACTAATCCCAATAGTAGACATTGCTAATAAACTGCGAAATTTTGGAATCAGCAAATTCAGAAGATCAATTTTTTTTTTTTTTTTTGTAGAAGCAAAACAAGAAAGTGAACTTAGGAGCTATTAAGGCCATGATGAATGAAACTAAGTTTTTAATGAATTTTTTGGTGTAAAGTTTGAAATGAAATGCTCTTAGATATTTGATTTATAAATCATAAACAAGTTGTGGCTGGAAGATTTAGGGGATGGGAACATAACCAAAACACATGCTATTAATTTATCATGTGTATATTTCAAAAGTAGGAGCTAAAGGGATGTATTCAAGATGATTTCGTTTTTACATGATATATGTTCATTGTTTCCTTAATTTGGGATTTGGTATGTGACCTCCTCTCCATTTTCTTTCTGTTTCATGTAACTCAAGAAGGATCATTTTAAATTTACATCTGGAAACACTATCCTGATGTATTATTAATCAAAGAAGAAGAATAATTAAAGTAGGCATTATTTTTGAAAGAAGATAGATGGCGAGTCATCAGTTTTGTGTAGTAGGAAGACCATTTCCGATCCAGGCACCATAGCCACCGGAGATATCTGTGACTCCAGTGAAACCCTGCAATCAGTGCCGTGCAAACTTGAGACGAGTTTTAGAAAATATTTTCTTTTTTACATAATTTTATAGTTACCAATACCATAATTTAAATTCAAATAGTACAAAATATTTAATTTTTTACCTACAATAAATTTTAAAGCGTCAAAATATTATTACATAGATTTTTTTTTGTTACGAAGATTTTTACCAATTATCATAATTTATAGAAAAAAAAGTTTAGATAATGGGGTAGAAAAAATAATTTTTATAAAAAGAAACAAAGGTTTGAATTGTGGATGGTGCTCTTAAATTTTTTAAATTTTTATAAAATTAGAATTAGAGTTGTTAAAGTTTTAGTTAGCACGTAAATTTTTTACATAACTATATCTAAATCAAACGTTAAAAAATATTAGTAAGGAAAGTTTAAAACGTCAAATAACTACACAGATTTAATTTCTATGAATTATTTTACCAAATTATCATAACATATTATCAGAACTGATTCGATTAATAGCAAAATAAAGATTGAATTCATGAAAAACAAAATTCAGAAATGTGGATTGAAAGCTTGACGTTTTTGTAAGAAATCCTTAAAACATACAAAAGCTATACATATCTTTATAAAAAATAAAAACCGGATTTTTTTACTTACACTTTAACATCTTCACTTACGTGAACGTGTATGAGACTGATTTCAAACCCTGCTTTTATTTGATAAAATTGTTTTTTTTCTCTGATTTTACGTGCTTAATTATGATAACAAACTACAAACCTAGCTTTACTTGGAGACTACCAACAATTTTAAAACATGGTAGTAAAAATAATTTTCTAAATATTAAGAGCTCTAAGATTTTACGCTAGTTGGGGGTCTATGACAAATGTCTTTTTTCAAAAGAAAGGAGGCACGGCCATGCCAGCAATATTCCCAGATATAGTAACAAGAAACAAAAGTGGCAAGCTTCAAAGTTAAAAGAGTTTTGTAGGGATCGCTTACTGCGTGAAAAAGCTCAGTGGTGGCTCTTAAAGATCTTGCCCCGCTCTGGCAACCCACAAGGATCTTATCGGGTTGTCCGAAATGGGAGGAGACTTGTTCCAAGAAATTGGGGTTCTTTGACATCCCTGGGTAACAACAGTCAGAAAAATGAAAAAAAGAGAGATGGAAAACTAAAAAAAAGAAAAAGAAAAACTAGTTTGAACTTTGAACAAAATAATACATAAGAATCCTCGGTTCATGTAAGGAACGTTGATGGCCCCGCATGCATGTCCCTGGCCGAACTCTTCTGTAGTCCTGTATCATACATTAACAAGACTTGGGTATTGTAAAGAAAGACTCTTGCTATGTTTCATGTTTTTAAGGAAATGTCTTTCTCTCTCTGTGTCCGTGGAAATGAAAAGTTGAAAGGTGGCATACTGTACCTGACGTCCAAATAGCTGTGGCCGGCTTGAAGAAGTTCGTTGGCGACTATGACCGACACCGATGGTGGAACTCTGTCACTCCCCTCCGCCATGTTATTACTCACTATGGAGTCTGGACAAACACTTGGTACTTTTGATCTGAATCATGTTGAGGAGGCGACACCGACAGTCAACGCTCAGGGTCATATTCTTGGGCTATGTTTTATCAATGGGCTTATGTCTCAGCCCAATGTAAAACAGTGACAAATCCTCGAAATCACATTTTTTTTTGTTTTTGTTTTTGAACATCATCCTCGAAATCACATAATCCTTGAAATCAGAGAGAGAGAGAGAGATTGCTAACCTGGTTGTGGAGACTATGAAAGTGATGATGCGGATGAAGATTTGGTGTGAGTGTGACAGAAGAAAGGCTAATGGAGGATTTTTATATATACGCCTTAGTTATTATTTTATTAGAACATTAGTACGCATCACATAATCATTATAATAATAACCATGTTCTCCACGAGTCTGTATATTAATCACAAAATCAGGGAAAAAAATAAATAAAAAGACTAATATGTATTATACAAAATTGGAATCGTCATGTGACCATGTGACCATGTGACCACTAGCGAAATGTATTACACAACTGTGCGACTAAACTCTAACTCTCAAGGAAATTCGTTATTTTGTTATTTTTTAGAAGCCACTTTGGTCCAGTGGTTTAACTAAAGGTTTATTAATGTTTCTACACCAGGAGGTCTGGGTTTCGATTCCAGAGAATGCATGGTTTATGCAGATTAAAAAAAGGAAACAAGATTGCAGGAGATTTTCAGCGTGGTGCAAGAAAATCCGTCAGACACATATCTTCATAAGGCAAGTTCAGGTGGAACCGGCAGGCGGAGATCTTCATAAAACGGTATAATTGTCAGTTGTAAGAATCGTTGCTGTAATAGTTCTCATAATTTGCAATATATAAATGAGTGTTAAAAAAAAAACTCTAACTCTGAAGACTCACACGATACGAGAGAAAGAACAAAACACAAAAGAGATTTGTTCACCCGGAGTTCACCTCCTCTCTCGAACCGAGAGAATACACTCTCAACCGAGCAAGGATACAACCGACCTTACTTGAACAGGATCAATTCTATAGGTTCGTACCTTTGTATCCTTGATTTCTAAGGAGACAAGCCCTCAAACCTGGTTGATGAATCATGACCGTGCGATCTGAGTGTGAAATGGGGCCGTTTCTAGGAGAATGTGTAAATGGCTACATTCTCCAAGTTCACTCATGATTAACCAGGGATGTTCACGGCCAAAATGAACCCAACAGAGAACCTAATTATGTGAGAGAATGAAGCTGTGTTTTAGTTATTGTCTCGGTTTACACCAAAGTCCGGGAGGTTCAAGACATCATGGCCACCTCCTGTTCGAGTAAATCCGATAGCTATTAACAATGACTGGTTCAAGGCTGAAAAATGCTACCAACTCATCATACAGTGGATTTTTCGCTTGTACTCTCAAAAGTCCTTCTATCGAGTCTTCATTTGTATAGAATCATTTCTATTCATGTGGGGGATTGTTGGAACTCAATTTTCTAAATTGGAGATTGTTTGAATGAGAAATGCTTGTCCAATGTTTTGTCGTTAGAAAGGCATAAAATGGATATAGCGGATATCGTGGAGAAGTCCTCACAAGGTTAAAAACCTTAGGACAATTGTTGAAAGGAGTGAATCCATATTAAACCATGCGCGCGCGCCAAGCCGAGACAAGATGGACTCGGGCTTAGGTTCGGGTTTAAATGCGGATTCGGATATGTGGACCTCAGTCCAATAATCTGTCTTTTGCTTTCGGTTTTATTTTCGGTATCTGATCAATGCTGAATTCAATTCTGTCAAAGCATTAAGGTGTCATAATCAATTTAACAATTGATGACACATTCTTTGTAACTCCTTTCTCCTTAATGCTCAATTAAGTTGGAAAAAATAACTCCAGATTTTTTAGACTATAAAAATAGTCTACTCTTCTCATTCTCAAAATACAATGACAACCACAATCTCTTACAATTTCTTTCTTGTCTTTCTCTCTTCATTTCCTTTTATTTTCCATGAGAGTACAACACAGAAAAATGTTCGACATGTTCTATTCTTCAGTGATGGGAGACAGAAACGTATGCAGTTGTATCCTGGGATTTTGGAACGCCATGCAACCGTCACACTACGGGGCGTTTACAGAATTAAGAAAATAGTGTCTCGCCTCTGCAAATCCGTCTTTCCAAATTCCTGTATTGATATTTTATATATTTTATATTGATATTTTTATGAAAAATGCTTTACAATTATTCAGTTAGCCCTATTGTAGAATTTGCGTTCCTACAATCTTAATTCTGTAAATTAATTAGAATAAACTGCAGAAAATCAAAAGAATTAATCTAAATAAGAGATACAAATAACCATTATACACAAACTCAATGCCTAAGCATTAGTTTTAGTCACATCATGATGTCTTTCACCAAGTTCTAAAACACTCCATGTTCTTAGCTTTATGTAGAGCTATGAATATAGGTTTCATGATTAATATGTTGCACATATTTAATCTGAAAGATGTCAAATCTTGCTTCACTATGAAGTGTAAAGACAAATCCACTCATGGATTTTTATTTTTTGGAGTAAGATAACCAATTAACATAATTGTACCCATCCAAAATTATTGATTCTTCACCATAGTGCATCACATAATATTTAGTATATTTCATATATCTCAATACTCTAGCTATAGATTTCCAGTGTTTACAACATTGATTAATCTTATGGTGACTTATTACATGTACATAGATTGAGTCTAGTACAATTTGTTAAGTACACTAGACTTCAAATCATATATGAGCAGACTTGAATCTCTCAAATACCATCTTTGCATAAAAGCTGGAGATAGGATATATGATGATTTTTTTTCCCTTTTAAGGTATAGTGATCTTAATCACTTAAAATCATATACTTAGTCTCATGTATTACATGTCAAACTTCTACTAACAATACTTTTAGTTTGTTTGATCATGTCTATATATGTTGAAACAAACAAAAAATGCATCCATGTGGACTACTTTTGATGTATATTTGCTTCTCACATTTATTAAAACTATTTGACATGATAACATGATCACATATTTTATGTCACTATTTCAAAGCTTTCCATAAGCCCAAATAGAGACTACACAATTCTAAAAACTTTGTGTTTTACAAAGGTGGTACTGCAACTTTTGTCATGCACCCCCCACACTTACGAGTATTTATACAAATGTATTTTACCTCTCTAAAGTTCATGTGACATTTTTCCAATGATTTTATGTGGTAAGTCACGCTTCCCCCACATTTGCTGAGGTAACTCACAATCATGCATCATGCATCTTTGCATTCAACAACTGTGAATTTTTAGTTTTTTTTTTCTTTTTTTTTTCTTTCACAACTCCATCAGAGTCAAGTGAATAAGGAGCAAATTTTTTTTTTTCTGATGGATAATGCCAATACTACTGAAGAATGCATTTATTCTCATCAAACTTGCCTCCTTTCTCATGTATAACTTTTTTTTTTCAAGCATACACAGCTATCACAAAATACATTATTAGTAGTAATAATGCCACCAGTCCATCTTGATATTCTTAACCATGTTGACTTCATAAACTACAATATACATGTCAGTTTCAATCAAATTGGTCTGAGATTATTTCTCAATATTTTTACATGGTCAATCTTGCTACAAGATTTATAAGCGATTAATGCTATCACATGTGTCAGCTTAGTGACCCATTATTCCACACTTATGACAATTTTCATTTTTGTTTTTCTTTAGTCCTATGCTTATTGCACTAGGCACTAATATGACTATTTGATAAACATCAGAATTTGGCACAATCATATGTGGCAGACCACTACCAAACTGAATTTGGTGTATCGACTCACTAGATTTGTAACCAATAACACTTCCACCGCAACCGGTGTATAAAGAACATGGACATTCCGATAAGCATCAAAATTCTAGTCTATAAAGCACACATGATCATATGTGGCAGACCATTTCCAATTTGGGTTGTCGACTCACCATATAAGTGGCCATCTCAAATGTTTTCTTTGTTAAACAACATTTAGAAATCAAAAACACAAATGTATATCCATATACATGTGTCTAATTCAAGTTGTTAACTCAATGATAGTCATACTTTAAATTGAAATCTGTTCAAAAGAACCATAAGTCAAATTAGTATACAAACATAAAAAATGAGAAGTTCAATCTCATATAAACTCAATAATTCAAATAAAATATGAACAACTATAACATATAATTAAATATAATTTTGCAGAATTTAAACAAATTCCAAAATTACTTATTTAATTATATATAAAGAGCACTCAAAAGAACAATAACTATGTAATTTAAACCAGTCAAAAGAGCAGTAACTATGCAATTTAAACCAGTCAAATGAACAGTTTAAAATATATAATTAATTGCATATAAACCAATTAATTTTCCAGAAAAACTGAATCCAAAAAATTAAAATATATAACATGATTTTAAGTGATTTTACATTAAAAGAATTGTAGGAACATGATTTCTACGATATGGCAAAACTGAATATTTGCTAAATATAATGATAAAAACAGAATTAAAATACAACACTTGATACCAATATTTGATGAACAAAACGGTTTATGTGGAGTCGAGACACTCTTTCCTTAATTCTTAAATTGCTCGTAGTGTGACGGTGTTTACGCAATCAGAATCCCATGATAAAACCACACATCGACTATTCCGCAGCACTGAGAATAGAAGCTAACGAACCTAGCAATATGTTGTACTCTCATACACAAAAAACCAGAAACAAAAAAATAATAAACTAATGAGAGAAAGAGATTGTTGGTTTTAATTATTTTTGATTGCTCGTTCGTATCAATATGCGATGGAGACGTCTTGGTTTTATAACCAAACTCTAAGGCCCTTTTTACTTACGTATGATAACGTATCACTGCCATAAAAGGAGATTTCATACTCATTATGATGGTTAATGTGAGTCAAGATATTTACATGTTACAGAAATCAAAGTTTGAATTTTGATTTAAAGGTCTCTTTGACTCACATAAACAACATCAATGAGGAAGATATTTTTGTTGATTTTTCAACAACAAATCTTAAAAGAATTTATTCCAATGAATAATCTTTTAATATATTGGTCCATTAGCCAATTTCCGAAACCCGAATATAAATTTGGTTTGCGTATCTCCTTTTTTAAATACATCATATGTATTTTACGGTTTTATTTTATTTTTAAAAACCATATTATAGATTCTCCAAATTATGAACAAGAGGAATTTAACCTCTAATTTTCATTTCGCATTCAAACGAATTTCGTTTTCTGACATATGAATACACTATTTCATAGTGCTTACGAACTTCCAGTCATTCTGACGACCGTCTTCGCTCGGAAACCTACCGGCAAATGATCTAAAATCATTTCGTCAAAAACGAGTTCCAACAATGCTAGCTCTAAACCTGAGACGAGACTAAGGCTTTATATATTCCAGCCTAATAAACACGCACCAACATGCACCAATAAGAAGCTTTATATCTAAACATTAGTGACTGTAACCGAGTCTTTACCACACTCAAGCTAAAACACCTTAAGCTAATGTTGAGGCGACACCGATAGTGAACGTCACAACGCTCGTGGTCATATACTTGGGCCATGTTTTTTCAATGGGCTTATATCTCAGCCCAATTAAAACAAGTGGCAAATCACGAGAGGAAACTCAGTGTCCTAAACTCCTTAGGGCACCTGCAACGCGGGTCCGTAGCAGCAAAACCTAGGCAAATTAATGACATGGCGGGACGAAGAAGGAAGGAGCGATCCGTCCACAAAAGATTTAAGGACTGAGTCCTTGATGACTTGGCGCCATCTGATTGACTTACTATTTAAAAAAAAAAAAAAAAAACCCAAAATCATGGGCTAAGGATCCCACATGGGGATCACCATTGGGGATGCCCTAATATGGGTGAGTGATGTAAACATCGAATCTGATGTAAACATCCAATCTGATGTGAACATCCAATCTGATGTAAACATCCAATCAGAACCAGAGCCACCAACCGTATTGGAAGGTCCCATGACAAGGTCCAAGTCCAAGCAACTAAGAAGGAGATTCAATGCAGCTGTACAAGCCCACATCTACTCCTTGGAGCCTGAAGAACTCGGCTGGATTGATCCCAAAAAAGAGACCGAGCATGAGCAAACGCCAAAAGGACAAGTCCACCGTGTGAAGAACCTAGAAGTTACATCCGGAGAGCTATCACCTAATACTATCATCAAGAACCTAGCTGAAGACTTTGGACAAATCAAGATAAGTGAAGAAGAAGCTATCAAGATCAAGCATCAAGAGCTTCAAGACCAAAACAACTCGGAAGCTACTTCAAGCGGTCGTACTTACACCTTCAAGGAAGCTCACGCTAATCCATTCAATCAATCAGCAAGGTAAGTCAGGTAAGGTTTATAATTGCTATACTGTGCTTGCAGGTGAGTCCGGAGCTTCCGACACTTAGTTTTATTTCTCGTTTTTCTTTGTTTTAAGCATCCGAACTCTAGTTTTCCATAAATGGCTCCATGTTGGACGCCTTGCAGTTTGTTCTTTTCTTTACTTTAAACGTCCTGTTGTTTTGAGTCATTTTTGTTGTTTTAGAGTCGAACCCTAGAAGGTTCATGCTGCTGGACTATTTAATAAAGTCCCTTCACAGCTTTGTAGCCACCACTTTTTGCCTTGATTAATATATGAGTCAGTTTGCCCTAGAGTAAACCGAGAAGAGAATTCTCAAGCACTTGTTCTTGTTCTTGTTCGTGTGATTCGTTCAAGAGTAGGAGCTGCACCGTATCAAAGGAAGAGCCAACTCCTTTGTGTCGTGATTCAATCCACCATCGCATCCCATTCCATTGATCCAACACAAGAGAAGCGAACGCCATTGTGTAGATCTTCACCATCGACCATCAACTAGCCAAGAGAAAGAGTGATCACCATCTCAAAGCTCCATCAATCTATCCTTCAATATAAGAACACCACCGGTTCTTATATCAGTTTGGTATCAGAGCCGAAGTTCCCAAACTTTGGTTCCTTCTATCCCTTACTGCGTTTCTCTTTGTTTCTTGTTGCATCCGTTTGTTTAGCTTCTTGTTTGCATCATCCAAATCAAAAAAAAAAAAAGAATAGTTGTTTTCGTTTAGTTGGTTGTTGCATCCATAAATCAAAAAAAAAAAAAGGAACCATATAGATCATCCGTTTGTCATACTAGGTTGTTAGATCGGTTTGATTAACCTGTTAACCACTTGTTAGTCTTGCTAGTCTTGAATCCGAGCATCCTTTGTTGCATCCATAGTAGCCGCCAACCATTGCTTAGTTGCTTAGGTTAAATCGAGCATCCAAAACCTTGCATTGCATATTTCCTTTTCTGTCTTGACCACATCTGTTATTTCCTTTTGTGTTTGCATCACATCTCATTCTTTCCTTTCTAGTTTAAACCGCATAACTCTATAAAAAAAAAAAACGAGCATTGTTTCTTTTCTTTTGTTTCGATTACTTTTGTCACACTTGGTATCTTTGATTTCTTTTTTGTTTTTGTTGAGTGCAAGACACACAAGAGAACGAAAACAATGGGAGCCAATGGACCACAGCCTGATGCCTTAGCTCAGATGATGGCTACCTTTCGGGAAGAGATGCAAGCTCTTGGACACCAACTAGGAGCACGCATGGATCAACTTGAGCGACAGCCAAGGAGGCAACTCATCCGCAATGTGTTTGCAAGAAACAGAGACACTGATAGTGAAGCGACCGATGAGGATATGCCGGACTTGGAAGATGATCAGCTGGATCAAAACCAAGGCCAAAGAAGGAGGAGACAAGATCCACTTCTCAACAACCGAGATAGAGAGGTAAACAATAGAGGCAAGAACCATGAGATTAAACTAAAACCTCCTACATTTTCAGGTAAAGCCGATCCAGAAGCTTACATGGATTGGGAGCGACGCATGGAGTACATCTTTGAGTGTTATGGATACAATGAGCACAAGAAGGTTGCCATTGCCGCAGCTCAACTCCCCGAGAATGCTTTGTCTTGGTGGGATAGAACACTTGCCGAAAGGAGAAGGCAACGCTTCCAGGCTATCAACCGATGGAATGACATGAAGTACCTCCTACGCCAAAGGTATGTGCCTGAACACTATCATAGAGACTTACAGAAACGTTTTCGTAAGTTGGCACAGGGAAATAGGTCAGTTGATGAGTACTTCGAAGAGTTTGAGAAGCTAATGAACTCATTGGAGCTGGAGGAATCCGAGGAAGCCTTGATGGCTCAATTTGTTGATGGTCTTCATGATCGGATTGCACGCAAGGTGGAACGAGCTCAGTATCGCAACTTACATGAGCTACTACATCTAGCGGTTCAAATAGAGAGTCAGATCAAGAAGAAGACATCTTACTCCAGCCGCAACAAATCAAATCAACCATGGGCTTCAAGTAGCAACAAAGCTATGGACAAAGGCAAAACGGTCGATTATGATGCACGGAATAAAGACAAGGCTAAAGAAGTAGCCAAGACCAATCGTGCCGAACCAGGTAAGACCACTGCTCCTAATCAATCCCGTTCACGTGACGTTGTTTGCTTTAAGTGTCAAGGTAGAGGACATTATGCACGAGACTGTCCAAATCGGAGAGTGATGTTCATCACGGCCGATGGAGGTTACGAGTCTAAGGATGAAATGAAGGGAGGTGAGGAGAGTTCAGAAGAAGACATTGAGTATCCGGACACAGGAGAGATGCTTGTCACTAGGCGTGTGTTGCTGAACCACCCTGAAGATCAAGCACAACGAGAGAACCTATTCCACACTCGTTGCACCATCATTGATAAGGTTTGCAATCTTGTGATTGATGGAGGCTCTTGTGCTAATGTTGCTAGCAAGTTTATGGTAGACAGGTTAGGTCTTGAAAAGACCAAGCATCCGAGACCATACAAGCTTCAATGGCTCAACAACTCAACAGAACTCAAAGTCAATGAGCAAGTGATCGTCCCATTCAGTGTTGGCAAGTACAAGGATCAAGTCCTGTGTGATGTAGTGCCAATGCAAGCTGGACATTTGTTATTAGGGAGGCCATGGCAATTTGATAGATCCACACTTCATGATGGTCGTACAAACTATTACTCATTCACGCATGAGGATCGCAAATACAACTTGGCTCCACTAAGCCCAGCCGAAGTTCATGAGCTTCAAAAGCGAATGAACAAAGAGTCTCAGGTAAGTAAGACTAGTCTCTACATCAATTCTAGTGGATTAAACCGTGTTATGAGTGCCCAAGGCACTATATTACTAATGATTTACAAAGAATGTTTAAGGACAGGAATTGAAGAACTAGAGTTACCAACCGAAGTTAGTGCCGTGCTCAACAAGTTCCAGGACATCTTTCCTGAAGACATACCACCCGGATTGCCACCAATCCGTGGGATAGAGCACCAGATTGATCTTGTACCAGGCTCCGCTTTGCCCAACAAACCCGCGTACAGAATGAATCCACAAGAGAACAAGGAGCTAGAGAAGCAAGTCCAAGAACTTATGGACAAAGGATACATCCGAGAGAGTCTCAGCCCATGTGCCGTGCCAGTGCTTCTAGTGCCAAAGAAGGACGGTTCTTGGAGAATGTGTGTAGATTGCCGAGCAATCAACAACATCACCATCAAGTACCGACATCCAATTCCACGCTTAGACGACATGTTGGATGAGCTTAGTGGTTCCACAATCTTCTCTAAGATTGATCTCAAAAGTGGATATCACCAAGTAAGAATGCGAGAAGGAGATGAGTGGAAGACAGCCTTCAAAACCAAGCAAGGCTTGTATGAGTGGCTTGTAATGCCATTTGGTCTCACGAATGCACCCAGTACATTCATGCGACTCATGAACCAGGTTCTAAGATCGTTTATAAGCAAGTTTGTGGTAGTTTATTTTGATGATATACTCATATAGCCGCAGCTTATCTGATCACCTTAAGCACTTAGAACTTGTTTTGAAAACGCTTCGGAAGGAAGGTCTATATGCCAACCTAAAGAAGTGCGTCTTTTGTACTGACCATGTTGTTTTCTTAGGATTTTTAGTGAGTAAACAGGGACTCCAAGTAGATGAAGAGAAGATCAAAGCGGTTCAAGAATGGCCAACACCAACCACCATTGGACATGTTAGGAGCTTTCACGGCTTGGCTAGCTTCTATAGGAGGTTTGTGCGAGACTTCAGCACCGTGGCAGCACCACTCACAGCTGTGATTAAGAAGAATGCACCATTCTCTTGGGGACCAGCTCAAGATGCTGCTTTCAACACCTTGAAGGAACGCTTGACACACGCACCAGTCCTAGCCTTACCTAACTTTGAAGAGACATTTGAAGTAGAATGTGATGCATCTGGTTTAGGCATTGGAGCTGTTCTACACCAAGGAAAGAGACCAGTAGCTTTCTTCAGTGAGAAACTAAGTGGAGCAACTCTAAACTACCCTACATACGATAAGGAGCTCTATGCATTGGTCCGAGCCTTAGAGACTTGGCAACACTATCTCTTGCCAAAGGAATTCATCATACACACGGACCATGAGACCTTGAAGCATCTAAGAGGCCAGACCAACCTCAAGAGGAGGCACGCAAAATGGCTACAATTCGTGGAGACATTCCCCTATGTAATCAAATACAAGAAAGGAAAAGATAATGTGGTTGCCGATGCTTTGTCAAGGAGACATCTACTGATTGCGACCATGGAAGCAAAGGTTTTGGGATTTGAGCACATCAAGGAGCTATACAAGGATGATCCCGAGCTTGGAGAATGTTACAAGGAACACGGCAAAGGGAGTTTCTCTGCCTTTTATTTGCATGATGGTTTCTTGTTCAAGGATAAACGATTGTGTATTCCACAGGGTTCCATGCGAGAATTGGTGCTGAGTGAAGCTCACGGAGGAGGACTCATGGGACATTTCGGAGTAGACAAGACCTTAGCTGTTGTAATGGAGCACTTCTATTGGCCTCACTTAAAGAAAGATGTGGAGAGATTTTGTGCTAGATGCGTTCAATGCCACAAGGCTAAGTCCAAATCTCATCCCCATGGTCTCTATATGCCTTTACCTATTCCTAATGCTCCTTGGGAGGATATTTCGATGGATTTTGTTTTAGGTCTGCCCAAGATTCAACACAAGGATTCTATCTTTGTTGTTGTTGATCGGTTTTCGAAGATGGCCCATTTCATTCCATGTGATAAGACCAATGATGCCACACAAACCGCAAACTTGTTCTTCAAAGAAGTAGTGCGTTTGCATGGGATACCAAGGACCATTGTATCTGACAGGGACACCAAGTTCTTGAGCCACTTCTGGAGAACCTTGTGGAGGAAGTTAGGAACCAAACTTCTTTTCTCCACCACTTGTCATCCTCAAACGGATGGACAAACCGAAGTGGTAAATCGTACTCTATCCACTTTACTTAGAGCCACGCTTGGAAAGAACATGAATACTTGGCTAGATTGCATTCCATTCATTGAGTTTGCATATAACAGGTCACGGCATTCAGCTACTAAGTTCTCACCTTTTGAGGTTGTTTATGGCACTAACCCTCTATCGCCAATAGACCTTGTTCCTATCCCTTTAGTTGATCAGGTTAGTCAAGATGGAGTCAAACGTGGGGAGCTCATCAAAAAGCTTCATGAAACGGCCAAAGCTAACATCGAGAAGAAGACTGAGGGGTACAAGCGCAATGCTGACAAAGGAAGGCGCCAACAAACGTTTGAACCAGGAGACTGGGTCTGGATGCATATGAGGCAAGAGAGGTTTCAAAACAAACGCGCCTCAAAGCTAGCACCAAGAGGAGATGGCCCATTCAAGATCCTAGCCAAGATCAACGACAATGCCTACCATTTGGACCTGCCAGGTGAGTTTAACATTTCTCACACTTTTAATGTTGCTGATCTATCTCCATATGATGCAGGAGATTCAGTTTTGAGGACAAAACCTCTTGAAGAGGGAGGGAATGATGTAAACATCGAATCTGATGTAAACATCCAATCTGATGTGAACATCCAATCTGATGTAAACATCCAATCAGAACCAGAGCCACCAACCGTATTGGAAGGTCCCATGACAAGGTCCAAGTCCAAGCAACTAAGAAGGAGATTCAATGCAGCTGTACAAGCCCACATCTACTCCTTGGAGCCTGAAGAACTCGGCTGGATTGATCCCAAAGAAGAGACCGAGCATGAGCAAACGCCAAAAGGACAAGTCCCCGTGTGAAGAACCTAGAAGTTACATCCGGAGAGCTATCACCTAATACTATCATCAAGAACCTAGCTGAAGACTTTGGACAAATCAAGATAAGTGAAGAAGAAGCTATCAAGATCAAGCATCAAGAGCTTCAAGACCAAAACAACTCGGAAGCTACTTCAAGCGGTCGTACTTACACCTTCAAGGAAGCTCACACGCTAATCCATTCAATCAATCAGCAAGGTAAGTCAGGTAAGGTTTATAATTGCTATACTGTGCTTGCAGGTGAGTCCGGAGCTTCCGACACTTAGTTTTATTTCTCGTTTTTGTTTTAAGCATCCGAACTCTAGTTTTCCATAAATGGCTCCATGTTGGACGCCTTGCAGTTTGTTTCTTTTCTTTACTTTAAACGTCCTGTTGTTTTGAGTCATTTTTGTTGTTTTAGAGTCGAACCCTAGAAGGTTCATGCTGCTGGACTATTTAATAAAGTCCCTTCACAGCTTTGTAGCCACCACTTTTTGCCTTGATTAATATATGAGTCAGTTTGCCCTAGAGTAAACCGAGAAGAGAATTCTCAAGCACTTGTTCTTGTTCTTGTTCGTGTGATTCGTTCAAGAGTAGGAGCTGCACCGTATCAAAGGAAGAGCCAACTCCTTTGTGTCGTGATTCAATCCACCATCGCATCCCATTCCATTGATCCAACACAAGAGAAGCGAACGCCATTGTGTAGATCTTCACCATCGACCATCAACTAGCCAAGAGAAAGAGTGATCACCATCTCAAAGCTCCATCAATCTATCCTTCAGTATAAGAACACCACCGGTTCTTATATCAGTGAGGTTAGCATTTTCGATTCCTGTGTCCACTCATCTCCAAGTTTGTTTATATGCATCATCGGTCACCTCGACTTCTGTGTTTGGCTTATAGAGTTGATTGATTAGTAACCCTAGCTGCTAATTCTATATTCATTGCTCTACATTTTGTGGTTTGGTCTCTATTAGTTCGACTTTCTCTGTTGTGATTTCTTTCGCCCAACAAGACGTAAACATGAAGCATCACTAAATGAAAACCTGAACTCACAACCCAATTCTTCATATATTCCTCGGTTTTCGGTAAGTCACCCGAAGTAGACCATTTTGCTTCTACCAAAAATACGCACATATCATACGACGAGCAATGTACGTAGTAAGTATATATGGATACTTTCTTGGACAATATGACCTTTTCGCCTCAGCATCTCGAAAGCAAAGTGCAACCAATTCATTTATATTATTTACACACATTTTGGATGTATCACACAAATTAAAAAAAAAAAATCAGTAAATATATAGATATATATCTATATAGATATAGATCTATATCTATATAGATCTGTATCTATATCTATGTTCATATTCAGTTGACAATATATGTATATATGTATATATACACGTTGGAAATGAAATAACAAAAAAAATTATAGATACACGTTCATGATATTCAATATATTACTAGTCAACTGATGAAAACTCAAATCAATTGTTTAATATATTGTTCATTCAAATGACTTTTTGTTTTGGCAAAGCGAAGGGAGTATCCAGTAGTCAACCATTAGAATTAGTAAATTAATAAATTACATTAAACAAAGAAAAAACTAGATATGCATAAATCCATATTTAACAATATACCAATAAATCATTCTACTACATGTTTTTCTTTTGACTTTTAAATATTTGTAAGAAATAAATGAAAAGATTACGTTCTTTCTTTATCTTTGACCAGAACAAATATTTTGTTTTCTTTAATGTTTGTGTTAGTATATATATAATCGGTCTTAACTTAAGACTCTTAAGTAATAACTCCCAACAACATAAAGACTAAGAATATTATAAAGATGGCTATTAACGTGAAAAGTTTAATCACATTTGTTTTTACTCTTCTTTTAATCTTATCTTTTGGTCACTGTCGTACGACAACTGCCGGAACTCCTCCTGGTACGAACTCTTTTATAGCTTAACTTTTCAGTTATGGGCGAGAACCGCTGGATTAATGATTTTCTTTTTTTAATAAACAGGTGTTGGAATAGGAGACCTGTCTTGCTTCGGAGGACATGGTCCGTGTTATGATGAACTTCTCTTTGGTTGCACTAACTATTGTAACAAACATAATTACAATTTTGGCAAATGTACTTCCATCGAAGGCTGCTGTTGTTATGGTGAAAAGAAAAACCAAGCGCCAACGATGATATAATCTAATCAAATGTATTGTTTTCGTAAGTTTGGAAAATTTCAATATAAAAAATTCAAAAATCTTATTCAAAACCCGCGTGTAAATTAGCAAAGGATATAAAACATTACAAGAAATTAGGTAGCAAATTGGTCGGTTGGTTATGTTGGTAAAAGAATGGCGATAACAACTCGTAAGAGATTCCAAAACATGTTATACTCCCATTCTACTGATATCTACTTATCTCAGCCGCATAACGTCCCCTTTAAAATGCAAATACCAATTAACTGATAGTAATCAATCTCAGGGGCGGACCTAGGATTGATTTTAACTGGGGTCAATGATCTTTAATTTAAAGGGGACAATTTTAACTGGGGTCAATGACCTTTAATTTAAAAGGGACAAATTGATGTTCTGACTATTTTATTATCAAAAATCAATGCATTTTCAAGTTTTAGGGGTGTCATCTGAACACATATTCTCTCAAATGGGTCCGCCCCTGATCAATCTTTGTCTACGTCGAGATTTTTAGAAGCGTTCAAATAGTCACCGTGATCAAGCTTAGAGATAACAGACCTGTTCTTAGCTGTGTGCTTTTAGTGTAAAGTTTCAAATGAAATGCTCTTATATATACTGTTTATAATTCATAATGGAGTGAATAATTTACAGAATTAAGATCGTAGGAACGCAAATTCTACAATAGGGCTAACTGAATAATTGTAAAGTATTTTGTATAAATAGATCAATATAAAATACATAAAATATCAATACAAGAATTTGGAAAGACGGATTTGCAGAGGCGAGACACTCTTTCCTTAATTCTGTAAACGCCATGTGACGGTTGCATGGTGTTCCAAAATCTCATGATACAACTGCATACGTTTCTATCTCCCATCACTGAAGAACAGAACCTGTCGAACCTTTTTCTGTGTTGTACTCTCATGAAAATTAAAAAGAAATGAAGAGAGAAAGATGAAAAGGAAAATGTAAAAATTGTTGTCTTTCTGAATGAGAGATATAGACTATTTTATAGTCTCACAAAATCTGGAGATTTATTTCTCAATTAAATTGAGCAATAAGGAGAAAAGAAGTTACAAACAATTGTCATCAATTTCTGGATTGATTGTGACACCTTAATGCTTTGACAGCATTAAATTCAGCATTGATCAGATATCAAACACAAAACCGAAAGCAGAAAGACAGGTTATTGGACCGAGGCCCATATACCCGAACCCGCACTCAAACCCGAACCAAGCCCGAGCCCATCTTGTCTCGGCTTGGCGCGCGCGCATGGCTTAGTTTAAGTTCACTCTTTTCTCCAATTGTCTTAAGGTCTTTAACCTTGTCAAGACTTCTCCACAATTTCCGCTATGCCCATTTTATGCCCTTTCAAGCAATAAACATTGGACAGGCATTTCTCATTCAACCAAAACTATAATTTAGACATATGAGTAACATGTCTTAAAATTGAGTTCCAACAGTGGTCGCTGGAGGATTTAAGGGATGGGGGGGGGGGGGGGGGGGGGGGGGGTGGGGGTGGTAACCAAAACATATGCTATCAATTTTATGTGTATTCAAAGCAGTAGAGGGATGTATCCAAGATGATTTGATTTTTAATGAGTTTTTATGTGATTTTGAATAAATTAGAGCATCCACATTGGTTGAGATATTCTAATATTTATCATACAAATATAATATCAATAGTTTCTAATACATTATAAATAAATAATTGAATTTAAAATTAAAACAAATTTGAACCAATCATAAATTGACAAATATTATTAGAGTATCTTAGATATTATTAACGTTGATGTTCTCATATGTATGCTTTCAGTGCTTCTTCTTCTAGTCGTCTCTATGGGCTATGGAGTAGTGAAGCCTACCCTTGGTGGCATCGCCTCAAAGTTACTTCTTCTTGGAGTCATATATTTTGTATAGGTTCTTGAGTTGGTTGAGCATTTGGGAAGCATCAATGACTTTTCTAGAAAATTAATGATATTTTTGGTGATCCTTGTGGCATTAGTGGATGCTTGCTTTATTCTGTGGATTTTATATTCATTGGCAAGAACCCTTGAGAAACTTCAGGTAAGATATTTTATGCTACGTGTATAAAATAACACTTATATTCAACTTATTTCCTTTTTCATAAATTGTAGATATTTTATGATCAAAAGTTCATCTTAGAGATACCATACATATATGTTCTTAGCTGTGTTAAGCTTTGTGATGGCAATGATGATGAGACATCATCGAATGATGGCATCTTAGCCCGAGACAGTGTGCTTGCTTACCCGAGGGAGGGGTGTTTTTGTTGAGGGAAGCAACAAGCAGAAGAAAATCTCAAATTTCAATTCAAATATATTATGAATCTTCTCTGTAATTCCATCAACAAATTATATAGAACTTTTTTTATTCTGACCAGTTTACCAATCTGATAAACATTCAAGCAACCTTAAGATTTTGTTACATATCTATATTATTAAAAGAGGTTATATTATACCGTATTATATTACGAATTATGCCATTACAGTTTAATGAAAGTTTAAAATTTCATTTAGGATAATAGTGTCAAATCAGTTTTTGACTAATTAATTCATTATATCTTTCAATATCTTCTTTTTAAATATAAATGTATGTTTCCTTTTAAATTATAAAAAAATCTTATACAAATATTTCTATTTCAATCTTTTTAGTTATTAATAATTTCTTAAATAGTATTATAAATTATTATAAATTAATTTTAATTAAGTTTTGGTCTATAAAACAAAATAAATAATAAATCTTAAGATATATATCAATTATTACATGTACAATATAATGAGTCATATATAGTTAAATGAACTAATACACCAATTATTACATGTATACATATAATCTAAAAATAATGGATCATATATAGTTAAATTAATTAATGCACCAATTGCTATATAAATCTATAATCTAAAAATAACAGGTCATACTTTTTATTTTTTATAAATACTCTTATTTGGCAAAGCAAATATATTATTAAGTTTTTTGCGGGTTTCTTCATCAAATTATTCAAACTATAATTATTTGATTTGGATAGATTGATTGACGGAATAGCCTAATTTATTTTTATAAATGCAAAATTACATTCTTCAAATTAAAATAACTACTTTATAAAAACTAATGGTATAATATATAATATTTAAAATTTATAAATATGGATATATATAAATCGGTAAGCATTCTATATAATCATACGATAACTATATAATTAATATAGTATTATCATCTATTTCAAAGTAAAATTATTAACATATCTCAAATTTTAATTTTCACAAATATATTTTTTTATACAAAATTGAAGAAAAAACGAACTAAAAACATGGTCCGTTCTTATAGAATTTTAAAACTACATATTATATTTATGCAAAAACTAAAACTGTTAATATACCTTAAACTTATAAAATTAAATACATATATTATTAAAAAGAAAATTGAATATATTTTTTTAAAAAATCCGTCCTTAGAACCAGCTGGAATCTAGTATACAATTAAGTGGAGAATAAAATGAATTCGATGAAATAACGTTTAGTTCTGACTCTTCATGTGCCACGTTAATTTGCTCGATGCCGGCCAAGGTTGGTCTCAAACTTGTCCATTTTCTACAAGAATTGGAGACCTCTCGTTGAAGGAAACATTCTCGTCTGATTCATCGCCGGTAATCCAAAAGAAACGTTTGCCAAAATATATATATATATAAATAACAACTAAAAATGTAAGTAATTTGGAGTTACAATTTTTTTAGAATCATTTAAAATGACATAACTAAATCTAATTTACAAAATACAGTTTTAAAGGTAAGGTAATTTAATAAATGACAAAAGCCAAGTTGATATTTTATTGAGAGAATTTGGTGTAAAATAAAAATTTGAAACTAAATTAGGAAAAGAGCAGAGAGAAAAAAAGGTTTAGTGAAACGGTATAAGGGTATCGATGAAAATGATGTGTCGTTCAAATAGAGTGAGAAATATGTGATACTGCGAGTGGGGAAATTTTTGAACACGAGTTAGTGAGATTTAGATGATGAGATTGTTAGCCATCATAATGAGGAGTTAATGCATGCATTTAAGACAATAAAAAGTTAATGGTAGTGTATTTGTGGACGTAGGATTACGTAAGGCGATGTGTAATTTATGGACATAGAATTATATGAAGAAATTACGTAAGAGATGACATTTATCTTGTACCAATATTTGTCAATATACACTGGACTTGGCGAAGTAGTATTTCGAATTATATGTTAACCTTCTATAATACATGCTATAATAAAGTTTATGCATGGCCAATTCGATGTCGCAAGTTATTATTGTATATCACATGCTAACAATTGAATGCATGATACATGCGATGTGCTGAGTTATAATTGAATGTCACATGTTAACAATATATTTTTACAGAAATACAAATTTCACTGTATTTTTAGTTTCAAATAGAT
Source organism: Isatis tinctoria (assembly GCA_010577795.1). Classification (NCBI taxonomy): domain Eukaryota; kingdom Viridiplantae; phylum Streptophyta; class Magnoliopsida; order Brassicales; family Brassicaceae; genus Isatis; species Isatis tinctoria. The sequence continues at coordinate 34,033,973 of CM021250.1, forward strand.
TGGTAATTGTATATGTGGATAGCAATGAATATTGTTAACGACATGATCGTTGCATGTGTATTACAACAGATTTCAACCTTGTCACAATTGCAAACTCCTGCAGTGAGATTTTAATCTTACTTCCACATAGAATAATCCAAATCTCGTGAAACTTGGTAATATTCAGCTGTCTGGTTATCAGCGACTCAAGTCGGAAAGAAAAACAAAAAACTTAAACCAGTTACAACACAAACCTGAATTATGCGATTGATTTATTCTTTTATAACATGTAAATATATTCGTAGTTCACTAATAATTTGTTAGAAGTGTAAGAAAACAATCGGTGGAGCATCAGGAGAGGTGAAGCTAGGGGAGAAAGTTGGATAGTCAATCTCGTCTTCCGGCTGATTTGAGAGAGCAAGTCGGCTAGTTAACCCACAAAAGAAATCATCTTCGTCGTCACAGTCCGCTTCTTCCGTGTCGGTGGAGTCACCACGAAAAGTGAAGTTAGTGTCGAGAGGTCCATGTGAGGAAAGAAAGAAACATGATACAGAAAGAGCTTGGTTTGGAGACTTTTCAGAGTTTTTCACATGTGTAGTTGTAGAGAGATGAAACGAAACTGATCGCGTAAAGGTAAAATAGGATCTTATTTACATTGTCTCTGGACTTTAATACTAATGTGTCGATTTGCTAATTTAGACCCAAATACTTATCATACACCCAATTATCTCTATTGTATCTGTGTGGAAATACCATTATCGCCACTAAAAAAAGGAACAAATTTTACATTGTCCTCACCTTAATAATCCAATAGCTAAAAGTGAGACCTCTGAAACTAAACTTTCATATTTACTGTGGAAACAGTTAAAATTTTGATTTTTGAATTTATACTCTATTTGGTTCTGGATCAACTGGCTCTGATAATTGATCGCAGAGCTCTTTAAGAAAAAAAGGCAACCGCCTTAGCACAGTTGATGAATAAAAAAAAACTTCGCACAATAGGTTAATTCATGTGGCTAGGTTAATAATAATTCATCTTCAACATTATTATTATTTTGATATAGACAATTGGGTCTCGTAGCTTTAATACTATGTCTTTTTTCGTTTACAATGTCTTTTTTCCTTTTGAACATGCTATTAAAATTAGTTTCACCAACCAATTATTTATATTATATTTTGTTTTTTTTTTGAACGACTGATTATATTAGAAAATAAAGCCTAAGTGGCTGCGGTGGATACAACCGGAGTTAAACTCAACGGCAAAGCAAATAAAGGAGAGCAGTACAATAAGTTGAAAGATAGAAGCATTAAGGGGCGAGACTTGCTCAGCAGCGTGAAGAACCCGTAGAAAAACTTCACCCATAACCCGAAAGCATTTGCTCGAAGGAGCAATGAATAGTCGAAATGAAAATCGACGTTTATACGCCCAAAAGATTGGGACTGAGGACAGGCATGAAGCACTGTCAGTGGTGATCGATATTGAACGGAGAAGGATTGTCGCCGTCGTCGGCTACCTCTAACTCCTGGACAGAGAATACACCGTAGACTGTTGACCGGCAAGAACTGTGAAGCTCCAGAACCGTAGGCAACATCACAAGAAAAAGGCCTTGAGCACTTGAAATTGGACGTGTGGTCCCATAACTCCTTTCTTGAGTGAAAAGCAACAATAACCATTGGGCTGGGGGGAGAGTATCTAGGTTTAGTGGGCCAGACCCATGGAAGCAGATAATTGGGCCAAACTTATTGTATATTATATTTTGTTTATTAAGTTTTTCAATAACAAAAATAGACCACATTTTTAAATTTAGCCATATGCCTCTTAAATCATAAGCATGACATCATTAAAGGGCTGCATTAAATATAGAATTTGAAGAGATTTGAGATGTTTTTGATTTTTAACGAGTTCTTAAATGATTTTGGATGAATTAAAAAAAATTACTATCATTTCAATTAAAACACCCTAGAATCTCAAGAGTGTTATTAGTTTATGTATTTTAGTGGATTTAGAAATCTGTATAACATTTACAGATCAAAGTATAATTTATTGATTTCCAAATCTAACATATGAATTTTAATTAATATAAAAAAATTCAGAAGGTTTTCCCTCGGATTTAAGCTTTTGTATTTTTAACAAAAAAATCCTTCCAAATCCACTAAACTTCATGATGAAATCAAATCCATTAGTAAATCCGTATAATTAAATAACAAGTGAGTTGAATTAGGATTTATAATTCATAAAACCAATAACACTGACATTTTGTTTGGATTTTCAAATTCATTAATATATATAAACCAATAACCCTCAGTCCCCACTAAGAAACTCCACCCAATCTCTTAAAAATTATAACAAATCTCCTAAAATCCACTAGTTAAATATTTCCAATGACAATGAATTTTACAAATACTTTTTAGAAAAACAAGTTCAAAACATTGATTTTTTTTTACCAAAAAAACATTGAATTCTAATTGATCTTTTGAAATTATATATCTTGAAGAATAGAAAATTTGTTATTTCAATAAAAATGACTTCAAATTCTAGATTATATATTTCAAACATTTTTTTAAAGTCGTTTCATATTTAACTGCATGAGAAGTAAAAAAGTGTACAAGCCTTATGACTAGTTTTATTTTGGGCCAAGCCTAGAACAACATAAACTTAGTATCAGATCTTAATCTGAACGGTTGAAAGTAAGAGCATCTTAAATTGTGTAATTATAGGGTTCTTAGCAAAAAATAATAATATTAAATAATTATGGGGTTCTAAAAATCGAAAGAGAGAGTTCTAAGACCATCATTATCGCAGGATCTAAGTAGGTATCTTAGGTAAAAAAATAAAAATAAATGAAAAATAGAAAAAGGAGGAGAGCCGACTCTAATTTAGGAATTATAAGAATTGAATCTTACTAAACACGCGTCAATTGGAAGATTTTTCAAAGAGAAATGGAAAAAAAAATAAAAACGGGAGACGGGCGGGCCGTCTCGTCTCTCTCTTCTCTCACATTTCTCTGAGCCAATTTCCGTCGACCTTCTCCGTCGTCGTGATCTAGCCGTTTCCTTGGTAAATTCTCGATTCTAATACCGATTTCATCATTTCCATATGGCACTTTTGATTTCATCATATCCATATAGAGTGTTGTGTGAATCACACTTGAGTGTATATGAATTGCTTAGTTGTTTTTGCTTTCAGAGATTTATGGATCGAAGCTGAGAATTGTTTTTTGTGACTTGTTTTGTTTGATTCGAAGCTAACAAGGAGAGTATTTCTCTGAGGAGTTCAGGGACTTGGACTAATGGCTTACTTGATACGAGAAACAAGAAGAAATGCAAACATAAGGTTTCGAAAGAGGATCATGTTGCAGAAGGTTTATGAACAATTATCTGGAAACTGATCTTAAACATATTATTTTTGGTTCTAACTAGTAACTCTGTTTATTGATTCTTATTTTTCACTTTGAATTGCGTTTTGTCTGCAGTGTATGATGGAAAAGGGACTCTTGAAGAAGGAGAGACAACAGAAGGTTGATTCATCAAGATTCAAGCTGCATACGAGCTGCTCATGGACACGGACAAGAGAAGGCAATATGATATGGATAACCGATTGAATCCAATGAAAGTAACTACTCTAAGAATCACAAGTTGTAATTTTTCTTTTTCCCTTTGAAGTTATTTAAGAATGAGATGTTTGGGTTTTTGTAGGCATGCATCGTAATCTTTGATTGTAGGATTTAGTGTTTATGTTTATTGCGATTGAGGATTTAGTATATAATGAAGAGCACTCAAAGCCACCCCCAACGCGGAGATTCAGCAGCAGCTTACCAACAAGTTCAAGCTCTTCAATGGACCTATGATGACGTTTCGGTAACTTCCTCACTGATTCACTCTACTTTGATCTTCTTTATTCTTGTTTCATTCTGCTCTTCCTTATGCGCCTGCTTGATTCTTTTGGTTTTGAAATCTGGTTCTTTGCATTAAGTGAAGATTTCATTTTTGTGTTGTGAGGTCTGTTGTAAGTAATAACTGGTTTTGTTGTTATTTTGTAGGTCGCAGACATCAGTCTTGTTGACTACATTGGAATGTCATTGTTAATAGGTACGAAAGGCTTGTCATTGCAAACCGTAACTTGTTTATGCTGTAATATTGTGGAAGCAGTTTACATCTGTTTGTTTTCCTCATATTTGTTTGGCGTATCAGACTTAGTTGGAATCTAGCCTTTTTTTTAATATGCAATGTTCTCCTTAGATTTGATGCTTATTACAACTGTTTTGTCTGTATCACAATCACATTAGCGTTTACTATATAAGTGACGATCAAATTGTAATACTTGGTGATATGCAAAGATTACTCAAGATATTTGGGAATACATCAATAGGCAGGAATTTTTTTTTAAGAATCCTTACGAGGTTCTACCATTGGAGGACAAAAAATAAATATATGAAAAAAGAAGTTCTTAGCTAAAATTTAGAATTAAAATATTAGTTAGAACCCTTAAAAGGGTTTCACCGTTAAGGATGCTCTAAAAACTCTAATTTAAGAGAATTTGGAGGGGGTTCAGAACCTCATCTACTATATTAAAACAGAAACCTTTTTTGGAACTAACCTTTAGTCATGTGTTATATTACTATATGTGCCATTGTGTTTCTTTGATTTTTAAAGATTTTCATTAAGGGTATAATTGTCATTATGATATCATTTATAATGTACGGTTAAGATTAGAAGTTGAGATAAACGGTTTAGATTATAAGTTGCAATACATTTTATTTTTGGTAATGATAAAATTGGGGAAAGAATATTTAAAAATTTATGGTATCAGATTACAATATATTGAATCGTAAAGTGAATACCAAAAATAAAATTGTTTTATCTCAATTCATAATCACCATAATCTAATATAGTCCCTCATTCACGTATTTGATAAAATTGTTTTATCTCAATTCATAATCCCCAATTGCCATAATCTAACATAATAAAACTAATATAGTACATAAAAATACCAAAACAAAATTCTTAATATATTACATATAGTATAATGTTTCGCCAATATACCATCCATTACCAAATAAAACATATTCTGTTTAAACATATACTGAAAAATTAACAATTTCTATCAGACTTAAATACAATTTAGAAAATCTGTTTAAACATATTCTGCAAATTTTATATATCCGAAAACAACTAATAAACAACTAATAGAATTTAAAAACTATAAAAATTAATACATATTATGGAAATATATGATTAGATATATCCCGTAAACAACTTAACTGAAATATAACATGATTTTAATATAATAAATTGTAAATTGATGGTTAAAAATGATAATTAAATATTTATTATACCAAAAAATGATAATTAAATATTTATTCTACCAAAAAATGTTTAACCCGAAAATTGAGAACAATATATGGTTTATATGTTATATTTAGTTAAAGTATATTTTCTCGATTGAGCGTATATAATTAGTTAAAGTATATTATAATACATTTCCTTAATCTTTTCCATTTCAACTTATTAGTTTCATAAATTATTATTATCAAATTTGCAATAAATTCAAAATAATTACCAAACTAAGTATGGAAAGATATTATAAACCAAAAATTTCGGATACTATCTTTGGAATAACTAATATTTTTGTGCCAAAAAATGGTGGTATTGATTATATTGTTTCAGATACGCGAATTATATTATATTGTTCCAGATTTTCTGAGTAACCAATATTTTTCGGCCAGAGAAACTATTCGTTTAACCAAAAAGGATAAGCATATACCCATATTTACGATCTCTAACCACCAATATTTTAAAAAAATCTATTGTAAACCTAAAAGATTAGCTATCTATATATAAACTAAAGACGTCAACTCTAAAATCACCTAAAACGTTAGACACACTAACTCCAACTTTTTCTAAATGTAACATCAATGGCTCCAGCAGGGATCACATATTTTATTCCATAAAATATGAATATATTATTTTCAAATAAAATAATTTTTTTAAAAGTCAAGTATTTTAACAAATATGAATAGTACCTAGATTTTTTTATAAATATTAGTATTTCAATATTAAATATTCTATTTTAAAATTTACTTTCGCTTATCTTTAAATTACATTGATGTAATTCTAAATTTTTTTAAAAATATAAATACTAACCCAGACCTTCTTATAAATATTTATATGAAAATATTATATTTACTAATTTACTGTTTACTTCAACTTATCATTTAATTAAATTTATTTAATTATTCATTTTTTGCTCTTTATCTATTTCACATTTTAAAACTACTTTCTTTCTCTAAATTTCTAATCAAGCCATAAAGAAACTCACAAAATAATTCACATCGCAACTTTATCTAACTATTTACTTTTAATAATTCTATAAATTATAATTATATCACATAAGTTAAACAAAATTCATATATTTATCTATTCATTGCAAAAAATATTAAACGCGCGGGTTCGGTCCTAGTATCATATTATAATTGCATATCTCCGACGAAGTGGCCTGTCTTCTTCCGCGGTAGCTCAATATTCGATCCTTGATCTGCCTTTCAAAAAGAGTTTTGATCGCGTCATAAAGGAGATTCGATGCAGTTGGTTAGGCTATTCCTTTCTGTCTATGCAGATTGTGCCTTGCCAGCAAAGCAAGGTGTGCAAACTTTTGCAGTTCTTCTGTGGCCGGCTTTGATCTGAAGTATAGAGTTCTCCCACAATCTAATTGCCTGAAGATTACATGTGCAAGCTATGGGGCGACCAAATTGACCAGGAGAATCTTAAAAAGTCGAATAATTTCAAAGAGGAGAAGAAAACCATGTGCAAAGAAAAAATAATTCTTTTCTTTTGCTTGGAAATAAAACTACCACAATTACAAAGAAAAGAATAAAATCCATTTTGTTTTCACGTTAAGGATCCAGAGTAAAAGGAGATTGTTGGACTCTAGTTTCCTTATTTATAGTACAAACTTGTTAATAGGTTTGTGCAACTAATTTTAAGAAAAAAATTAACAGCAAAGAAAGGAAAAAAAAAACACAAGACAGTCATGGATTATGATGGTGGATTTCACGAGGTCGAAATAGATGATAAACTATTTCTCGAATACCACCGCCCGAAGTATCAACCTATATCAAAAATAAAAAGCCCATCATCATCTACTGAAGCAGCCAACCACAATCAGCCTCTTCTACCCCTTTTCTTATGTCCTTCTGCACGAGTGCTAAATGACCCTAGAAATTCCACATCTTTCTTCCCCATTTCTTTTCCTGAGTATGTCCCCTCTATAACAGAGGCTGATAATGACCGCCGCCATCATCATGTACTTCCTTTGTTTTGGTGCAACAATAAAAATTTCGATGTCAATGGTGGATGCGTGATATGCTATGGCTCAAACTTTGGCAAAGATTATTACTTTTGTGATTATTGTGATCAAATGTACCACAAAGAGTGTGTAGAATCTCCACTTAAAATTAAACACCCTTACTATCCTCAGAATTCTCTCGAACTCTATGTTTGTTTAACTCTTTTTGACTGTTTACTTTGTGGAAGAAAAGCAAGCAATTTGGTATATCATTGTACAAGCTATCAAGCTTTCATGCATCCAATATGTGCCATGAGTCCGGTGCCCTTTGTTATAGACCAACAAAAATGCCATAATCATCCCCTCACCTTTTTCCCAAGACAAACTTCCTTAATTTGCAACGTTTGTGGTGTGTTAAGAGAAAAGTATCCAACATACGTCTGTTTCAGATGCAACTTTGTAGCTCACAAAGATTGTATGTATTCCCCACACATCATCAAAATATCACGTCACCACCATCGTATCTCCTATGTTTCTTCTCTTTCCTATGGAAAGTGGTCTTGTGGAGTTTGTCGTCAAAGTATTGATGGTGATTATGGTGCATATACCTGTAATAAGTGTGGTGATTATGCTGCTCATTCAAGATGTGCTTTAGGAAAAGATGTGTGGGATGGAGAAGAACTCAAAGGTATACCAGAAAAAGATGATATAACAAAAGATCCACCACCGTTCCTTATGCTATCCGGAGCGATACATTATTTTCTTCATAACCATGATCTCCAACTCAAGGAAAACATTGTTAGTGGAGCTCACAGCTCGGCCCAACAACAATCAAAGACAAAGCCCAACGTCTCTGCAACGGCTAGGAAGGACAAAAGCAACGTACATGCTCTGCGTCAGCAAAACGCCAATCGTACGAAGACTGCTACAGCTCATCCTATTCAAATCAATAACCGATTTGATTCTCTAATGGATAAGGAGGAGTGAGGCTACATTTTTGTCATTATTAAGAGAGTTGTCTTTAGGTTAAATGTTAAGCCTCTCTATATAAGTAGAACAATGTAATCCGATACAAGTCAAGTTGAATGAAATGATCTTTTGAGTCCTTCTCTTCCTCTGTTTCATTGCAATCTTCATTTTGCTTTCATGGTATCAGAGCCACTCGGTTCTTGATGGCCACAGAAACTCATTCCGCTGCTCTCACCATCACTCAGGTGGTGACTCTGAAACTCAATGACAAGAACTACCTTCTCTGGAAACTTCAAATCGAGTCGTTTCTGCTCAGCCAAGCTCTGCTCGGCCATGTTACCGGAGATACGCCACGACCACCAACAACAATCTCTACTCGCGTTGGTGATCAACTCACGGAGGCTCCCAATCCCGAGTTCAACACATGGATGCAAAAAGATCAACTTGTTCTCGCATGGCTGTACGGTACTCTCTCTGAATCAGCCTTGAAAGCCGCCTACGGTCTCCAAACAGCACACGCTGTCTGGCTCTCTCTGGCAAAACGCTACAATCGCGTCTCTGCTACTCGCAAACTCGATCTGCAACGCAAACTCCAAACTACAAGCAAAGGTTCGAAGTCTCTGTCGGATTATCTTGCCGAGATGAAAACCATTTGCGACCAACTCGACTCTATTGGTGCTTCCATCACTGAGCAAGAAAAGATCTACGGTGTGCTCAATGGTCTTGGTAGGGAGTACGAATCTATCTGTGCTGTCATTGAAAACGCCATGGATATCTATCCTGGACCATCCTATGAGGACGTCGTGCACAAACTCATTGGTTTCGATGACAAGCTTCAGCTGTATGAGGCTCCTGCTGAAACAACGCCTCATCAGGCCTTCTTCACTTCTGGTACCGGTTACAACAATGGTTATAACGGTCGAGGTCGAGGATACAACAGTCGAGGAGGTTACCGTGGAGGAAACAACAGTCGAGGAGGCAACTATTCCACTCAAGGGCGTGGTTTTCATCAACAGATCAGCTCCGGGGAAGGTCGTGGTTCTACTGGTCCACGAGAAACTTGTCAAATATGTGGCAAATACGGACATGGAGCTCTCAAGTGCTTCAAGCGATTTGATCACGCTTACCAGGCAGATGAACCATATCAAGCTCAAGCTCACGCTGCTGTCAAAGTCTCTGATTCCACCAACTTCTCTGGTGCAGAGTGGTACCCTGACTCCGCAGCGACTCATCACATCACCAACTCAACTCAACATCTGCAAACAGCTCAGCCTTACAACGGGTCAGACGAGATCATGGTTGGTAATGGTGAGTTTTTACCTATCACTCATGTTGGGTCCATAGCCATTCCAGCCTTGACAGGTACTCTACCTCTTAATGATGTTCTTGTCTGTCCTCAAATAGCAAAATCTTTGCTCTCTGTCTCCAAGCTTACAGACGATTATCCTTGTGAAATCACCTTTGACTCTAAAACTGTGTGTATAAAGGACAAGGTAACCAGGCAGCTTCTCAGTCAGGGAAGCAAAAATGAAGGTCTTTATCGTCTGGAGAATCCCCAGTGCAGAGTCTTCTTCTCATCTCGACAACAGGCAACGAGTGATGAGACTTGGCATCGGAGGTTGGGGCATCCTCATCATCAAATCCTCCAACACCTATCATCTATCAAAGCTATCTCCTTCAATAAAACTACTTTGTCGATGTGTGAGCCGTGTCAGCTAGGCAAGACTTGCAAGCTTCCGTTTGGGTCATCTGTTTTTCAGGCGTCTAGAGTTCTTGAGAGAATACATTGTGATGTTTGGGGTCCAGCACCTGTTATGTCTGTTCAGGGATTCAGATACTACATTGTATTTATTGACAACTTCTCAAGATTCAGTTGGTTTTTTCCTTTAAAGCAGAAGTCTGATGTGTTCTCTATATTCAAAACTTTTCAAAACATGGTTGAGACACAATTTAAACAGAAAATAGCAATTGTTCAAAGTGATGGAGGTGGTGAATTTGTGAACAAATCTTTTCTGCAACACTTTGCAGCTTGTGGAATCAAACAATACTTGTCTTGTCCTCATACGCCTCAGCAAAATGGAACTGCTGAGCGTAAGCATAGACACATCACTGAGCTTGGACTGTCTATGCTCTTTCAAGCAAAGCTTCCACAACACTTATGGGTAGAAGCCTTCTTCACTGCGAATTTTCTAAGTAATCTCCTTCCCACGTCTGTTCACGACAAGATGATCACCCCTTTTGAAAAGCTCACCGGCCAGGCTCCCATCTACACAGCTCTGAGGGTCTTTGGGTGTGCGTGTTATCCCTACCTACGTCCATATGCTCAAAACAAATTTGATCCCAAGTCCCTGCTCTGCGTCTTTCTTGGGTACAATGAAAAGTATCGAGGATACCGCTGCTTGCATCCTCCTACCGGACGCGTGTACATATGCAGACACGTTCTCTTCGACGAACAACGCTTTCCCTACTCTGACAGTTATAAGCATCTGCAAATTCCTGCCACAACGCCTCTTCTTACTGCCTGGCAATCAGAACAACGAATAGAAGAAATCAGTCAAGTTCCCACTGTTCAAGAGGAGCTACCTCCTCCTTCTCTGCCGGTCTCCGAACCTGCACCTACAATTATTGAACAAGGTCAGTCCTCTGCAAGTACTAGTCAAGCGTCTACAACGGATACAGACACTGGAGATGAGTCGGATCATCTTGAAGTCCCTGAAAGTGAGCCAGACGAACAACTTAATGAAGCACAGCCTAACTCTCATGCTATGACAACACGAGCAAAGGCTGGAGTTCATAAACCGAATCCGAGGTATGTACTAATGGCCGTTACAGGGATTCCAGAAATACCTAAAACTATTGTCTCTGCCAAGAAGCATCCCGGCTGGACTGCGGCATGTGATGAAGAACTGAGCACTTGTCGTGAAACCAATACTTGGAGCTTGGTTCCTCCTCCACCGGATGTTAATCTTTTGGGATGTAAGTGGGTCTTTCGTGTCAAGCTCAATGCAGATGGATCACTAGACAAACTCCGTGCTCGCCTAGTAGCAAAAGGGTACGAACAAGAAGAGGGAGTGGACTTCTTAGACACCTACAGCCCGGTTGTAAGAACAGCCACAGTTCGTTCTGTTCTTCACTTGGCAACAATAGAGAAGTGGGATATCAAACAACTCGATGTTAAAAATGCCTTCTTACACGGTGACTTAGCAGAGGAAGTCTATATGCTACAGCCACCGGGGTTTGTGGATCCTGATCATCCTAACTACGTATGCAAACTCCATAAAGCGATCTATGGTCTGAAACAGGCTCCGAGAGCATGGTTTGACAAGTTCAGCTCGTACTTAATTGAGTTTGGATTTGTGTGCTGCCCCAACGATCCGTCTCTATTCGTCTTTCAACAAGGTAACAATGTTCTCCTACTGTTACTTTATGTTGACGATATGCTTTTGACAGGCAACAACCCTGATCTTGTCACCAAGCTTCTGGATTCCCTCAACACAGAGTTCCGAATGAAAGATATGGGCCCTCTTCACTACTTTCTTGGCATTCAAGCTCAGTTCACTCCCACTGGTCTGTTTCTTAGTCAAGAAAGATATGCAAGGGAACTACTTCAAGTCGCAGGAATGTTAGACTGCGCACCAATGCCAACTCCTCTGCCTCTGCAGCTAGACAGAGTCCCGAATCAGAAAGAACCTTTCTCAGATCCATCTTACTTTCGAAGCCTTGCTGGGAAGCTTCAGTACATCACTCTTACAAGACCGGATATGCAGTTTGCAGTGAACTATGTATGCCAAAAGATGCATCAGCCTTCGGTCTCGGATTTCACTCTTCTCAAACGAATCTTGAGATATCTGAAAGGCACTTTGACTATGGGTTTATACTTCACAGCTCACTCTGATTCTACTGTGCGTGCCTACTGTGACTCTGATTGGGCAGGTTGCCCTGAAACAAGAAGATCAACGGGAGGTTTCTGTACTTTCCTTGGTTCCAACATCATCTCATGGTCGTCTAAAAAGCAACCATCAGTCTCCAGGTCTTCAACAGAAGCGGAATATCGAGCTCTGTCCGATACCGCTGCTGAACTCACATGGCTTTCAAACCTGTTGCGTCATCTCGGTCTGCAACAAGACAAGCCTGCGGAAGCCTACTGTGACAACTTATCTTCCGTAAGACTCACGGCCAATCCGGTTATGCATCCTCGTTCAAAGCACTTCGAAACTCACTATCATTACGCTCGGGAGAAGGTGGCTCTTGGAACACTAGTGGTGCATCACATCCCCTCTCGGCATCAACTAGCTGATATTTTTACAAAGTCTCTGCCGCAAGCTTCTTTCTTCGACTTAAGGTTCAAACTCGGTGTGGCTCTTCCTCCCACCTCGAGTTTGCGCGGGGGTGTTAGTGGAGCTCACAGCTCGGCCCAACAACAATCAAAGACAAAGCCCAACGTCTCTGCAACGGCTAGGAAGGACAAAAGCAACGTACATGCTCTGCGTCAGCAAAACGCCAATCGTACGAAGACTGCTACAGCTCATCCTATTCAAATCAATAACCGATTTGATTCTCTAATGGATAAGGAGGAGTGAGGCTACATTTTTGTCATTATTAAGAGAGTTGTCTTTAGGTTAAATGTTAAGCCTCTCTATATAAGTAGAACAATGTAATCCGATACAAGTCAAGTTGAATGAAATGATCTTTTGAGTCCTTCTCTTCCTCTGTTTCATTGCAATCTTCATTTTGCTTTCAAACATACTTTATGATGAAAATAAGCTTTGCAATGCATGTGTCATGCCTTTCTTTGAATGTGCTTTATATTCTTGTACGGAGTGCGACTTCGTCCTCCATGAAACATGCTTAAAAGCTCGTCGCAGAATACAACATGCGTTACATCCTCATCTCCTTACATTAGAGAAACACGAAAAATATAGAACTGGTAGCTTTTATTGCAATGCTTGTTGGCGCAGATGTGGTGGCTATAGATTAGGGAATTCAATTGATTACATTAGAGTAAAGTTTACAAGTATTTATAGGAGTACAACACATAACTAGGGTTAGTGTTAAGACTAATCTACCCTTTGTACAGGACTATTTCTATACGCCCCCTCAAGATGGAGGGACGTTAGTAACACCAATCTTGCGAAACAACTCGAGAAACCGCGTTCGTGGTAATGGTTTCGTTAGTGCATCAGCAAGTTGATCGCGTGTGGACAAATGTGTAACCCGGAGTTCCCCACTGCGTATTCTATCCCGAATGAAATGATAATCAAGGGCAAGATGCTTCATCCGAGAATGGAAGACTGGGTTGGCGCACAAGTATGTCGCTCCAACATTATCGCAGTATAACACAGGTGCCGTGGGAATTTTGACATGAAGCTCAGAGAGAAGCGAGCACACCCAACTTATCTCTGAAGCTGTATCTGCAACACAACGGTATTCTGCTTCAGTAGACGATCTGGCTACACCCTTTTGCTTCCGAGAACACCAAGCAACTGGTGTAGATCCCAAGTATATAATGTAAGCATTTGTCGATACGAAATCATCCGAGTCTCCCGCCCAGTCGGCATCAGAGAACCCATGTAACGTTAATGGCGAGTTCTTTTGAACAAATAATCCATGAGAGAATGTACCCGCCAAGTACCGTAACACTCTTTTCACCGCATTCCAATGTGTATCAGTAGGAGCATGCATGAATTGAGAAAGTCGATTTACCGGATATGCTATGTCAGGGCGCGTGAATGCCAAGTATTGTAGACTTCCCACAACTTGGCGGTACTCCGTAGGGTTGATAAGCGCTTGACCCATGGAGAGTGTGATCCGCGGAGACTCAGCCATCGGAGTTGCAACCGGTTTGGCATCAACCATCTTTGTCTTAGTGAGCAAATCGATGATATATTTGCGTTGTGACATGTAGAGACCCGCTTCAGTGCGCTTGACTTCAATTCCCAGAAAATAATGAAGGTCTGTGGGTTCTTTCAAGGAGAAACGTGTGGAGAGAGCATCAATGAAGCGAGTGACCAGTGGAGTTCGACTTCCAATGACAAGTATGTCATCAACGTAGACAAGAATGTACACCAGAGCTGTACCTTCCATGTATACAAACACCGAAGTATCGGCATGAGAGTTAGCAAAGCCCAGAGTGAGTAAGAAGGAGCGTAACTCTTGATACCAGGCCCGCGGAGCCTGTTTGAGTCCGTAGAGAGCTTTATGGAGCCGACAAACGTAGTGTGGACGATCTTTATCAACAAACCCCGGCGGTTGAGAGACATACACTTCATCTGTCAGAGTTCCCTGAAGAAACGCATTATTTACGTCCAATTGTTTGATCGGCCACGAGCAGGAGACTGCTATCTGCAAAACTAAACGAATAGTTACCGATTTCACAACAGGGCTAAATGTTTCCAGGTAATCAACACCGTGTTGTTGTGTAAATCCACGAGCAACCCAACGCGCTTTATAGCGCTCTACAGCTCCATTCGGCAAATATTTTATGGTGAAGATCCATTTTGTGGGAATCACATTTTGGTGAGAGTGTGGAGGAACCAGGTCAAACGTATGGTTGCGGACCTGTGCATTAAACTCAGATCCCATCGCTATCCTCCAACGGTCATCGGCTAAGGCTTGGGTATAAGTGGTTGGGATAGGTGAGTTGTGGATTATTTGGGCTAAGAGGGTGAATTTCTTGGTAGGTTTAACAATGTTGTCTTTTGCACGAGTGCGCATGGGATGAGTATTTTGGACGGGTGGAGATGGAGGTGGGGCTGGGGCAGTGGCAGTGATATTGACGAGGGTTTGGTTTAATGGATCCTGCGAGTGAGAGGATATTGACGATGAAGAGGAAGAAGAACCAATACCTGAGGAGGAGGGTGTTGATGTTGTTGAATCCATGCCTGCAGGTGAGCCATTGTTAGTAGGCTCACCTTCGTCACCATCAGAACCAGGTGAAGAAACCACCGGTGATTCTGATCCCACCGATGACGA
The DNA here is from genome assembly GCA_010577795.1 of Isatis tinctoria. Taxonomy (NCBI): domain Eukaryota; kingdom Viridiplantae; phylum Streptophyta; class Magnoliopsida; order Brassicales; family Brassicaceae; genus Isatis; species Isatis tinctoria. The sequence continues at coordinate 34,049,178 of CM021250.1, forward strand.
GTTAAGGTGAGAATCTGAGCTGGGGGCCGTTGATGACGAGTCAGGGATGAGTGGATCCTGGGAACATGAAACAGTGGAGAACAATGGGAAGGAGGAAAGATCTTGTTCTTGGGTTAAGGAAACAGGTGAGGACGGATGGAAATTTGAGAATGGGAACTCTGTTTCAGTAAATTGAACATGTCTGGAGACGTATATACGACCGCTTGAAGGGTCTAGGCATAGATAGGCACTCTGTGTGAGTGAGTAGCCTAAGAACACACAGGGAGCAGAGCGTGATTGTAGCTTGTGACGTGTATACGGACGGAGCCAGGGGAAACAAAGACATCCGAACACTTTTAGCTTTAAGTAATTTGGTTGTTGAGAAAACAGCTTAGCATATGGAGACTGAGATTGCAAGACCGGTGTTGGGAGACGATTGATCAGGTACACAGCCGCATTAAAGGCATACGTCCAATACTTGATCGGAACGGATGCTTGATGGAGAATGGTGAGCCCGGTTTCGACTATATGTCTGTGTTTCCTTTCAGAAATGCCATTGTGCTCAGGCGTGTGAGGCGGAGATGTAAGATGTGAGATGCCATGAGCTGCAAGGTAGCTGCGGAGAGCAATAAATTCACCACCATTATCCGAGTATAGAGTTTTGATCTTCTGATTGAACCGGTTCTCAACCAGAACTTTAAACGCCATGAACACTTCTTTGACTTGCGATTTCTGCTTGAGTGGATAGAGCCATGTGTACCTCGTGTAATGATCAACCAGAACAAGATAATATTTATAGTTATCAATCGAAATTATAGGTGACGTCCAGACGTCAGTGTAAACATATTCCAAAGGATGGTGAGAGAGAATAGTATTGGTATAGAAAGGTAGTTTATGACTTTTATTTGTGAGACAATGAGAACACGAGTGTTGTTTAGTTGATGAAGATGAAAGCGGTAAAGAAAACTTGGAAATCAGAAATTGTAACATAGGAGAGGATGGATGCCCAAGTCTAGAATGCCATAAAGAAAAAGATGTTTTTGAAGTAGGAGATGCGAAAAGAGACACAGATGATTTTGGTGCGACGGGCCACTCATATAACTCGTCTTTAGTTCTTCCTTGGAGCAATCGGGCCCCCGTGCTGAGATCCTTCACCTGAAAAGAGGCAGGAAAGAATTCAACAGACACCTGGTTAGCATTACAGAGGCGATAAACAGAGATGAGGTTCTTATGGAGATTAGGTACACAAAGGATATCTTTGAGAAGAAGAGATTGTTTTGGAGTAGCGATGGATGCAGAGCCAGTATGTGTTATTGGCAAACCTGTACCATCGGCAATAGTGACTTCTTCACCACCCATGTAAGGCTGATGCAGAGCCAAGTTGTTGAGATCCGTGGTTAAGTGATGAGTCGCACCACTATCGAGAATCCAGCGAGCCGGATCATATGTTGGTGCAGAGGCGAGATGTGCGCGTGGTTGCCACGGAGACGCACCGTAGACATGTTGTGGAGTCACGGGAGCAGAGACAGAGGAACCAGCAGATGATAGATGAGAACAAGTGCGTGCACTATGTCCAAAAACACCACAGAGTTGGCACTTTCCTTGATACCCACGAGGAGTAAAGCCATCATTTTTGGGTTGAAACTGTTTCTGTTGCCAAGTTTGGTGGTGTGGTTGTGACTCACGATTGTTGGAGTGGCGGTAAGAGGAGTTGTTCCCGCGATAGTTGTTGTTTCCGCGGTTGTTGTTGTTGCGGTAGGAGGCCACGTTTGCAGAAGCCGGAATCACTGTCTCAACGGAAGTAGCCGTCTGGAGTTTGAGTTCGTGATTGATGAGTTTCTCATGGAGTTCAATCAGAGTTGGCGTAGTGTCCCTGCCTTCGATTTGATCAATCAGCTGTTTGTACTCATCGGGTAGCCCTTCCAAGATGAAATCAATTTGATCTTCTAGCACAATCTTCGCATCTAAGGAAGCTAGTTGATCAAATCGAGTTGTGTGGCCTTGAAAATACTCATTGATGGACTTGGTTCCCTTTTTCCATGTTTTGATCTGCTGTTTCAATTGTTTGATATGTCCACGGGATGGCTTTGCATAAGTCGATGACAGGGTCGACCAGATCTGAGCTGCAGTAGTTGTTGTGGAGAGCAAAGGTTGGATCGAGATCGTAATCGCACCAAGAAGACCGCTGTATACAAGCCTATCTTGCCTGTGCCACTGAGTGTAAGCGGGATTGACAGAGGTTTTACCTTCGGTGGTGATTGTCGGTTCCGGCGGAGCAGAGGAACCATCGAGATGTCCGGCTAGATCATACCCTTCTAGGAGAGCATAAACCTGTCTGCTCCACATGAGGAAGTTTGTTGCTGTGAGTTTAGTTACATTCGTCATATTGACGTTGATTAGATGCGTGGTGTTTGTGAGTGAGATAATTTCAGATTGATTGTTGGCCATGAAGGAAACAGAAAACAGAGACGAGATTAACTCGTGTAGAGAAAGATAAGAACAGAAAAAAAATTTCAAAGAGCTTTAGGATTTAAGAGCCACCGCTCTGATACCATATAGATTAGGGAATTCAATTGATTACATTAGAGTAAAGTTTACAAGTATTTATAGGAGTACAACACATAACTAGGGTTAGTGTTAAGACTAATCTACCCTTTGTACAGGACTATTTCTATAGTGGCTTTGTTTATCAATGTATAAAACCGGAATGCAACTTCGAGCTAGATGTACGGTGTGCTTCAATTTCGGAGCCGTTTGACTACCAAGGTCATGAACATCCCCTGTTCCTATCTTTAGACCCAGAAGAAAAGGTATTATGTGAGGTATGCAAATTGAAAAGTAATAAACGGTTAGACTGCATCCAATGCGATTTTATTGTGTGTATCAAGTGTGCCACCTTCCCATACAAAGCAAGGTATAAACACGACGAACATTTTCTCACAATTTCATGGGGGGAAGAGACGTGTGAGAAATATTGGTGCCAGGAGTGTGAACATCCAGTCAAAAATTTGTTTTATTGGTGCAATGATTGTTGCACCATTCTTCATACTGCCTGCTTATTAAGTGAAGATCCATATATGAAACCTGGTCAATATTTCAGCCCATTTGGAGAAGAGGTTCAAGTTCTTGCCAAAAGTAATATTTCTCGACCAATTTGCCATTTTTGTAAGAAACCTTGTCAAGGCAAAAGATTTACGAGAAACAACCGCACAACGTGTTCAAGTGAATGTGCTTTTAGCCTTGTTTAGATGTCTTCTTATTTTTTTTCCGTTTCACAACTAATGTAACTTTCGTTTTTTCCTCTTTTGGTAATTGGAAGTGAATCAATAACAGTTAAATAATTGTGAAGTTCAATTAACTAATAAAGAGTTCAGAATCGTCGATTTTTACAGTGTATGGAACCAGGGTTGTTTCATAAATTTTAGATATCGGTTTCTAATCTCTAAATCTCCAAGAACAGATTTTGGAATGATGAGAGAGTCTAAGCATATATAATCTACAAAGTTAGTGTTCATGCTCCATAAGTGTAGTAGTATTTAGCCGAAAACAAGATAAATGCAATAACATTCGTACATTTTAAAAATCATCAATAAACCAAATGAAGTCTTCTTAAATTCGTTGAAATCTCTGTAGATCAAGGCAAAAACAAGAATTGAGAATAACATACAAAATCTTACCAATCTCCAGCAAAGAACAGGAACGGAAGAAAATGAGTATGAATGAGATGACACTTTTTCACATTAAGCAATCCAATGAATACTCAAATAAGCATATCTATTTACTAAGATCATTGCCAGAAACCAACCATTCAGTGCGTCTTCTGTGTAGTTCCATCAACAAATTATGGTTATCGAAAAAACTTTTACTGTGACCAGCTTACCAATCTGATAAACACTCAAGCAACATTAAGGTTATGTTACATATATCCAATAAGTGAGGAGTTGAGTCAATTTGAAGCAAGAGCGTTTAGTTTCTTTTCATAGAGTTTTGCCCGGCGAAGAGCATCTAATGCCTCGGCTTGTTTCCCTGAACGTTTCAAGGTCACAGCTTTTATCTTCTCTGCTTTGATGCGTTCCTCCAACTGACTTCTCTCTTGGTTATTATCACTTTCCTTGGCTGGGTTCGGTTTCACTGCTTCACGCACTGGTCTTGGAGCAGCTTGTGTTGTGTTTGTTGTACTCACAGAACTGTCTAATCCAATAGCTTTCAGGGCAGATAAAAGTTGAGGATCGAGAAAATCTTCCACTGCTACATCATCTACCGGTTCTGGTTTCGAGGACGTTGAATCCTCTAACTGAGCTTCGAGAGTTTTGGCAATTTCAAACTCAGCTTCAGCTTCTTGCATCTTACCTTCCCTCCGAAGCTTCATGGCTTGGCGTTTGTGGCTCAGTGACTCTTGCTGCACCTTAAAACGGTCACGACTAGACATTGGCTTTGGAGCTGAACTTGAAGGACTATTCTCTTTCTCTCGAGCAGGAGGGTGCGTTACAGAAACCAAATCAGGTTGTCCGAGTTTTTCAGGAGAAGGGTTTTCTCCTTCTTGTAGTCTCCTCTCCAACAATTTTGCTTGTTGCAATGCCTCTTTGGCTTCACTCATTTTCCCTTCTTTCTTTAGAGCAAGTGCCTTTCTCTTATGAGCCAGAATTTCTTGCTTAAGGGTGTTCTGAGGATATGTTTGAACAGAAGCTGATTGAAAACTCCCAGGTGCTGACTCTTCACGTCCCACTGTTTGCTCAGTGCCGTGATTGTTTTTTAAACCAAACGCTGACTTGTTCTCAACTTTGCCTTTTCCTGCAGGAAGTTGAGATCTCTCACAATTTTCACCAGTAAGCAAATCCATCATACTTGGTTGCTGCTGGCCCGATTGAGAAACAACTCTACTTTCACTCATCCCATGTGCACTAAAGGAACCCGATTTAGCAGGGGAGATAAAGTCTCCTAACAAGTCATAATTACCTGGAGCAGCATGAGAAACACTAGCAGATTTGACTGTCTTGTCCTCCATTTGAGATCCAACTAATAAATCAACGTCCATGTAACCTGTAGGGTTGATTGTCGAAGCTGAGACCTTCGTCTCAAATTGCACACCGCTCGAAGCTTCAACCATTGGCTCATCCTTGGGGGTTTCCAGTTCTGCTAGTTGTGCTTCCAAAACTTTGGCCTTACTGTATAATTCATCAGCCACTCCAGTTTTCCCTTGACGCTTGAAGGCAAGTGCTTTCCTTTTCAAGTCCAGAAGTTCTCTTTGGATTGAACCCTTGGTTTTGGCTGCCGCTACCTTCGAACTGTTAGAGTGCATAGAGATAAAGGCAGTATCTTCTTTTCTGGCTGTTACCCGTGGACCGGTAGAGTGTATGGAGCTAAAGGCAGGTTCTTCTTTGGGTTCTTCATCTTCCCATCCCAGATTCTTAAGAGTCGACAATAATGCTGGGTCCTTCATATCATCTTCTGTAAGGCTATCATCTCCTACATTGATCCCACTATCAGTAGTCGTTTTCTTCAACTGATCACCGTCAGTATAATGATTCTTGCCTGAATCAATCTCCATCATCTGGGCTTCCAATATTTTAGTTTGGTTTTGAACTTCCTCTGCTTCATCAACATTACCCTGTCGCCGCAAAGTTAAAGCCTTTCTTTTCAGCCCTAAGAGTTCTCGTTGCATTTCAGCTTTACTTCTTCTTGGTTTTGCACCATGGATTTCGTATGCATCTTGAGTTTTTCTTATTTTCACTGGTTGAGAACTAACTGGTTCAACTCTTCCTGATGAATCACCTGCAGGATTGTTATCTTCATCATTCCAACCTAAGCCCTTAAGCATCGCGAGGTAACTCGGATCATTTAACTCCTCATCTTTTACATCTACCTCTCCATCATCATCCACAGAATTAATAGAAATATCAGGCAGATCATTTCCAAGATCTCTTTCTTCACGTTTAGCCTTTCCTGTTGCAGCTAACTTTGACGAATTGTCCACCTCTTCAAGCTGCTCTTGGAGAACCGCTCCTTTCTTCAGTTCTTCTTCAGCTTCGTTAAACTTTCCTTCCCTTTTCAAAGTAAGCGCTTTCTTTTTCACTGCAAGAAGTTCTCTCTGAATCGCTAGCCTGCTTCTAGGAGGATGTTTCAGGCTCATGTCCTTCTCTGCCCTAGTCGCATCAACAGCTTGTGAGGACGTGTCCGCAGACTCTAGTTCCCTCTCAAGTAATTTTGCCTTCTTCAGTGTAGCCATGGCTTCTGCAGCGTTTCCAGCTCTTTTCAGAGTAAGAGCCTCTCTTTTCAACGTTTGGATTTCAGCTAAACGTTCTTCTCTGTTGTTAGGAGAAGATTTAGGGTGGACATTCTCACGGTGTCCAGGATCCTCGGTCCAACCTAAAGATCTCAACGCAGCAACCATTGCTGGGTCCTCCATATCTTCATCTGTGACATCATATTCACCAGGAAGTCCAATATCATCTACAGTTCCCACAAGGTTACTAATGTCAAAATCATGGGTTCCCTCATATTGAGCTAACAGATCATCTTCTTTGTCATCATCCATACTGTGAATAAGCGCGGATAGCTCATCATCTGATTCATCAGCTCCACCAAAAAGTTCCTGCTCTTCAATTTCCCTTTCCAAAACTTTAGCTCTTTTCAGTTCCTCCTTAGCCTCTGCAAGCTTCCCTTCACGTTTAAGTGCAAGTGCCTTTTTCTTAATGGCAATCACCTGACTCTTGTCGATTCCCACACTCTTCTGTGGGTTAGTCCTTACGGGAATTTCACGGAAAAGAGACGAAAACTCGCCCTCCAAACTCACAGCTGCTGGTTTTTTATCTTCATCATCAGACCACCCAAGATCTCTCAGCTCAGCTGCCAAATCATCGTTTCCTTTACCAACTTGACGTGGAGGCTTTTGTGATTTGCTAGATTCTCTCGTAGCAGCCTTGTTCTGCGTCTCAGCAACATCTCGCATGGACAGTGCTCTTTTCCGGTCCTTCCTCAAGGATGTCTCTAGTGCTACTGCCTGTCTCTCAAGTTCCTTCCCTCTCTTAAAGGCTTTTAGAGCTTCTTCAGATTTCCCTTCTTTCTTAAGGACTTTGTACTTATTCTTTTCTTCTACTGCTTGTTTACGCAGTTCTTCAGGACTAGCTGACACAGCATCCAACTCCATATCTTTGTTACTACTGCTGCTTCCCATTTCTTTAGATGTAACCCTGTCTGTACTAGAAACCGATTCCGATGAAGAAGATACATCAACATCAGATCCCAAAATCTCACTTAGAACATCATCCTCACTCTTTACGGTCCTCTTAGAGGTACCTGCTGATAAAATCACAACCTAATTAAACCAAAACTAATGTAACGCAAGTTTCATCGATGAGGTTGGTAGGTAAAGGTTACAAAAGTGTGAGCATGTTATACCTTTTGCAGCTTTAGTTTTGTAACCATGACGCAACTCAAACCGAGCAGCTTCTTCAAGTTTCTTACATGGATCACATATACGCACAGGTGAGTCACCTTGTCCACGTAGGGACATTCTTTGCTGAGTGCAGCTACCACAAAACAATCCTCCACATCTCCGGCAATGATGCTGGAACAAAACACATAAACTCAGTTCGCCAAAAAAATCGACTAATACAAAGACATAGAATCCAACAAGTCACAAGTCTTGTAATACAAAACCACACAGAACTACAAAAAAAAAACCGTCTTTAACCAAATCAATAGACAGATCATTCAGTGAAGTTTCCGTTTAAAAGATCCTAACTTTCAATTCAAAATCAGATCCAGAAGAGTCAGTCCCTAACAATTAACTGATACGAAGCGAAGAGTAAAGAAGAGAGAAAAGACCTTGCGATTGATGAAAGTAAACTGAGAAGAACATCCTTGACAATGAGAAGCATCTACGACCCAACTGTTTCCTCTCAGAGAAGGTTTCGCCGGTAATCCGATCTTCTCCAACATTTTTCCCTCTAATCTCCTCAAATCCTCCGCGAAGCCCTCTTTGATTTTCCTGGAAAACTAAAAAGATCGACGCTTGAAAGATAATTCAGCAGATCACTCGAGATTGAAGAAGCCAACTTTTTTTTTTCTTTTTTTCTTTCTTCCGAATTAAATATAATAAATCTCTTTTTTCCTTTGGAAATTAATTAATCGGATTTTAACTTATACGGTGCCGTTTTGACATAAGTACGTAAATGAACCCATAGACGCGAAAGAGAGACGATGACGAAGTGTCTGAAAATCCGAATTCGTGGACGATGATCATCCCAGCTCGTTGCTTTACTTGTGGAAAGGTTTCTCCTTTCACTTTCTCTCTCTTGTTAGGCCTTTACTCATTCTAAATTTGATATTTTCGGTATTCGTTTTTTAAATTTGAGATAAATTTTCGAGGTTTATGAAGCTTCATCTATTATGATTCTTAGGTGATTGGGAACAAAAATGAACACGTACCTTGACCTTCTCCAAGCTGATTACACCGAAGGGTAAGCGATTCTGATGCCCTCTTGAGCTAATGATATATATATATATATATATATTGTCTTAAAAAATCTAAGGAGAGTTCATTTGGTTGACAATTGAGAGTTATATAATCCCATATTCTGCATGTTTTCTTACATTTTATGTTGAAAAATAGGAAAACGTGAATTATGAGTTACTTTTAGTTACTTTTCTTGTCCTCTAAAAGGAGAGAATAGAGGAATGTGATGTTTTATGATTTTGCATTGTTGAAGAGATTTCATAATTTATTGTATGATCGTCTTGGTTTTCTATTATGAAGCTTTATATTTGCTAGCTCTTTTACAAAAAGCGTGAAGATAGGTAAGTGAGATTTTCTTGTATACATGTTTTATCCCCTTTTGTTTTAGGTGTTAAGGTTCGTGACTGATTGATCTGGTGCACAATCTGTTTCTCAAATTTTGTTTTTTTTCTTTGGTTACAATGTGATCATACATCTCTAGTGTAATCTTTAGACGTTATGATAAACTACATGATTGATTCAGTACACATTTTTGTTTCTCAAACTTTGAGTTGCAGTTTGATCATCTTGAATCTTTAGCCCCTTTTGTTGTAGGCGATTAGCTACAACATGATTTGTGTTATCAGATTACATTTGATGAGTTGCTAATTGGTTTTTTTTTTGGAATATGCACGGATGCTCTTGATGGGATTGGGTTAGTCCGTTACGGCTGCAGGTGTATGCTATAACGATCTAATCGAAAAGCTTCTAAACTACAACAGTAGTATCTTTAGACTTTGGTTCATTTGCCTTTCTCGTTCTGCTTTATCCATTTTTTGTTAATTTGCTTTTCTTTTTGAATACTTTTCCTTGCAGCTTTGGAGAAATCGAACGCCAATTAAAAACAAATTATGCTATAACGAATAGCATTTTGAGAAGGCCAATAGTGAAGTCTTACCTAGGAATGATGATTTTTCAACTTTTTCTCATGTTTTTGTTCGGTTTTAGGAACTTGGCTCTAATTTAGAGAAAAATTCGAGCCACATATAGCTAGCTTGAGCTTGTAGTTCGTCCTCTCTTGATGTTTTTATTTTGGTAACCTATAGTCTAATCTACTGATCATAGTTCCTTACAAACCGAAATGTGAAGATCATATATAGTCAAGAATCAAGATCACATTTCTTAGGATTCAATCTACAATCTTAATCAATAGCCATTGAATACAAATCAACTTCTATCATGACTGTAGATTCATAAGATAGTCACAAGACAGAGTCATAAAATAACCAAAACGTTGCATATAAAGATAAACACTTAAGTTCGAAAACAAATGAAGTAAATCAAATATAAATAAACTTTAAAAAAAAAACAGCATGAAACTCTATACATCAAAGTTAAAGCTTAACAAGTGTAGAAGTCAAAACGGAAAATAAAAATATAAATCACACTTGAATATAGGAATAGACAACTCATTGGATGCTCATATTTTAGAAAATAATTAACCCACAAATCCAAGAACATGCTATGCGGTCGCCTTTCTTGAATATTTTGCTTTGACAACGGTTCTTGCATAACTGGCAAATTGGTCTAAAAAGATTACTTTTGCCAATAATTTGAACCTCATCTCCTTTACGTGTGTAATATTTACCACCAGGCTTCATATATGGGTCTTTACCAAATAAGCATTCAATATGAAAAGTGGTGTAACACACATTACACCTATAGAACACTTTTGTGTTTTGAATCTTCTAAATCACGCTCACACACCTCGCACCAATCGTTCTCACATACTTCTTCCTCGTATAAAACTGTGAGAAAGTGTTTGTCATGCTTATACCTTGCTTTGTATGGTAAGGTAACGCATTTGAAACATACAATAAAATTGCATTCGATGCAATTTAATTGTTTAAGATATTTGATTTTGCATATCTGACATATGGGTTTTTCTTTTGGATTTAAAGCTAGGTATAAGGGATGTTTATGACCTTGGTAATCAAATGGCTCAGAAACTGAAGCACACCTTAGATCTAGATAGAACCAGCATCCCCTTATCGTACATATATAGACAAAGCCAACACAAGAACGATCACAAGCTTTGCATATGAAATAATCATAAGAAGATCCAGTGTGAGTCTTCAATGTCAGTGGATGAGGATGTAACGCATGTTGTATTTTGCGAGGAACATTAGCGCATGTACCATGGAGGATGAAGTCACACTTCATACAAGAATAGAAGTTGCCTTCATAGATCGGAAGAGTACATGCTTGACAAATTTTGTTTTCATCATAAACTATGCTAACCTCTAGTTGGAGATGATGGTCATGGAGATAATAAAGTATCACTCCTTCAGATATCATACTAAATGACCCAAGATCTTGTGCTATATCATGTTCTTCTGGTATACCTTCGAGATCTTTTCCATCCCACACATCTTTTCCAAGAGTACATCTTAAATGAACAGCATAATTACTGCACATGTGACACGTATATGCACCATTATCACCGTCAATGCTTTTACGACAAACTCCACAGCGCCATTCTCCAGATCGAAGAAAAGAACTGTAGGAGATACGATGTTGGTGACGTGATATCTTGATGATGCATGGAGAATATATACAATCGTTATGAGCTACAAAGTTGCACCTGGCACAGATGTAGGTGGCATGATTTTTCCTTAACCAACCACAAACATTGCAAGTTAGAGAAGTTTGTCTAGGGAAAAAGGTGAGTGAATGGTCATGCCTTTTTGGTTGCTCTGCAAAAAAGGGTATTGCCTTCATCGCGCAAATTGGATGCAGATAAATCTCACACATGGGACAATAATAGACCAGATATTTTACGCTTCGTTTACAACATAAACACTCGACAGTGCTATCACTATTATATCGAAAGTAAAGTTGGAGAGTATGGTCAGGGTGATTAGGGTGTTTGATTTTAAGAGGAGACTCGACACATCTTTGTGGTATTTTACATTATGGGATACAGAAATAATAATCTGTGCCAAAATCTAAGGCGCTGCATATATTACACAAAGTTAAGACATTGGCATCAAATTTTTTATTGTTGCACCAAAACAATGGGAGTACCGGATGATTATAAAAATAATAAGAACGAGAGTTTGTTTTAGAGAGGATGTACACGGGAGAAGATTGAAATGAGGAAATTTTTTGAGTATTTCCTAAATGGTAATCTACCTTTGAATCTCTTTCATGTCGTGCATTAGGGCATACGAAAAGAAGCTGAGAAGTGTGATCGTCGCCGGCTGCATCACCGGATGAGGTTTGTATGGGATGAAACTTCTGGTGGTGGTATACCAGAAGTAGTTTTCCATCCTTTTCCATTTCATGAAATCCACCGTCGGAATCCATGGTTGTTCCTTGTAATTTTTTACTCTGTGTTTTTTTGTTTAGGTTTTGTAATACAAAATACATCTTTCCAACAGTTTCCACTATATATATGGAAATTTGATTCCAAGAGTCTATAATTTCAACTGTCGGATCCTTAACTTGTAAACACAGTGGATTTTATTCTTTTCTTTGTAATTGTGATAGTTTCTTTCCATGCACATAAAGAATATTATTTTCCTGCACATGTGCATTTCATGTTTTTTTTTCTTTGTAATTGTGATAATGTTCCTTTTCAATTAATAAATTGAAGAATCAAATTTTCTTTCTGGAAAAGAGTTTCGTTCTTTCTGAATTCAAGATTTTAATTTGCAATCAATTATCGAATCACATGATAAATGATTACGTTTTTGTTCGGTTTTAGCAACTTGGCATAATTCAGACAACTTATAGAAATTAGAGCTACAAAATAAAGCTCAAGCTTGTAGATTCATCATCTGTTAGTGATTTTCTTTTGGTAATGTAGTCAACTAATATTACTATTAGTATCACAAAAACCGTAATGTAAATATTATACAGTCTCGTGCAAAAAGAAAAGAATACTATATATAGTTTAAATCACTCAAGATCATATTTAATAGGATTTAATTTACAATTGTAGCTAAGAGTACTAAGCAGCGCCTATTCCTACGGTAATTACAAAACAGATTAAAGAATATCAATTTTGTTTACCAAAATACATAAACCAGATAAATAAACATTTAAAAGTTAAAATAACACATATAAAGTCAACTTTGTAAGCATAAATTACACTTAACAGAAAATTGAAAAACACAGTGAATGTTCATAGACTAAAATTATATGCAGAGAACTTAGACATATATCTCTTAGAACATGCTTGCGTTGGGCATAATACCCGAGACCCGAACCCATATCCGGATCCAGACCAAAGAAAGAGGATCAGATCGGTTTTGTAGACATTGAAATTATCATCTGGGTTTTGTGCTGAGTTACTTTGGACATCGGTTCGGTTCGGTTAATATCTGATAACCGATCTGAAACCGAAGAAATATATCGCATATTTGATGACTCTATGTATTTACCCCGGGACTCTTCGTTTCACTCACTCTTCTTTGTTTCACTCACTCTTCTTTGTTTCAATCACTTTTCTTTGTTTCAATCACTCTTCGACCTGCATGCGCTCCATTTTCTTTGATTCCGACGAATCGACCTAGTTAGTTATAGAATTCTAGACCTGCATGCGTACTCAGTGTTCTTCGATTCCAACGAAGGTCATAGAACCCTATAATTCTCAAACTGCAATTTAAGAAACTCGAATCAACAACATGGAAACCATTCATCACCAATTCTCTCTCTCTCTGCCCCATCTGCGATTTCAAGAAATCAATCACAGGTTAGTTTACATCGGCTTTTATCAATTCGAACGATTGAAATTGATTATTTTCGAGTTGATCAAAAAATTTGATTGAATCTTTAGCATAGAAAACTTTTCGTAGGTTTGATTAGAGGAAAAAGACTGTATCAGTTTTTATTGTGTGTACTTTGGGGTCTCTGGTTATAAAAAATTTGAAAGTGAGTGTTCTGTCCCTCATCCATATTGTCTATGTGCAGAAAAACCAGCTTTTCAACATTGATACTGTACTTATGGCGTTTTTAATGATGATTTTTGAATAGATTAGTTTGCTTAGATTATTTTTTCTAAATATTTATGTTTTGCTTATGTTTTAGTTCGCCAAAAGCATGTTTCGATTTAGTTTATGCTTCGAGTTCATCAAAACTCATGCTTCGATTTATTTTTTAGTATACAATCTTAAGTTTTCTTAGATTATTTTCTGTGAATATTTATGTTTTGCTTATGTTTTAGCTTATCAAAAGCATGAGTTTAATCGTATAGATGTGTATATTAATGTTTCGATTTAGTCTCTGAATATGTATGTTTTGATAATTTTTTAGTTCATCAAAAGCATGAGTTTAACTAATTGATTACTACTCCCTCTGTTTTTCAATATAACTTTTTTTAGTTAAATGCACAAAGATTAAGAAAATTACTTTTCTACAAAAAGCAGCATTAAATATATAGAATAAATATAATTTAACCAATCATAAAAATGCTTCAAATATATAATTGGTTATACAATATTCAATAAATGTAAAAGTTGCATTGAAATCTGAAAAATCTTATATTTTGAAACAAAAAAAAACCTCCAGAAAAGCTTATATTGAGAAACAGAGGGAATATATCTCAGATGGATTCATCATTAACTCCAACTCCAGTTGATTTGGACAAAGAGACATACACAACTTGAAGATGAGCCAGAGTTTATGACTCCGGATAGTGGAGCGAAACGGAAAGATGCACCTGGAAGTAGTGGCGCTACTTGTGATCCAAAGAAGTCTCCTAGAGTATTTACTCCAAGGTCAAAAATCTGGGGGCATTACACAAGGGAAAAGAATGATCGTAACAAATGCATTTGTCATTACTGCGAGAAGGTTTTTTCTTGTGCTACAAAGTCTGGAACTTCGAACTTGTTGAAGCATCTTGGCATATGCAAGCAATACAAGGCATGGGTAGAGAGTCAGTCTAAAATTCAACCGGTGATCAATGAAGAAGGGAATCTGAGGCTAGCAAGAGTGACTGTACGCATGGTCAGAGAAGCAACAGATGAGATGCTTGTCCTAGGAGAGTTGCCATTGGCTTTCATTGAAATTCAGGCTTGGAAACAGTTATGGAAGAAGGATAGAATGTCATAACTTTGTCGTCGCTTGTACAGTTTTTTTATATGCTTGACTATGTATTTAACTTATCTTATGTTTACATGAAGGGTAATCTCTACACACCTCATTCTCGAAGAACAACAACAAGAGACATCAATGAGATGTTTGTGCAGAAGATGTCGGCATTAAAGGAATATCTTCTAAAGCAAATAGTCTCTCTCACGACTGATATTTGGGTCTCTCAAACAAGAGGTAATTTTTGTAATTTGAATATTGAGGTTGTAATTGTATTAGATTAGTTTCTTATTTTCTTGTAATCGTTTTAATTCTGTTTAAGACTTTATGTACAGGTACGAGTTATATGGATATAACTGCCCACTACATAAATTGTGTGGATCATTGGGTTCAAACACATCACGGATCACAAAGGTCAGACAATTTGTAAGGTTCTTTTAGACTGTGTGGCTGATTGGGGAATAGAGAAAGTGTTTTGTGTTACTGTGGACAACGCATCAGCTAATTTAGCTGCTTTGAGAAAGTTTCAAACTGAGTTTTCATTGCTGTCTGAGGATTCCTTAGTCTTAGATGGGGACTTCATGCACGTTAATGTAGTGCTCACATTATAAATCTTATTGTGAAAGGCGGAATGGCTGAAGTAGATGATAATGTCTCTGCAATCCGTAATGTTGTGGTTTATGTAAGGTCTCATGCAAATAGATTAGCGTCATTTGAGCAGAAAGTAGAAGCCGGTAAGATTTCAAGGGGTAGCTTGCCATTAGATGTGAGAACTATGTGGAATTCAACATATCTTATGTTGAATACAACACTTAAGTTTAATGGTGCTTTTGAGAAGACGGAGGAAGAGGACAAACTTTACAACGACTACTTTTTGGAGGTTGATAATGGAAAGAAAAGGTTTGGACCTCCTGAGTACAGCGATTGGAAGGCTATTGAAAGGTTAGGCAGGTTCCTTGTTATATTTTTCAACTCAACCTTAGTAGTATCAGCTTCTACCTCTGTGAATGCTTACAAATGCTATGGGAAGATTGTTACCACAGCGACTAATCGTATGTTATTGAGCAATAGTTTAGATTCTGATTTGAGGTTAAATGTTGTGGAGATGCTTAAGAAGTTTGATAGGTACTGGGATGGGCTGAAAAACATCAATAAGATGTTGATTGTGGCTACTATATTTGATCCAACGAAGAAGATGGAGTTTGCAAAAATGTGTTTTAAGGAGCTGTATGGGAAAGAAAATTTAGAGTGTAAGGAGATGTATGATTCGGTGGTTAGTGTGCTGCGTAGTATGTTCAAAGAGTATAATCAGAGATATGGTCCAGGATCCGAGTAACCAGGTCAGACTATTGGAAGTCAGACATCTCAATCTAGTCGAGATCAGCATCAAACAGGATGAAGTTGGTTGATGATGGTTTAAGTTATAAGAGAATTGATCGTATGTACAAGGAGATGCTTAATGAGATAGGAGTGAAAGAAAAACGGGTTGAGCTGGACTCATATTTGAGGGAAAGCGTTGAGAATCCTGACTTGATGGCTGGTGTAGAGTATGATGTACTTTCATTTTGGAAGCAGAACTGCACCAAATATCCAATTCTTTCAGAGATTGCCTCTGATGTCCTTGCAATGTAAGTGACCTCTGTTGCATCCGAGAGAGCCTTTAACAACAATGGTAGAATCATAGAGCCATCCTGAAGCTGTCTAAATCATTTCATGGTGGAAGTTTTTATGTGACCAGAGAAATGGATGAAGCAAGAGATTCGACATGAATCTAGAGTGGCTACAAATGCACAAATACTTGAAGAAATTCAAGAGGAAGAAGCTCTCCAGCGAGGTATAATTGCTTTTTACAATTATTTTCCTTGCACAAATACTTTACACATATTTTTTTGTTTTTGACAATCAGTTTGTTTATGTTTTATGTAGAGTTTGATCACTAAATGAGGTCACAAGTGCCATGTTGCTTCTCTAGGCTGTAAGGTAACATAAAACTTATGTTTTATGTTGTTTTACTTTGTCTCTTACTAATAGTATTAGGCTAATACTTTGATATAGTTTATGTGTCCCAAGATAGACGAGATGGCAGTTTCATCTCCTTTTGTGTTTGTGTTTGAAGATTCGGCGTTGAACAACACTTTGAATTTCGGCAGTTGTTAAACATTTTGTGTTTCGGCACTTTGCGGTTGTGTTTGTGTTTCGACAGTTTTTAAACATTTTGAGTGTTTTTGTTTAAGCATTTTAATTTTCCACATTTTGGGTTTCAGTTGTATGACTTATTTCTAATATTATGTTCAAGATTTCAGTTTCATGACTTATATTTTTATGTTTATGTTTAATGTTTAATATGACTTCGGCAAAGAAATAATTAGTTAAAATTGGGAATAGTTACAGAAATTTAGACAGAGTGATAGAATTTAGATTCTAAATCAGTTTTATTGTCTTTAACATAAACATAATAATAATAAGTCATATAACATAATCAGATTTCAGTTTCAGTTTTATTTTTTAGTTTAGTGTTTTTAAGTTATAATCTGTTATTAATTAGTATGGGTATCCAGATCCGAAGTGGTATAATCCGAATCCGAATGGAATTTGAATACAAAATGGAACTTATACGATATTACAAAATAGACCTGAACCCGATAAATTACTAACCATACCCGACCCAAAAATTTATAGAACCCGAATGGATTCTATGAGGTCAAACCCAAAAACACGAAAACCCGAAAAAACCCGGCCTGAACACAAACGGGTACCCAAACGCCCAAGGCTAGAACATGATATATGGTACTCTTTGTTAAAGATATTAAATTGGCAACGATTCTTGCAGTACTCGCATAATGGTCGAGAAATGTTGCTTTTACCAAGAATTTAAACCTACGATCCATATACTTTGCAGAATTAACCAGGCTTTATGTATGTCTTCACCAAATATGCACTCAATATAAAAAGTAGTGCAACATTTGTTGCACCAGTAAAACACTTCTGCGTTTGTATCTTCAAAATCACGTTCACACATCTCACACCAATCTTTCTCACATACTTGTTCCTGGCATAAAGCTGTGAGAAAGTGTTTGTCATACTTATATCTTGCTTTCAGTGGTAATGTAACACCCTTAATACTTACAACAAAATTGCATTTAATGCAATTTATTTGTTTGTAGCATTCTATTTTGTAGACCTGACATATGGGTTTCTTAACCGGATCTAAAGCAAAGAACAAGGGATATTCACGAGCTTTATAATGAAATGGTTCAAGTGAAGCACATCGTTCATCTAGACTATTTGTGCATCGCCCTCTGTAACACTCATAAACAAATCCACCACAAGAACGAACACAAGAATTTCACCTAAAGGCAACACAATCATATCCATTAACAATCTTCTATTAAAGTGGATGAGAATATAACGCATGTTGTATTCTACGTGGAGCCATAACACATGTTTCATGGAGGATAAACTTGCACTCCATACAAGAATAGAAGTTACCTTCATAGATAGACAGAACACATGCTTGACAAAGCTTACTTTCATCATAAATTATATTGAACTCGAACTGGAGATGATGGTCATAAAGAAAATATATTCACTCCTCCAAATATCACCGACCGTCGGACATGGTGGACCGGCGCATGGACCTAGTGAGAGGACATGGGGACTCACTGTTAGGAAAGGTTGGGGTGTTGTACAATTGTCCGGATCGAAGAGAAGACATGTAGGAGATACGATGATAGTGACGTGATATCTTGATAATGCATGAAAAATACATACAATCTCTATGAGCTACAAAGTTGCATCTGAGACAAACGTAGGTGGAATCAATTTTTCTCAAGAGACTACAAATGTTGCACATGAAGGAAGTTTGTCTGAGAAAATAGGAGAGAGGAAGTGCATGCCTTTTTAGTTGGTCAATAATAAAGGATATTGGTTTCATTGCGTATATTGGATGCATGAAAACCTCACAAATGGTACAATACTATACAAGAAAGTATGCTGGTTTTTCACATCTAAAACACTTGGTATTGTGAATACCAAAAGGCGGAAAAAGAAATAAAAAGTTGGAGAGAATGTCTAGGATGGTTAGAATGTTTGATTTTAGTTGGACACTGGACACATCTTTTGTGGTATTTTCTATCATGGTATACACATAAATAATAATTTGTGCCAAAATTTGAGCCGGGACATATTTCACACTCACCATCATCATTGAATTCTTTATTGTTGCACCAATACAAAAATAATACAAGTTGATCGTCATTCATTGTTGTAGAGAGGATATACTCGGAGGAAAAATTGATCGGAAGAACATACGACTTTAATTTATAACGTTCTTCTAACCATCTTGCAGTAAAGCATAAAAAAGATGGTGAAAATGATAATTGTGGGCCTTGTGGCTAGTTATTTACCATATGAAGATGTGCTTTGATGTTTTGGTATTGAGTGATATTTCAGATAATAGTATAAATAGTTTACCATCTATTTTCTCGAAATAATATTCAAAAAAAAAAAACATGATTACTTTTTGTTTTTCTTTATTTTGATTTTTCTATTAGTATTTTTAAATTATTTGTGATATAACTCAAACTCTTAACTTTTTCCTACTATATATAAAAATATATTCCAAAGCTACTCTTTTTTTATTTTTGATTATTTGGTCCTTAACGTGAATATATCGTAGATTTTGTTTTTTTTTCTTTGTAGTTGTGATCTTTATATAGGAAAAAAATAATAAATTTTTCTTTGCTCAAGTTTTCAGTACTTGTGAAATTATTTAATAGTTCAAAATTTTGACTTCATGCTCGTTAATTCATAAACCCATCTTAATTAATTGATTGAGGGTACTCTAATAGTTTTTAGATTTCAAGAAAGTTATTTCCAAGCTTTCAAATAAAGTGGTTATAGAGTGGTTAGTTTTCAAACAAAAAAAATTAAAATTTTAGTGATATTCATACAGATATCCTCGTTAAATTTTGGCACAGATTATTCATGTAAATACCATGTACCATGTAGATAGCTCGATACAATCTTTCTTTTTTTCGTTATATATAGATCATAATTTGCGTTATTTAGGAAATTGTATCTAATTCCTTCACTTTAACATGTTACCATTGATTTATATAAAGCTTGCTTGAAGTATCTTTTTTTTTGAGAAAAGGTATCTTTTCACAAGTTCATTTTCTAGGTATATGTAATACTTTTATATCAAAAGATATAAAATCAACCAACTTATTATTTAAGCCATTTATGGAATGAAAATGAGAACAAAGACTCATTTACTCATAAATCCATTTTTTACATTACAAAATCAAGATTCTTTGGCTCTGATCAATCCTTTTGACTCGAAGTACTCTATCATCTGATCATACATCTCATTGATGCCATATTCAAATCGAAAGCCTTCATTGATGAGTTTTTCCGAAGACAGCGTCAGTTTTGCACTTGATAAGCACTCTTCGAACCTGCCAAATTTCACAACGAAAATTGATGAGAAAAAAAAAAAACAAATTTCCATCGAGATTTGCAGTTTCTCTAGAAACATATGCTTACTCTGACAAAACATTGTACTTAGGATATCTTTGTCTGAGATAATCGGCAATCTCTGGAACATTTGTGTTATAAGAACAGCAAATGTAGCGACCAGAAGCAGTTTCTTTCTCCGCAAGAAACAGATGGGCACGAGCTAAGTCGTCAACGTGGATAAATGAAATCGAGCCAGATAGCTTCTGCATTTCCTTGAGACCGATCAGATGCATTTCATTCCCTAACAACAGAACCAATCATCTTGACTTCTTAATTGTGAAACTTTAGCAAAAGGGGTCAAATACTAAATTTGCGTTTACCGGTGATTAATGACATCGAGAGGGACAAACTGCTCGGAGGAGGTTCAGAGAGGAGAGTGTTTCCGGCTATGAGTGCTGGAATCACGGTAACGAGATCTATTTTATTCTCTTCCGCAAATTTATAAGCTGCCTTTTCTGCTAACATCTTTGAGATCGGGTAAGCCTAGAAAAGAACAGAGAAAGGTCAGTAAACTTGGTAAGGAAAAAAGCCTATCTTGTGTCGCAAGCAACTATAATTACCCAGTTAAACGGCTTCTCCTTTCGGAGAAAATCAATGTCAGTCCAGTTCTCTTCGTTCATGACAAGTCCAGGTCCAGAAAGATTGTTGATA
Organism: Isatis tinctoria; assembly: GCA_010577795.1. NCBI lineage: Eukaryota > Viridiplantae > Streptophyta > Magnoliopsida > Brassicales > Brassicaceae > Isatis > Isatis tinctoria. Next base: position 34,069,861 of record CM021250.1, read on the forward strand.
GAAACAGCAGCAGCTGAAGAAGTGTAGATCACGCGCTTGATTGATTTCGACTTTAAGCAAGATTTCAACACATTGATAACTCCTTGTATCGCTGGCTTGATCATGTCTTCCTGTATATTGTAACACAAAACAAGAATAGCTGAAAATAGTTCTCTTAAGAGTCAAGAAAAGCATGCACAACATCTGTTTAAGATCAAACCTCGGGATCTGCAGATGTAAAGTTGATTGGCGTTGCGACATGGAAAACGTAGTCACAGCCCGAGATTGGTGAATTGAAGCTCTCTTCATCGGTCAAATCCGCCTTGAAGATCTTGAGGCCCCCGAGTTCTTGAAGTACACGAAGGTGAGACATTTTCTTCTCATTTTCTACACTTTCAGAATAAAGAATCAGTAAACATTCAAAATGCCAAGTAAAAGAGAAAGAACACGAAACGAAGAACCTGGATCTCTAACTGTGGTGTTAACTTTGTAGCCCCTCTGAAGCAAATGCTTGATGAGAATAGAGGCTAAGTTTCCTGTGCCACCGATGACGCAAGCCTTCTTAGTTCCGGTGGTTACAGCGGTCTGATCAGTGATTGTCATCTGATTTTAAATCTTAAACACAGAAACTGAGATTTGTTATGAGTTAAGGGTGTTGAGACTTCTTTATAGGAAGTTCAAAAAAGTATACATGCCAAGCTTATAGTCTCTGCTCATTTGGTACAACCATTGATCAAAAGGCTTTTTAGAAGGTAACCACGTGATCTTGCACACAACTAACTTCCTCTTCTTTAATTAATTCTCACCTAAGAATCAGAAAACGACTCGAACTTTTATTGACTTGCTGATTTACAAATGAGTTTCTTTACTTTCACCAATTTGATCTTTGAGCTGAAATTTTGATTTCAATTTCTCTGCAGCTTTAAACTCATATTAAAGAAAATTTGACAAACCCATTTGATAGAAACATAATTTGTTAGGATCATGTTCATATTTCACAATATTTCACTTCCTGCTTTGGTATCATCTACCAAGTTAGCTCAAGGTTAAAGAGTTTGTTTACTTTAACCAATTTGATATTTGAGTTGTCATTTTGATTTCAGTTTCTTTGCAGCTGTCAACTCAATTAAACAAAATTTGCCAAACATGATTTGCTAGGATCTTGTTCATATTACACCAAAAATGCCTCAAGCTTGACAGAATTTACTTCCATGGTGGTTTTATATGTAAGCAACAAATCCAAAGTAGAGAGAGTTTCATATGAGAGAAAACCACCAAAAAAAAGAAAGAAAAAACCAGAAAATTACATAGATAGATCATGACAAGGAAGAAAAAAAAGAGAGTAAATCCTAAGTTCAAAAAGAACAAAAAAAGAGAGGCATAGGCATTGGCGATATAAACCCGATCAAATCTATATATCTAATGGCTTGTTCTTAGATGCTTCAGCGATCATAGAGGTCACTTCATGCAAAATCTCAGTCTTCTGCAACACAAAATCAATCTCCTTAGCCTGCAACAGCTTAAGCTTCTCCTCAACTTTCTTCTTGGTCTCGACAGGGACCAAACCCCATCTCTGTTTCACACAATGCTCATCAACACCGAACCCCGAAATCGCTCGGACAAGAAACGAGTTCTCGAACCAATCATGTTTCTTGGCAGCAAGAGCAGACAACGGCTCCACATCTCCTCCACGAACCACCACTTTCTTATCATCATCAACACTTTTACCATTGGGGGAAGCAACAAAAGCAAGCTCTTGCTTCACAGAGTCCAGCTTCTTCGTCTTCTGACTCTTCTTGGAGACGCCATTGGACTTAACGGCTGATTCAAGACCCAACCCATCAGATCCCCAAATGTAATTGCACAGTCTGTGAGACTTCTGATCATGAGGCTTTGTAAAAGAAGGGTTCTCTTTCCCCAAATACTTCTTCTTCAAACTCCTAATCTTATCCATGAACTGATTCTTACTAACCGTAAAGCTAATCGATTTCTTGATGAAATCGTAGTACATGTTCGTGTCATCATAAGGAGACTTCCCTGTATCCTTCATGAAATCGATCATACCTTGTAAGACAGTGATCTCGTCTTCCTCAGTCCATAGTCTCTGAAAAGCAGGTTTCTTTGGATCTTCTCCGATCTTCTTCTCGTCGTCCTTCTTCACTCGCTTCGAATTCGTCTCCTTTGACGTCCCTTCGCTAGGCCGCTTCGTCCCCGATTTCGTCGCCGGTAAAGCTACTGTGACAGGCGGCGGAGACTTCTCCTTCTTGGCCTTCGCTGCGGTGACGACGGCTTTCCCAGATCCTTGATTCGGAGGACGGCTCGGAGGCTGCTCGGTTTCAGATTCGGAATCGGTCTCGGTCTCGGATCCGGAATCCGAATCGGAGGCTGGTTCCGCGACGGCGGTGGATTTGCCTGGGATGGCGATTGTGACGGCGGAGGAGGAAGGAGGTTTGACGGGGAGCTTGGGCTCGTCTTCTTCCTCGGATGAAGATTCGTCGTCTTCTACTTCATCTTCTTCTCCGACAGAGCTCTCGACTTCATCGTCGTCACTTGAAGAAGCGGCTGGTGGGTTTTCCAAAGGGTTGCGTTTCTTCGTCATCGGAGGGAGAATTCGAGAGAGGAATTGGGGAAAGCGTTTAGGGTTTGTGTGGAGACGACGGCGAGTGGAGTTAAGAGCGAAGGAATATAAAGGTCCCAACTTTAGCTTAAGTGTTTGCTGTCTTCCAATAGATAGCTCTCCTAATTACGGGTGTTTCCTTTTTTTTTTTTTTTTTTTTGGTTTAGGTCAAGGCGATTAGGATTTTAATTTGTTTTTACTATTGTCGAAGGTTTATTAGTTTAAGGAACTAAGGAATTAAGAAACTTGAGACTTGAGTAAAAACCTTAAAAGTAAATGTCTTTTGTTTGCATAAATATTATAAATATAATCCGTATTCATATAGCCAAATTAATATTGGCAAATTGTTGACTAATGGAACAAAAGTCAATGTATGAATATATCGTATTTAGAAAGTTTTTTTTTATAACTCAAGCTATACAAATGAGCCAAAAGCATGGACTCATATCTATGCGAGTATTCAAGGCAATATGTTCTAGTTTCCCGCAGTAGGTGAATTGTGTTTGCAAACTCAAATGAAGATAGCTTTGTGCTAAGATGTAAACAGAAACCTAAGTAATAGATCTATAATTCATATGAAAGAGAGAAATGTGGTTGCACAAATCGCAGCCAAAGTTGCTTCATTGATGTTCAGTACAATATATATACATATATACTAGATTAGGATCCGCGTGATACACGGATGAAAATGAAATATATGAAATATAAAATTGATAATCTGTATAACATGATTTATATATTTAGATTTTGAGATTAAAATTTGATGATCAACAATTTGAAATCTAAAATTTTTGAAATTAAAACCTGCATAAAATGAAATATTTGAAATCTAAACTTTTTTCTTGCTGATCTCCTGCACAGCTAGAGAGAGAGTATATGTACCTTTATTGTTTGAGAGAGGTAGAATATGTTATATTTTTGAAGTAGTGTTTCTCTTTATATGTACTTTGACGGAAAATAAAGGAAAAACGATCTATTTCCCCAAGAGAACTATGATATAGCACCAAATATCTCCCGAACTATCGTCTCGTTCCAGAATTCCCTCTGAAAAAGTTCTCTATCTGTTTCTCCCCGAACCCAAAGTTCGAAACCTAAATCCCCACAGAACTCGATTTCGATGGTTTACTCTTTCAAACCTGAACCCAAGCATATATAACCGAAACTAAACCTAATGCTTAAACCGAGTCGTGAGTAAACCGGATCCATCGACCCGTTAAAACACCGAAAATCCTCAATTCGACATTTTCAATTAAGAACCCTAAAATCAATTTGCCAAAATCAATTCATGTACTCACGATGGCAATGTCTGGAGCTTCGAGTAATGCATTACGAGGTTCGACTGTAGCAGTAAGTTCACGGCCAGGAGGTGGAGGAGTTGTGTGTGTGGTTCAGAACTATTGGTGTGGTCAGCCAATTCTGGCTCTGATGTCTAAATCCGACCACAATCCTTACTGCAGATACTACCGTTGTTCTTATGCTGTATCAAACAAGGTAATTTGAATGATTTTAGGGACAAAACTTGATTGGTGAGTAAGAATGATAATCATTTCAGTTTGTTTATTTCGGTATGTAGTGTAAGAATGATAAGCATTTCTTCAAATGGGTTGATGAGGCAATGTTAGAGGAGATTAGAAGACTTGAGAAAGAGATGGAGGCTCTGAAATCAGAGTGCATGGAGTTTGAGAATAAGTTGTTTATGAAGGGAAT